>BMAU01011169.1:0-24880 GCA_019973935.1 Trichonephila clavipes | reverse complement strand
CGCAAAATAGCTTTTCCTTGCATAAAGTTTTTTAAGCTCAAAAAATGACTGAAAGAAAAACATTGTCAGAAATGGGATTCGAACCAACGCCCACGGAAGTGGACTACGACCTGATTGCAGCGCCTTAAAGCGCTCGTCCCTCCTGACACGCAAAATAGCTTTCCTTGCGTGAGTGAGTGAGTGAAAGATTAACGTCGCACTGTTCAGCTACACGAGGGCTTTTTGGCGACGGACCACGTAATTTTTGAACCATGGTCAGAGTGACGTGGACGACACCTGAGCTGGCACCCCCCCTCTCTAGCTACCACACCAACAGAGGACGTTTCAGCTCTCGACAGATTTAGCGTGCATCGCTGCCCTACACGAAGCGGGTCTTTAGTGGTACTGGGATCGAACTCGTGATTAAAGCCAGCCACGATCCGATGCCTATACCACTCGGCTACCGCGGCCACTAGCTTTTCACTTGCATTTAGTTCTTTAACCTCAAAAAATGACTGAATAGAAATACATTGTCAGAAGTGGGATTCGAACCCACGCCCACACAAGAGGTCTGTGACCTGAACGCAGCGCCTTAGACCGCACGACCATCTGACGCGCATGCAGGAGAGTGTTTCCTTTCATTTAATTAATAAAAACTAAAAAAATGAATGAATGAATTATAATTGTCAATCGTGGAATCCGAAACCACGCCTGCAGAATTTTACTGCGACTTAAACGCAGAGCTTTAGATCGCTCAGGAATCTTAATCTGTGAAAGATCTTTCCCTTACATTTAGTTTATGAAAACTAAAAAAATAATGACTGAATAAAATTACATTATCCGCAGTGGGATTCGAACCCACGCCAAAACCGAGTGGAATTTGACATGAACGCAGCGCCTTTGACCACTTGGCCATCCTGAAATTTAAGAAAACATTTCCTTTAATTTACTTTATGAGAACTAAATAAAATAACTCAACTAAATATAATTGCTCGACTTGGGATTTGGACCCCCGAACACGCAAGTGTACTGCGACCTGATGTTAGCGCCTTAGACCGCTCGGCCATCCTGACACGTGCGAGAGCATTTCCTTACATTTAAGTTATGAGAACTAACAAAAAATGACTGAGTAAATTTTTAGTGTCAGAAGTGGGATTCGAAACCACGCCTGCAGAATTTTACTGCGACCTGAACGCAGCGCTTTTAGACCACTCCGAAATCTTAACCTATGAAAGATCTCTGCCTTACATTTAGTTTATGAAAACTAAAAAAATAATGACTAAATAAAATTACATTATCCGAAGTGGGATTCGAACCCACGCCAAAACCGAGTGGATTTCGACATGAATGCAGCGCCTTTGACCGCTTGGCCATCCTGAAATTTGAGAAAACGTAACCTTTAATTTACTTTATGAGAACTAAAAAAAATAACTAAATATAATCGCTCGACGTGGGAGTTTGACCCGCGAACGCGCAAGTGTACTGCGACCTGATTGCAGCGCCTTTTAGACCGCTCGGCCATCCTGACACGTGCGAGAGCATTTCACACATTTAAGTTATGAGAACTAAAAAAGAATGGCTGAATAAAAATCTATTGTCAGAAGTGGGATTCGAACCCACGCCCACAGAAGTGGAATGTGATCTAAACGCAGCGCCTTAGACCGTTAGGCCATCCTGACATGTGAAAGAGTTTTCCCTTACATTTAGTTTTTGGAACCTATGAAAAGTATGTGAATAAAATTTTATTGTCAGAAGTGGGATTCGAACCCACGCCCCCAGAAGTGGACTGCGACCTGAACGCAGCGCCTTAGACCGCTCGGCCATCCTGACACGCAGAATAGCTTTCCCTTGCATGTAGTTTCTTAAAACTCAAAAAATGACTGAAAGAAATACATTATCCGAAGTGGGATTCGAACCCACGAACACGCAAGTGGACAACGACCTGATTGCAGCGCCTTAAACCGCTAGTCCTCCCTGACACGCAAAACCGCTTTCCCTTGCATTTAGTTCTTTAACCTCAAAAAATGACTGAATAGAAATACATTGTCAGAAGTGGGATTCGAACCCACGCCCACAGAAGTGGAATGTGATCTAAACGCAGCGCCTTAGACCGATCGGCCATCCTGACAAGTGAAAAGTCTTGCTCACATTTAGTTTTTGTAACCTAAGAAGAAAGTATGTGAATAAAACTTTATTGTCAGAAGTGGGATTCGAACCCACGCCCTGAACGCAGCGCCTTAGACCTCTCGGCCGTCCTGACACGCAGAATGGTTTTCCCTTGCATAAAGTTTTTAACCTCAAAAAATGACTGAAAGAAATACATTGTCAGAAGTGGGATTCGAACCCACGCCCACACAAGTGAACTGCGACCTGAACGCAGCGCCTTAGCCCGATTGGCCATCCTGACACGTGCGAGAGCATTTCTTACATTTAAGTTATGAGAACTAAAAAAAAATGACTGAATAAAATTCTACTGTCAGAAGTGGGATTCGAACCCACGCCCACAGAAGTGGATTGCGACCTGAACGCAGCGCCTTAGACCGCTCGGCCATCCTGACACGCAATATAGCTTTCCCTTGCATTTAGTTCTTTAACCTCAAAAAATGACTGAATAGAAATACATTGTCAGAAGTGGGATTCAAACCTACGCCCACACAAGTGGACTGCGACATGAACGCAGCGTCATTGACCGCTTGGCCATCCTGAAATTTGAGAAAACGTTTCCTTTAATTTACTTTATGAGAACTAAAAAAAAATAACTCAACTAAATATAATTGCTCGACGTGGGATTTGGACCCCCGAACACGCAAGCGGACTGCGACCTGATTGCAGCGCCTTTTAGACCTCTCGGCGATCCTGACACGTGCGAGAGCTTTTCCTTACATTTAAGTTATGAGAACTAAAAAAAAATGACTGAATAAATTTTTATTGTAAGAAGTGGGATTCGAACCCACGCCCACAGAAGTGGACTACCACCTGAACGCAGCGCCTTAGACCGCTCGGCCATCTTCACACGTGGGAGAGTGTTTCCTTTCATTTAATTAATGAGAACTAAAAAAATGATTAAATGAAATATAATTGTCAAATGTGGAATCCGACACCACGCCTGCAGAATTTTACTGCGACTTAAACGCAGCGCTTTAAACCGCTCAGGAATCTTAACCTGTGAAAGATCTTTCCCTTACATTTAGTTTATGAGAACTAAAAAAATAATGACTGAATAAAATTACATTATCAGAAGTGGTATTCGAACCCACGCCAAAAACGAGTGGACTTCGACATGAACGTAGCGCCTTTGACCGCTTGGCCATCCTGAAATTTTATAAAACGTTTCCTTTAATTTATTTTATGAGAGCAAAAAAAAATAACTTAAGTAAATATAATTGCTCGACGTGGGATTTGGACCATCGAACACGCAAGTGTACTTAGACCTGATTGCAGCGCCTTAGACCGCTCGGCCATCCTGACACGTGCGAGAGCGTTTCCTTACAATTAAGTTATGAGAACTAAAAAAAATGACTGAATAGAATTTTATTGTCAGAAGTGGGATTCGAACCCACGCACACAGAAGTGGAATGTGATCTAAACACAGCGCCTTAGACCGATCGGCCATCCTGACATGCGAAAGAGTTTTCCCTTACATTAAGTTTTTGGAACCTAAGAAAAGTATGTGAATAAAATTTTTTTTGTCAGAAGTGGGATTCGAACCCACGCCCACAGAAGTGGACTGAGACCTGATCGCAGCGCCTTTGACCGCTCGGCCATCCTGACACACAGAATAGCTTTCCTTTGCATGTAGTTTTTTTAAACTCAAAAATGACTGAAAGAAATATATTGTCCGAAGTGGGATTCGAACCCACGAACACGCAAGTGGACTACGACCTGAGTGCAGCGCCTTAAGCCGCTCGTCCCTCCTGACACGAAAAATAGCTTTACCTTACATTTAGTTCTTTAACCTCAAAAAATGACCGAAAGAAATACATTGTCAGAAGTGGGATTCGAACCCACGCCCACACAAGTGGACTGCGACCTGAACGCAGCGCTTTAGACCGCTCGGCCCTCCTGACACGTGGGAGAGTGTTACCTTTCATGTAATTAATGAGAATTAAAAAAAAAAAAAATGAATGAATGAAATATAATTGTCAAGAGTGGAATCCGAAACCACGCCTGCAGAATTTTACTGCGACTTAAACGCAGCGCTTTAGACCACTCAGGAATCTTAACCTGTGAAAGATCTTTCCTTACATTTAGTTTATGAGAACTAAAAAATAATTACTGAATAAAATTACATTATCAGAAGTGGGATTCGAACCCACGCCAAAACCGAGTGGACTTCGACATGAACGCACCGCCTTTGACCGCTTTGCCATTCTGAAATTTGAGAAAAGGTTTCCTTAATTTACTTTATGAGAACTAAAAAAATAACTCAACTAAATATAATTGCTCGACGTGGGAGTTGGACCCCCGAACACGCAAGTGTACTGCGACCTGATTAAAGCGCCTTAGACCACTCGGCCATCCTGACACGTGCGAGAGCGTTTCCTTAGATTTAAGTTATGAGAACTAAAAAAAAATGACTGAATAAAATGTTACTGTCAGAAGTGGGATTCGAACCCACGCCCACAGAAGTGGAATATGATCAAAACGCAGCGCCTTAGACCGATCGGCCATCCTGACATGTGAAAGAGTTTTCCCTTACATTTAGTTTTTGGAACCTAAGAAAAGTATGTGAATAAAATTTTATTGTCCGAAGTGGGATTCGAACCCACGCCCACAGAATAGGACTGCGATCTGAACGAAGCGCCTTAGACCGCTCGGCCATCCTGACACGCAAAAAGCTTTCCCTTGCATATAACTTTTTTAAACTCAAAAAATGACTGAAAAAATACATTGTCCGAAGTGGGATTCGAACCCACGAACACGCAAGTGGTCTATGACCCTGATTGCAGCGCTTTAAACCACTCGTCCCTCCTGACACGCAAAATAGCTTTCCCTGCATTTAGTTCTTTAACCTCAAAAAATGACTGAATAGAAATACTTTGTCAGAAGTGGGATTCGAACCCACGCCCACAGAATTGGACTGCGATCTAAACGAAGCGCCTTAGACCGCTCGGCCCTCCTGACACGTGGGAGAGTGTTTCCTTTCATGTAATTAATGAGAACTTAAAAAAATGAATGAATGAAATATAATTGTCAAACGTGGAATCCGAAACCACGCCTGCAGAATTTTACTGCGACTTAAACGCAGCGCTTTAGACTGCTAAGTAATCTTAACCTGTGAAAGATCTTTCCCTTACATTTAGTTTATGAGAACTAAAAAATAATGACTGAATAAATTTACATTATCAGAAGTGGGATTCGAACCCACGCCAAAACCGAGTGGACTTCGACATGAACGCAGCGCCTTTGACCGCTTGGCCATTCGTAAATTGGAGAAAACGTTTCCTTTAATTTACTTTATGAGAACTAAAAAAATAACTCAACTAAATATAATTGCTCGACGTGGGAGTTGGACACGAACACGCAAGTGTACTGCGACCTGATTGCAGCGCCTTTTATAGACCGCTCGGCCATCCTGACATTGAGATCGTTTCCTTACATTTAAGTTATGAGAACTAAAAAAAATGACTGAATAAAATTTTATTGTCAGAAATGGGATTCATAACCACGCCCACAGAAGTGGAATGTGATCTAAACGCATCGCTATAGACCGATCGGCCATCCTGACACGCAGAATAGCTTTCCCTTGCATGTAGTTTCTTAAAACTCAAAAAATGACTGAAAGAAATACATTGTCCGAAGTGGGATTCGAACCCACGAACACGCAAGTGGACTACGACCTGATTGCAGCGCCTTAGAACGCTCGGCCATCCTGACACGCAAAATAGCTTTCCCTTGCATAAAAAGTTTTTTAACCTCAAAAATGACTGAAAGAAATACATTGTCAAAAGTGGGATTTGAACCAACACCCACGCAAGTGGACTACGACCTGATTGCAGCGCCTTAAACCGCTCGTCCATCCTGACACGCAAAATAGCTTTTTCTTGCATTTAGTTCTTTAACCTCAAAAAATGACTGAATAGAAATACATTGTCAGAAGTGGGATTCGAACCCACGCCCACAGAAGCGGACTGCGACCTGAACGCAGCGCCTTAGACCACTCGGCCATCCTGACACGCAAAATAGCTTTCCCTTGCATGTAGTTTTTAACCTCAAAAAAATCCCTAAAAGAAATACATTGTCAGAAGTGGGATTCGAACCCACGCCCCCTCAAGTGGACTAGGACCTGATTGCAGCGCCTTAAACCGCTCCGCCATCCTGACACGCAAAATAGCTTTCCCTTACAATTAGTTCTTTAACCTCAAAAAATGACTGAATAGAAATACATTGTCAGGGCGGGATTCGAACCCACGCAAACAGAGTGGAATGCGATCTAAACGCAACGTTTTAGACCGCTGGGCCCTCCTGACACGTGGGAGTGTGTTTCTTTTCATTTAATTAATGAGAACTTAAAAAATGAATAAATGAAATATAATTGTCAAACGTGGAATCCGAAACCACGCCTGCAGAATTTTACTGCGACTTAAACGCAGCGCTTTAGACCGCTCAGGAATTTTAACCTGTGAAAGATCTTTCCCTTACATTTAGTTTATGAGAAATAAAAAATAATGACTGAATAAAATTACATTATCAGAAGTGGGATTCGAACCCACGCCAAAACCGAGTGGACTTTGACATGAACTCACCGCCTTTGACCGCTTTACCATTCTGAAATTTGAGAAAAGGTTTCCTTTAATTTACTTTATGAGAACTAAAAAAATTAACTAAATATAATTGCTCGACGTGGGAGTTGGACCCCCGAACACGCAAGTGTACTGCGACCTGATTAAAGCGCCTTAGACCACTCGGCCATCCTGACACGTGCGAGAGCGTTTCCTTAGATTTAAGTTATGAGAACTAAAAAAAAAAATGACTGAATAAAATGTTACTGTCAGAAGTGGGATTCGAACCCACGCCCACAGAAGTGGAATATGATCAAAACGCAGCGCCTTAGACCGATCGGCCATCCTGACATGTGAAAGAGTTTTCCCTTACATTTAGTTTTTGGAACCTAAGAAAAGTATGTGAATAAAATTTATTGTCCGAAGTGGGATTCGAACCCACGCCCACAGAATTGGACTGCGACCTGAACGAAGCGCCTTAGACCACTCGGCCATCCTGACACACAGAATAGCTTTCCCTTGCATATAACTTTTTTAAACTCAAAAAATGACTGAAAGAAATACATTGTCCGAAGTGGGATTCGAACCCACGAACACGCAAGTGGTCTATGACCTGCTTGCAGCGCTTTAAACCGCTCGTCCCTTCTGACACGCAAAATAGCTTTCCCTTACATTTACTTCTTTAACCTCAAAAAAGACTGAATAGAAATACATTGTCAGAAGTGGGATTCGAACCCACGCCCACAGAAGTGGACTGCGACCTGAACGCAGCGCCTTAGACCACTCGGCCATCCTGACACGCAAAATAGCTTTCCCTTGCATAAAGTTTTTTAACCTCAAACAATGACTGAAAGAAATACATTGTCAGAAGTGGGATTCGAAATAACGCCCACGCAAGTGGACTACGACCTGAACGCAGCGCCTTAGACCGCTCGGCCATCCTGAAACGTGGGAGAGTGTTACCTTTCATTTAATTAATGAGAACTTAAAAAATTAATGAATGAAATATAATTGTCAAAAGTGAAATCCGAAACAACGCCTGCAGAATTTTACTGCGACTTAAACGCAGCGCTTTAGACCGCTCAGGAGTCTTAACCTGTGAAAGATCTTTCCCTTACATTTAGTTTATGAGAACTAAAAAAAAATGACTGAATAAAATTACATTTTCAGAAGTGGGATTCGAACCCACGCCAAAACCGAGTGGACTTCGACATGAACGCACCGCCTTTGACCGCTTTGCCATTCTGAAATTTGAGAAAAGGTTTCCTTTAATTTACTTTATGAGAACTAAAAAAAAATAACTCAACTAAATATAATTGCTCGACGTGGGAGTTGGACCCCCGAACACGCAAGTGTACTGCGACCTGATTAAAGCGCCTTAGACCACTCGGCCATCCTGACACGTGCGAGAGCGTTTCCTTAGATTTAAGTTATGAGAACTAAAAAAAAAATGACTGAATAAAATGATACTGTCAGAAGTGGATTCGAACCCACGCCCACAGAAGTGGAATATGATCAAAACGCAGCGCCTTAGACCGATCGGCCATCCTGACATGTGAAAGAGTTTTTCCTTACATTTAGTTTTGGAACCTAAGAAAAGTATGTGAATAAAATTTTATTGTCCGAAGTGGGATTCGAACCCACGCCCACAGAATTGGACTGCGATCTTAACGAAGCGCCTTAGACCACTCGGCCATCCTGACACGCAAAATAGCTTTCCCTTGCATTTAGTTCTTTAACCTCAAAAATGACTGAATAGAAATACATTGTCAGAAGTGGGATTCGAACCCACGCCCACAGAAGTGGACTGCGACCTGAACGCAGCGCCTTAGACCACTCGGCCATCCTGACACGCAAAATAGCTTTCCCTTGCATAAAGTTTTTTAACCTCAAACAATGACTGAAAGAAATACATTGTCAGAAGTGGGATTCGAAATAACGCCCAGGCAAGTGGACTACGACCTGATTGCAGCGCCTTAAACCGCTCGTCCGACCTGAGACGCAAAATAGCTTTCCCTTGCATTTAGTTCTTTAACCTCAAATTTGACTGAAAGAAATACATTGTCAGAAGTGGGATTCGAACCCACGCCCACAGAAGTGGACTGCGACCTGAACGCAGCGCCTTAGACCACTCGGCCATCCTAACACGCAAAATAGCTTTCCCTTGCATAAAGTTTTTTAACCTCAAATTTGACTGAAAGAAATACATTGTCAGAAGTGGGATTCGAACCCACGCCCACACAAGTGGACTGCGACCTGAACGCAGCGCCTTAGACCGCTCGGCCATCCTGACACGTGGGAGTGTGTTTCCTTTCATTTAATTAATGAGAACTTAAAAAAATGAATGAATGAAATATAATTGTCAAACGTGGAATCCGAAACCACGCCTGCAGAATTTTACTGCGACTTAAACGCAGCGCTTTAGACCGCTCAGGAGTCTTAACCTGTGAAAGATCTTTCCCTTACATTTAGTTTATGAGAACTAAAAAAATAATGACTGAATAAAATTACATTATCAGAAGTGGGATTCGAACCCACGCCAAAACCGAGTGGACTTGGACGTGAACGCACCGCCTTTGACCGCTTTGCCATTCTGAAATTTGAGAAAAGGTTTCCTTTAATTTACTTTATGAGAACTAAAAAAAATAATTCAACTAAATATAATTGCTCGACGTGGGAGTTGGACCCCCGAACACGCAAGTGTACTGCGACCTGATTAAAGCGCCTTAGACCACTCGGCCATCCTGACACGTGCGAGAACGTTTCCTTAGATTTAAGTTATGAGAACTAAAAAAAAAAATGACTGAATAAAATGTTACTGTCAGAAGTGGGATTCGAACCCACGCCCACAGAAGTGGAATATGATCAAAACGCAGCGCCTTAGACCGATCGGCCATCCTGACATGTGAAAGAGTTTTCCCTTACATTTAGTTTTGGAACCTAAGAAAAGTATGTGAATAAAAAATTTTATTGTCCGAAGTGGGATTCAAACCCACGCCCACAGAATAGGACTGCGATCTGAACGAAGCGCCTTAGACCACTCGGCCATCCTGACACGCAAAAAAGCTTTCCCTTGCATATAACTTTTTTAAACTCAAAAAATGACTGAAAATATACATTGTCCGAAGTGGGATTCGAACCCACGAACACGCAAGTGGTCTATGATCTGATTGCAGCGCTTTAAACCGCTCGTCCCTCCTGACACGCAAAATAGCTTTCCCTTGCATTTAGTTCTTTAACCTCAAAAAATGACTGAATAGAAATACATTGTCAGAAGTGGGATTCGAACCCACGCCCACACAAGTGGACTACGACCTGAACGCAGCGCCTTAGATCGCTCGGCCATCCTGACACGTGGAAGAGGGTTTCCTTTCATTTTAATAATGAGAACTTAAAAAAAATGAATGAATGAAATATAAAATTGTGAAACGTGGAATCCGAAACCACGCCTGCAGAATTTTTCTGCGACCTGAACGCAGCGCTTTAGACCGCTCAGGAATCTTAACCCATGAAAGATCTTTGCCTTACATTTAGTTTATGAAAACTAAAAAAAATAATGACTGAATAAAATTACATTATCAGAAGTGGGATTCGAACCCACGCCCAAAGAAGTGAAATGTGATCAAAACGCAGCGCCTAAGACCGATCGGCCATCCTGACATGTGAAAGAGTTTTCCCTTACATTTAGTTTTTGGAACCTAAGAAAAGTATGTGAATAAAATTTTATTGTCAGTAGTGGACTGCGACCTGAACGCAGCGCCTTAGACCGCTCGGCCATCCTGACACGCAAAATAGCTTTCCCTTGCATTTATTTCTATAACCTCAAAAAATGACTGAATAGAAATACATTGTCAGAAGTAGGATACAAACCCACGCCCACACAAGTGGACTGCGACCTGAACGCAGCGCCTTAGACCGCTTTGCCATCCTGACACGCAAAATAGCTTTCCCTTGCATGTAGTGTTTTAACCTAAAAAAATGACTGAAAGAAATACATTGTCAGAAGTGGGATTCAAATTCACGCCCACGCAAGTGTTCAACGACCTGATTGCAGCGCCTTAGACCGCTCGGCCATCCTGACACGCAAAATAGCTTTTCCTTGCATTTAGTTCTTTAACCTCAAAAAATGACTGAATAGAAATACATTGTCAGAAGAGGGATTCGAACCCACGTCCACACAAGTGGATTTCGACCTGAACGCAGCGCCTTAGACCGCTCGGCCATACTGACACGTGGGAGAGTGTTTCCTTTCATTTAATTAATGAGAACTTAAAAAATGAATGAATGAAATATAATTGTCAAACGTGGAATCCGAAACCACGCCTGCAGAATTTTTCTGCGACCTGAACGCAGCGCTTTAGACCACTCAGGAATCTTAACCTATGAAAGATCTTTGCCTTAAATTTAGTTTATGAAAACTAAAAAAATAATGACTCAATATAATTACATTATCAGAAGTGGGATTCGAACCCACGCCAAAACCAAATGGACTTCTACATGAACGCAGCGCCTTTGACCGCTTGGCCATCCTGAAAATTGAGAAAACGTTTCCTTTAATATACTTTATGAGAACTAAAAAAATAACTCAACTAAATATAATTGCTCGACGTGGAGTTTGACCCGCGAACGCGACCTGATTGCAGCGCCTTAGACCCAACGGCCATCCTGACACGTGCGAGAGCATTTCCTTACATTTAAGTTATGAGAACTAAAAAAATGACTGAATAAAATTCTATTGTCAGAAGTGGGATTCGAACCCACGCCCACAGAAGTGGACTGCGACCTGAACGCAGCGCCTTAGACCGCTCGGCCATCCTGACACGCACTATTGCTTTCCCTTGCATTTAGTTCTTTAACCTCAAAAAATTACTGAATAGAAATACATAGTCAGAAGTGGGATTCGAACCCACGACCACACAAGTAGACTGCGACCTGAACGCAGCGCCTTAGACCGCTCGGCCATCCTGACACGTGGAAAGGGTTTATTTCATTTAATTAATGAGAATTTAAAAAAATGAATGAATGGAATATAATTGTAAAACGTGGAATCCGAAACCACGCCTGCAGAATTTTACTGCGACTTAAACGCAGCGCTTTAGACCGCTCAGAATCTTAACCTGAACCTGTGAAAGATTTTTCCCTTACATTTAGTTTATGAGAACTAAAAAAATAATGACTAAATAAAATTACATTATCAGAAGTGGGATTCGAAACCACGCCAAAACCGAAAGGACTTCGACATGAACGCAGCACCTTTGACCTCTTGGCCATTCTGAAATTTGAGAAAACGTTTCCTTTAATTTACTTTATGAGAACAAAAAAAATAACTCAACTGAATATAATTGCTTGACGTGGGAGTAAGACCCACGAACACGCAAGTTTTTCTGCGACCTGATTGCAGCGCTTTAGACCGCTCGGCTATCCTGACACGTGCGAGAGCGTTTCCCTTACATTTAAGTTATGAGAACTAAAAAAAAATGACTGAATAAAATTTTATTGTCAGAAGTGGGATTCGAACCCACGCCCACAGAAGTGGACTGCGACCTGAACGCAGCGCCTTACACCGCTCGGCCATCCTGACACGCAGAATAGCTTTCCCTTGCATGTAGTTTCTTAAAACTCAAAAAATGTCTGAAAGAAATACATTGTCAGAAGTGGGATTCGAACCCACGAACACGCAAGTGGACTACGACCTGATTGCAGCGCCTTAAAGCGCTCGTCCCTCCTGACACGCAAAATAGCTTTCCCTTGCATTTAGTTCTTTAACCTCAAAAAATGACTGAATAGAAATACATTGTCAGAAGTGGGATTCGAACCCATGCCCACACAAGTGGACTGCGACCTGAACGCAGCGCCTTAGACCGCTCGGCCATCCTGACACGTGGGAGAGTTATTCCTTTCATTTAATTAATGAGAACGTAAAGAATGAATGAATGAAATATAATTGTCAAATGTGGAATCCGACACCACGCCTGCAGAATTTTACTGCGACCTGAACGCAGCGCTTTAGACCACTCAGGAATCTTAACCTATGAAAGATCTTTGCCTTACATTTAGTTAATGAAAACTAAAAAAAAATAATGACTCAATAAAATTACATTATCCGAAGTGAGATCCGAACCCACGCTAAAACCGAGTGGACCTCGACATGAACGCAGCGCTTTTGACCGCTTGGCCATCCTGAAATTTGAGAAAACGTAACCTTTTATTTACTTTATGAGAACTAAAACAAATAACTCAACTAAATATAATTGCTCGACGTGGGAGTTTGATCCGCGAACGCGCAAGTGTACTGCAACCTGATTGTAGCGCCTTAGACCGCTCGGCCATCCTGACACGTGCGAGAGCGTTTCCTTACATTTTAGTTATGAGAACAAAAACAAAATGACTGAATAAAATTCTATTGTCAGAAGTGGAATTCGAACCCACGCCCACAGAAGTGGACTGCGACCTGAACGCAGCGCCTTAGACCGATCGGCCATCCTGACACGCAGAATAGCTTTCCCTTGCATGTAGTTTCTTAAAACTCAAAAAATGACTGAAAAAAATACATTGTCCGAAGTGGGATTCGAACCCACGAACACGCAAGTGGACTACGACCTGATTGCAGCGCCTTAGAACGCTCGGCCATCCTGACACGCAAGATAGCTTTCCCTTGCATAAATTTTTTAACCTCAAAAAATGACTGAAAGAAATACATTGTCAGAAGTGGGATTTGAACCAACACCCACGCAAGTGGACTACGACCTGATTGCAGCGCCTTAAACCGCTCCCATCCTGACACGCAAAATAGCTTTTTCTTGCATTTAGTTCTTTAACCTCAAAAATGACTGAATAAAATACATTGTCAGAAGTGGGATTCGAACCCACGCCCACTCAAGTGGACTAGGACCTGATTGCAGCGCCTTAAACCACTCCGCCATCCTGACACGCAAAATAGCTTTCCCTTACAATTAGTTCTTTAACCTCAAAAAAATGACTGAATAGAAATACATTGTCAGGGCGGGATTCGAACCCACGCAAACAGAAGTGGAATGCGATCTAAACGCAACGTTTTAGACCGCTGGGCCCTCCTGACACGTGGAGTGTGTTTCTTTTCATTTAATTAATGAGAACTTAAAAAAAAATAAATGAAATAAAATTGTCAAACGTGGGATCGAAACCACGCCCACAGAATTTTACTGCGACCTAAACGCAGCGCTTTGACCGCTCGGCCATTTTAACCTGTGAAAGATCTTTCCCTTGCATTTAGTTTATGAGAAATAAAAAAATAATGACTGAATAAAAATTACATTATCAGAAGTGGGATTCGAACCCACGCCAAAACCGAAGTGGACTTTGACATGAACTCACCGCCTTTGACCGCTTTACCATTCTGAAATTTGAAAAAGGTTTCCTTTAATTTACTTTATGAGAACTAAAAAAAAAATAACTCAACTAAATATAATTGCTCGACGTGGGAGTTGGACCCCGAACACGCAAGTGTACTGCGACCTGAAAAGCGCCTTAGACCACTCGGCCATCCTGACACGTGCGAGAGCGTTTCCTTAGATTTAAGTTATGAGAACTAAAAAAATGACTGAATAAAAACATTGTCAGAAGTGGGATTCGAACCCACGCCCACAGAAGTGGAATATGATCAAAACGCAGCGCCTTAGACCGACCGGCCATCCTGACATGTGAAAGAGTTTTCCCTTACATTTAGTTTTTTGGAACCTAAGAAAAGTATGTGAATAAAAATTTATTGTCGCAGTGGGATTCGAACCCACGCCCACAGAATGGACTGCGACCTGAACGAAGCGCCTTAGACCGCTCGGCCATCCTGACACACAGAATAGCTTTCCCTTGCATATAACTTTTAAACTCAAAAAATGACTGAAAGAAATACATTGTCCGAAATGGGATTCGAACCCACGAACACGCAAGTGGTCTATGACCTGATTGCAGCGCTTTTAAACCGCTCGTCCCTCCTGACACGCAAAATAGCTTTCCCTTACATTTACTTCTTTAACCTCAAAAAATGACTGAATAGAAATACATTGTCAGAAGTGGGATTCGAACCACGCCCACAGAATTGGACTGCGACCTGAACGCAGCGCCTTAAACCACTCGGCCATCCTGTCACGCAAAATAGCTTTCCCTTGCATAAAGTTTTTTTAACCTCAAACAATGACTGAAAGAAATACATTGTCAGAAGTGGGATTCGAAATAACGCCCACGCAAGTGGACTACGACCTGAACGCAGCGCCTTAGACCGCTCGACCATCCTGAAACGTGGGAGATTTTTTAACCTTTCATTTAATTAATGAGAACTTAAAAAATTAATGAATGAAATATAATTGTCAAAAGTGAAATCCGAAACAACGCCTGCAGAATTTTACTGCGACTTAAACGCAGCGCTTTAGACCGCTCAGGAGTCTTAACCTGTGAAAGATCTTTCCCCCTTACATTTAGTTTATGAGAACTAAAAAATAATGACTGAATAAAATTACATTATCAGAGTGGGATTCGAACCCACGCCAAAACCGAGTGGACTTCGACATGAACGCACCGCCTTTGACCGCTTTGCCATTCTGAAATTTGAGAAAAGGTTTCCTTTAATTTACTTTATGAGAACTAAAAAAAATAACTCAACTAAATATAATTGCTCGACGTGGGAGTTGGACCCCGAACACGCAAGTGTACTGCGACCTGATCTTAGCGACTTAGACCACTCGGCCATCCTGACACGTGCGAGAGCGTTTCCTTAGATTTAAGTTATGAGAACTAAAAAAAAAAATGACTGAATAAAATGTTACTGTCAGAAGTGGGATTCGAACCCACGCCCACAGAAGTGGAATAAGAACAAAACGCAGCGCCTTAGACCGCTCGGCCATCCTGACATGTGAAAGAGTTTTCCCTTACATTTAGTTTTTGGAACCTAAGAAAATGTGAATAAAATTTTATTGTCCGAAGTGGGATTCGAACCCACGCCCACAGAATGGACTGCGATCTTGAATGCAGCGCCTTAGACCACTCGTCCCTCCTGACACGCAAAATAGCTTTCCCTTGCATTTAGTTCTTTAACCTCAAAAAATGACTGAATAAAATACATTGTCAGAAGTGGGATTCAGAACCCACGCCACAGAAGTGGACTGCGACCTGAACGCAGCGCTTAGACCGTTCGGCCATCCTGACACGCAAAATAGCTTTCCCTTGCATAAAGTCTTTTAACCTAAAACAATGACTGAAAGAAATACATTGTCAGAAGTGGGATTCGAAATAACGCCCACGCAAGTGGACTACGACCTGATTGCAGCGCCTTAAACCGCTCGTCCATCCTGACACGCAAAATAGCTTTCCCTTGCATTTAGTTCTTTAACCTCAAATTTGACTGAAAGAAATACATTGTCAGAAGTGGGATTCGAACCAACGCCCACAGAAGTGGACTGCGACCTGAACGCAGCGCCTTAGACCACTCGGCCATCCTAACACGCAAAATAGCTTTCCCTTGCATAAAGTTTTTAACCTCAAAAATGACTGAAAGAAATACATTGTCAGAAGTGGGATTCGAACCCACGCCCACACAAGTGGACTGACCTGAACGCAGCGCCTTAGACCGCTCGGCCATCCTGACACGTGGGAGTGTGTTTCCTTTCATTTAATTAATGAGAACTTAAAAAATGAATGAATGAAATAAAATTGTCAAACGTGGAATCCGAAACCACGCCTGCAGAATTTTACTGCGACTTAAACGCAGCGCTTTAGACCGCTCAGGAGTCTTAACCTGTGAAAGATCTTTCCTTTACATTTAGTTTATGAGAACTAAAAAAATAATGACTGAATAAAATTACATTATCAGAAGTGGGATTCGAACCCACGCCAAAACCGCTTCGACATGAACGCAGCGACTTTGACCGCTTTGCCATTCTGAAATTTGAGAAAAGGTTTCCTTTAATTTACTTTATGAACTAAAAAAATAATTCAACTAAATATAATTGCTCGACGTGGGAGTTGGACCCCCGAACACGCAAGTGTACTGCGACCTGATTAAGCGCCTTAGACCACTCGGCCATCCTGACACGTGCGAGAACGTTTCCTTAGATTTAAGTTATGAGAACTAAAAAAAATGACTGAATAAAATGTTACTGTCAGAAGTGAGATTCGAACCCACGCCCACAGAAGTGGAATATGATCAAAACACAGCGCCTTAGACCGATCGGCCATCCTGACATGTGAAAGAGTTTTCCCTTACATTTAGTTTTTTGAACCTAAGAAAAGTATGTGAATAAAATTTTATTGTCAGAAGTGGGATTCGAACCACGCCCACAGAATAGGACTGCGACCTGAACGAAGCGCCTTAGACCGCTCGGCCATCCTGACACAGAAAAAAGCTTTCCCTTGCATATAACTTTTAAACTCAAAAAATGACTGAAAAAATACATTGTCCGAAGTGGGATTCGAACCCACGAACACGCAAGTGGTCTATGACCTGATTGCAGCGCCTTAAACCACTCGTCCCTCCTGACACGCAAAAAGCTTTCCCTTGCATTTAGTTCTTTAACCTCAAAAAATGACTGAATAGAAATACATTGTCATAAGTGGGATTCAAACCCAAGCCCACACAAGTGGACTAAGACCTGAACGCAGCGCCTTAGAACGATCGGCCATCCTGACACGTGGAAGAGGGTTTCCCTTTCATTTTAATAATGAGAACTTAAAAAAAATGAATGAATGAAATATAAAATTGTGAAACGTGGAATCCGAAACCACGCCTGCAGAATTTTCTGCGACCTGAACGCAGCGCTTTTAGACCGCTCAGGAATCTTAACCCATGAAAGATCTTTGCCTTACATTTAGTTTATGAAAACTAAAAAAATAATGACTGAATAAAAATACATTGTCAGAAGTGGGATTCGAACCCACGCCCAAAGAAGTGAAAAGTGATCAAAACGCAGCGCCTAAGACCGATCGGCCATCCTGACATGTGAAAGAGTTTTCCCCACATTTAGTTTTTGGAACCTAAGAAAAGTATGTGAATAAAATTTTATTGTCAGTAGTGGACTGCGACCTGAACGCAGCGCCTTAGACCGCTCGGCCATCCTGACAAAAATAGCTTTCCCTTGCATTTATTTCTATAACCTCAAAAAATGACTGAATAGAAATACATTGTCAGAAGTAGGATACAAACCCACGCCCACACAAGTGGACTGCGACCTGAACGCAGCGCCTTAGACCGCTTTGCCATCCTGACACGCAAAATAGCTTTCCCTTGCATGTAGTGTTTTAACCTAAAAAAATGACTGAAAGAAATACATTGTCAGAAGTGGGATTCAAATTCACGCCCACGCAAGTGTTCAACGACCTGATTGCAGCGCCTTAAACCGCTCGGCCATCCTGACACGCAAAATAGCTTTTCCTTGCATTTAGTTCTTTAACCTCAAAAAATGACTGAATAGAAATACATTGTCAGAAGAGGGATTCGAACCCACGTCCACACAAGTGGATTTCGACCTGAACGCAGCGCCTTAGACCGCTCGGCCATACTGACACGTGGGAGAGTGTTTCCTTTCATTTAATTAATGAGAACTTAAAAAATGAATGAATGAAATATAATTGTCAAACGTGGAATCCGAAACCACGCCTGCAGAATTTTTCTGCGACCTGAACGCAGCGCTTTAGACCACTCAGGAATCTTAACCTATGAAAGATCTTTGCCTTAAATTTAGTTTATGAAAACTAAAAAAATAATGACTCAATATAATTACATTATCAGAAGTGGGATTCGAACCCACGCCAAAACCAAATGGACTTCTACATGAACGCAGCGCCTTTGACCGCTTGGCCATCCTGAAATTTGAGAAAACGTTTCCTTTAATATACTTTATGAGAACTAAAAAAAATAACTCAACTAAATATAATTGCTCGACGTGGGAGTTTGACCCGCGAACGCGACCTGATTGCAGCGCCTTAGACCCAACGGCCATCCTGACACGTGCGAGAGCATTTCCTTACATTTAAGTTATGAGAACTAAAAAAAAATGACTGAATAAAATTCTATTATCAGAAGTGGGATTCGAACCCACGCCCACAGAAGTGGACTGCGACCTGAACGCAGCGCCTTACACCGCTCGGCCATCCTGACACGCAGAATAGCTTTCCCTTGCATGTACTTTCTTAAAACTCAAAAAATGTCTGAAAGAAATACATTGTCAGAAGTGGGATTCGAACCCACGAACACGCAAGTGGACTACGACCTGATTGCAGCGCCTTAAAGCGCTCGTCCCTCCTGACACGCAAAATAGCTTTCCCTTGCATTTAGTTCTTTAACCTCAAAAAATGACTGAATAGAAATACATTGTCAGAAGTGGGATTCGAACCCATGCCCACACAAGTGGACTGCGACCTGAACGCAGCGCCTTAGACCGCTCGGCCATCCTGACACGTGGGAGAGTTATTCCTTTCATTTAATTAATGAGAACGTAAAGAATGAATGAATGAAATATAATTGTCAAATGTGGAATCCGACACCACGCCTGCAGAATTTTACTGCGACCTGAACGCAGCGCTTTAGACCACTCAGGAATCTTAACCTATGAAAGATCTTTGCCTTACATTTAGTTAATGAAAACTAAAAAAATAATGACTCAATAAAATTACATTATCCGAAGTGAGATCCGAACCCACGCTAAAACCGAGTGGACCTCGACATGAACGCAGCGCTTTTGACCGCTTGGCCATCCTGAAATTTGAGAAAACGTAACCTTTTATTTACTTTATGAGAACTAAAACAAATAACTCAACTAAATATAATTGCTCGACGTGGGAGTTTGATCCGCGAACGCGCAAGTGTACTGCAACCTGATTGTAGCGCCTTAGACCGCTCGGCCATCCTGACATGTGAAATAGTTTACCTTACATTTAGTTTTTGAACAAAAAAAAATGTGAATAAAATTTTACTTGTCAGAAGTGGGATTCGAACCCACGCCCACAGAAGTGCACTGCGACCTGAACACAGGAGAGGGTTTCCTTTCATTTAATTAATGAGAACTAAAAAATGAATGAATGAAATAAATATGCAGCGCCTTAAAACCACGCCCTCAGAATTTTTACTACGACTTAAACGCAGCGCTTTTAGACTGGAATCTTTACCTGTGAAAGATTTTCCCTTACATTTAGTTTTTGAGAACTAAAAAAATAATGACTGAATAAAATTACATTATCAGAAGTGGGATTCGCGAACCACTTCAAACCAGTGGACTTCGACATGAACGCAGCGCCTTTGACCGCTTGGTCATCCTGAAATTTAAAAAAGGTTTCCTTTAATTTACTTTATGAGAACTAAAAAAATAACTAAATATAATTGCTCGACGTGGAGTTGGACCCACGAACACGCAAGTATACTGCGACCTGATTGCAGC
Source organism: Trichonephila clavipes (assembly GCA_019973935.1). Lineage (NCBI taxonomy): Eukaryota > Metazoa > Arthropoda > Arachnida > Araneae > Nephilidae > Trichonephila > Trichonephila clavipes. Next base: position 4,779 of record BMAU01011169.1, on the reverse strand, counting down.
GCCTTAGACCGCTCGGTCATCCTGACACGTGCTAGAGCGTTTCCTTACAATTAGTTATAAGAACTAAAAAAATGACTGAATAAAATTTTATTGTCAGAAATGGGATTCGAAACCACGCCCACAGAAGTGGAATGTAATCTAAACGCAGCGCCTTAGACCGCTCGGCCATCCTGACACGCAAAATAGCTTTCCCTTGCATTTACTTCTTTAACCTCAAAAAATGACTGAATAAAATTCTATTGTCAGAAGTGGGATTCGAAACCATGCCCACAGAAGTGGAATGTGAGCTAAACGCAGCGCTTTAGACCGATCGGCCATCCTGACATGTGAAAGAGTTTTCTCTTACATTTAGTTTTTGTAACCTAAGAAAAGTATGTGAATAAAATTTTTTATTGTTATGATTCGAACCCAGTCCCAAAAATGGACTGCGACCTAACGCAAACCGCTATCCTGACATTGCTCGACGTGGGAGTTGGACCCCCGAACACGCAAGTATACTGCGACCTGATTGCAGCGCCTTAGACCGCTCGGCCATCCTGACACGTGCTAGAGCGTTTCCTTACAATTAAGTTATAAGAACTAAAAAAAAATGACTGAATAAAATTTTATTGTCAGAAGTGGGATTCGAACCCACGCCCACAGAAGTGGTATGTGATCTAAACGCAGCGCCTTAGACTGCTCGGCCATCCTGACACGCAAAATAGCTTTTCCTTGCATGTAGTTTTTAAACTCAAAAAATGACTGAAAGAAATACATTGTCAGAAGTGGGATTCAAACCCACGCCCACGCAAGTGGACAAGGACCTGATTGCAGCACCTTAAACCGCTCGCCAATCCTGACACGCAAAATAGCTTTCCCTTGCATTTACTTCTTTAACCTCAAAAATTGACTGAATAAAATTCTATTGTCAGAAGTGGGATTCGAAACCATGCCCACAGAAGTGGAATGTGAGCTAAACGCAGCGCCTTAGACCGATCGGCCATCCTGACATGTGAAAGAGTTTTCCTTACATTTAGTTTTTGTAACCTAAGAAAAAGTATGTGAATAAAATTTTATTGTTGTGTCAGGAATCTTAACCTGTGAAAGATCTTTCCCTTACATTTAGTTTATGAGAACTAAAAATAATGACTAAATAAAATTACATTATCAGAAGTGGGATTCGAACCCACGCCAAAACCGACACGCACATGAACGCAGCGCCTTTGACCACTTGCCATTCTGAAATTTGAGAAAACGTTTCCTTTAATTTCTTTAAAGAACTAAAAAAAAAATAACTAAATGTAATTGCTCGACGTGGAGTTGGACCCCCGAACACGCAAGTATACTATGCGACCTGATTGCAGCGCCTTAGACCGCTCGGCCATCCTGACACGTGCTAGAGCATTTCCTTACAATTAAGTTATGATAACTAAAAAAAAAATGACTGAATAAAATTTTATTGTCAGAAATGGGATTCGAAACCACACCCACAGAAGTGGAATGTCATCTAAACGCAGCGCCTTAGACCGATCGGCCATCCTGACATGTGAAAAAGTTTTCCCTTACATTTAGTTTTTGTAACCTAAGAAAAGTATGTGAATAAAATTTTAATGTTAGAAGTGGGATTCGAACCCACGCCCACAGAAATGGACTGTGACCTGAACGCAGCGGCTTAGACCGCTCGGCCATCCTGACACGCAAAATTTCCCTTGCATAAAGTTTTTAACCTCAAAAAATGAATGAAAGAAATACATTGTTAATGGGATTCGAACCAACGCCCACGGAAGTGGACTACGACCTGATTGAAGCGCGTTAAACCGCTCGTCCCTCCTGACACGCAAAATAGCTTTCCCTTGCATTTAGTTCTTTAACCTCAAAAAATGACTGAATAGAAATACATTGTCAGAAGTAGGATTCGAACCCACGACCACACATGTGGACTGTGACCTGAACGCAGCGCCTTAGACCGCTCGGCAATCCTGACACGTGGGAGAGGGTTTCCTTTCATTTAATTAATGAGAACTTAAAAAAATGAATGAATGAAATATAATTGTAAAACGTGGAATCCGAAACCACGCCTGCAGAATTTTACTGCGACTTAAACGCAGCGCTTTAGACCACTCAGGAATCTTAACCTGTGAACCTGTGAAAGATTTTTCCCTTACATTTAGTTTATGAGAACTAAAAAAATAATGACTAAATAAAATTACATTATCAGAAGATGGATTAGAAACCACGCCAAAACCGAAAGGACTTCGACATGAACGCAGCGCCTTTGACCGCTTGGCCATTCTGAAATTTGAGAAAACGTTTCCTTTAATTTACTTTATGAGAACTAAAAAAAATAACTCAACTGAATATAATTGCTCTACGCGGGAGTTGGACCCACGAACACGCAAGTGTTTCTGCTACCTGATTGGAGCGCCTTAGACCGCTCGGCTATCCTGACACGTGCGAGAGCGTTTCCTTACATTTAAGTTATGAGAACTAAAAAAAATGACTGAATAAAATTTTATTGTCAGAAGTGGAATGTGATCTAAACGCAGCGCCTTAGACCGTTCGGCCATCCTGACATGTGAAAGACTTTATTCCCTTACATTTAGTTTTTTAACCTAAGAAAAGTATGTGAATAAATTTTTATTGTCAGAAGTGGGATTCGAACCCACACCCACAGAAGTGGACTGCGACCTGAACGCAGCGCCTTAGACCGCTCGGCCATCCTGACACGCAGAATAGCTTTCCCTTTCATGTAGTTTCTTAAAACTCAAAAAATGACTGAAACAAATACATTGTCCGAAGTGGGATTCGAACCCACGAACACGCAAGTGGACTACGACCTGATTGCAGCGCCTTAAAGCGCTCGTCCCTCCTGACACTGAATAGAAATACATTGTCAGAAGTGGGATTCGAACCCATGCCCACACAAGTGGACTGCGACCTGAACGCAGCGCCTTAGACCGCTCGGCCGTCCTGACACGTGGGAGAGTTATTCCTTTCATTTAATTAATGAGAACGTAAAGAATGAATAAATGAAATATAATTGTCAAATGTGGAATCCGACACCACGCCTGCAGAATTTTACTGCGACCTGAACGCAGCTCTTTAGACCACTCAGGAATCTTAACCTATGAAAGATCTTTGCCTTACATTTATATTATGAAAACTAAAAAAATAATGACTCAATAAAATTTCATTATCCGAAGTGGGATCCGAACCCAAGCCAAAACCGACTGGACCTCGACATGAACGCAGCGCCTTTGACCGGTTAGCCATCCTGAAATTTGAGAAAACGTAACCTTTAATTTACTTTATGAGAACTAAAAAAAAATAACTCAACTAAATATAATTGCTCGACGTGGGAGTTTGACCCGCGAACGCGCAAGTGTACTGCGACCTGATTGCAGCGCCTTAGACCGCTCGGCCATCCTGACACGTTCGAGAGCATTTCCTTACATTTAAGTTATGAGAACTAAAAAAAAATGACTGAATAAAAATCTATTGTCAGAAGTGGGATTCGAACCCACGCCCACAGAAGTGGAATGTGATCTAAACGCAGCGCCTTAGACCGTTCGGCCATCCTGACATGTGAAAGAGTTTTCCCTTACATTTAGTTTTTGGAACCTATGAAAAGTATGTGAATAAAATTTTATTGTCAGAAGTGGGATTCGAACCCACGCCCACAGTAGTGGACTTCGACCTGAACGCAGCGCCTTAGACCGCTCGGCCATCCTGACACACCGAATAGCTTTCCTTGCATAAAGTTTTTAAAATCAAAAAATGACTGAAAGAAATACATTGTCCGAAGTGGGATTCGAACCCACGAACACGCAAGTGGACTACGACCTGATTGCAGCGCCTTAAACCGCTCGTCCCTCCTGACACGCAGATTAGCTTTCCCTTGCATTTAGTTCTTTAACCTCAAAAAATGACTGAATAGAAATACATTGTCATAAGTGGGGATTCGAACCCACGCCCACACAAGTGGACTACGACCGGAACGCAGCGCCTTAGATCGCTCGGTCATCCTGACACGTGGAAGAGGGTTTCCTTTCATTTTAATAATGAGAACTTAAAAATGAATGAATGAAATAAAATTGTCAAACGTGGAATCCGAAACCACGCCTGCAGAATTTTTACTGCGACTTAAACGCAGCGCTTTAGACCGCTCAGGAATCTTTACCTGTGAAAGATCTTTCCCTTACATTTAGTTTATGAGAAACTAAAAAAAAAATAATGACTGAATAAAATTACATTACCAGAAGTGGGATTCACGAATCCACTTCAAAACCGAGTGAACTTCGACATGAACGCAGCGCCTTTGACCGCTTGGTCATCCTGAAATTTAAAAAAGGTTTCCTTTAATTTACTTTTATGAGAACTAAAAAAAAATAACTAAATATAATGCTCGACGTGGAGTTGGACCCCGAACACGCAAAAGTATACTGCGACCTGATTGCAGCGCCTTAGACCGCTCGGCCATCCTGACACGTGCTAGAGCGTTTTCCTTACAATTAAGTTATAAGAACTAAAAAAATGACTGAATAAAATTTTATTGTCAGAAATGGGATTCGAACCCACGCCCACAGAAGTGGAATGTGATCTAAACGCAGCGCCTTAGACTGCTCGGCCATCCTGACACGCAAAATAGCTTTCCCTTGCATGTAGTTTTTAACCTCAAAAATGACTGAAAGAAATACATTGTCAGAAGTGGGATTCAAACCCACGCCCACGCAAAATGGACAAGGACCTGATTGCAGCACCTTAAACCGCTCGCACATCCTGACACGCAAAATAGCTTTC
>BMAU01011168.1:0-19546 GCA_019973935.1 Trichonephila clavipes | reverse complement strand
AAATGATGCAACTGTTCACACGCTCGTCACGAATATGGTATCGTTCTTTCACCTATTAACCGAACCACTGGTAGGAAGTAAGTGTGGTGGTAATATCTATATAAACCAGTAATAGCCTACATGCTATGACGATCGTTTTGGAATAGTTGGCTAAGATACTGGTTTTCGGATTGAGGAAGATGCCTTCCTTTACCCTCATTCGAAAAGCTGGTAGGCGCGTTTGCTATGATGTTGGGCTTATTTGATTTAAAATTTTACGAAACAGAACCATTTTCATTGTTATTCAGAACATACTAAGCTGACTTCTATCCGACACACAATTCAACAATCTTTTAAATGTAGTTTCTGAAATATCATTTCATTCGATAGTCGGAACTTTTTAGTTGCTATACATAAGTAGTATATATTGTTGGTATCTGGACTAAACACCTATCGAAAAATTTTTTGCTAGTAGCTGGATTAAAAAATCATTGATTTCAAACATATACTGTTGGTATCTGGACTAAACACCTATCGAATAATTGTTTGTTAGTAGCTGGATTAAAAGAATCAATTGATTTCAAACTAACTTAAATCAATGCTTAAAATATGTCATTCATTGAGGCTGCAAAACTCTATTCTATTTTTATTTTATGTAGAGAAACTTTTCTTATAAGAGACGCTCGAGTGAAAAATAATTTTAACGAAAATGTAAATAACTATTTTAGATTTAGCTAGTAGAGAATCGATTGCATGGAAGCAAAGAACTCGATTTTCTATGCAATCGATTCTTTTCTTGGTTCAAACCTGGTAGACGCTAAGTTATTGGAATTTCTATGCAATGGATTATTTTCTGTTTTAAAGAAAAGATTTGACCTCAGTAAAAAAATGTTGGATGATTAGATAAAAGCGTATTTTGTGAATATATAAGTAAGTTCTCACCATAATTGTATTCATTCAAGAATAAGTCTTCTAAAAGGTACACAATGAAACAAAACTGGTATACATTATTGTTTTGCTGACAGTTGTTGTTGTTGAGCTCGTAGTGTTTTTTTATCTATTTATAACACAAACGTCTTTGGAATCATCTCAAAAGTGAATATCACTAACACCTCATGCATACTTTTCAAAATATCCGGACAAAAAATTTTCTTCATGTTTGCTTTAAAAATAAAAAACAGGTATTCGACTTACGCCATTTTTTTCACCAACCGAACTGTGGATCCTATCCCTGAGATTCTAGGTGTTCAATTAACAAAGGGAATTCAGAAGAGTGTGTGAAGTGTGTTAAAGAATTTGAAACTGCTTCGGTTACTACAAGTGTTTAAAAATGTTTCTATTGACTCAAATTCATCTTCAATGATAATAAATGGACCGAGTCAAAGCGGAAAACTCATTTAGCTCGAAGAATATTTCTGAGCAAGTTTATGAGCTTCCGATTAAAAAGGTAGTATGGTGTTATAAGATATTTCAACCGTGGTTCTACACTGAGAAAAGTATCAAATTCGTATCACCGGATTACAGGCCGACGAAGGAAATTTGATCTTGCGATTCTTGACGATCTTATGAATAGTGTTCCCTGACCGTTCCAAATTTTTCATGGATGCCTATAAAAAGGCAACAGCAGAAAAATATCAGTTCTTACTAGTAGATTGCTTTCCAACTACGGATGAAGAACAGAGATTGCGACAATCTATTTTCCCGATCAAAAGGTATTAATTGGGTTTTTGTCCCAGAAGAAAAATGAATCGAATCCGACAACACGTGCACTTGTTACATGTTTTATCTGCGGCGAGTCCTCAACAAAGAAATGCTATACTGAAGAGCGCCACCAACGAACAGATCAAAACACTGTGCGAAATATGTCAAAATGTATTAGCAGGTAACGTCCGAAAGCAAATGTCAAACGATTGTGTCGCTACAAGAGAACCATTCCGCCAGTTAGCTGACGAAGTATATCCCTTGGGCGAAAACGTAAGTTATTAACCACAAATCAAACCGGAGGTTTTGCACCTCTCGTTCTTCCTGCTGTCTTGAGCTTTGTTGGGTGGTCTTTCCAGGGGAAAACAATAGGAAAACGAGTGTGACAAGAATGGCTAGAAAAATGGCGTTAGTTCCTCAAGACCTTGTCGTCCTGAATCTATGAGCTTAATAAACCAGAAATTAGAGTTGAGGATAATATTTCAAAGATATTGAATGAAGAGGACACGCCGGATGACGAGGAAATGCTTGTCAAGGATGTAACTTAAATTATAAAGTAACTCGGATTTCTACCAGTTGTAATGCATAATTTATCAGGGTATGATTCTCATTTGATTCTAAAGAAATTTCTAAGTAACTTAGCAAAGAGAAAGTAAAAATTATTCCTTTGTAAACTCTCAAAAGTGTATGACGTTTAGTATCGACAATTTAGTATTTCTTGATAGTTTTTATTCCTTCCATCCTAAACTAAGTACTACTAATAAGAAAACCTAAAAGCAAAGTAACTATAACTTCTCTATATTTGATTCTTTTTTTCTTCATATACCCACAGGAAATATTTATTACGTAAAGGTGTGTTTCCATACAGTTATTTTGATTCTTTTAATACATTAAGAGAAAAAAAACTTCCTCCTAAAAATGCGTTTTCAATAATATAACTAATGAAAATATATCAGAGGAAGACTATCAATTCGCAAAATTTATATTTTTCTAAATTTAAATGTCAAAGTTTTAAAGACTATTTAAAATTATATTTGGATACAAGATGTTGTGTTACTCGCAGAAGTTTTTGAAAATTTTCGGACGTTAAGTATGAACTATTTTGAGTTAGATCCTGTCCATTTCTATACTACTCCTAGTTTAACATGGAATGCTGGAATTAAGACAACGAAATGTTACTTTAGAATTACTAACAGACATAAATATGTACTCAATGTTAGAATCAGGAATTCGTGGAGAGAATGTGTCTAGTGTCAAAACGTTATTCTAAGGCAAATAATAAATATTTAGATAATTTTTGATGAAATGTCGCCATCTAAATTCATAATATCATTAGATGTAAATAATTTGTACGGGACTGCTATGGGATTTTACAGCTTACCTGAGTCAGAATTTCGATTTTTGAATGAAGAAAGAAATTGATAAATTCGATTTAATGTCTGTAACCTCTGATTCAAATACTGGTTATATATTGGAAGTAGACCTTTTATATCCACCCGAGCTTCATTCAAAACATAATAGTTTTCCCATGGCTCCTCAACATGAATCAATTATATATGATATGCTTTCCCCTTATCAAAGGGAAAATTTGTGAAAAACTGAATATAAAAATTAATGAAAAAAATAAGAAACTTTTAAACACATTCAATGAGAAAAAAACTATGTGGTTCATTATTTAAACTTACAATTTTATGTCACACATGGGCTAAAAATTAAAAAATTCATAAAATAATCAGATTTAAACAATCTAATTGGTTAAAATCATATATAATGTTTAATAACGATAAAAGAAAGAAGGCGACAAATAATTTTGATAAGGATTTTTAAGCTAATGAATAACGCGTTTTTGGACGTACTTGCATGAACATCAGAAAACATGGTAATATAAAAGTAGCGCTAAATAAGAAACAATGTAAAAAATATTTAGCAGATTGCAACTTAGAAAGTTTTTCAATTATAAATGAGCATTGTGCATTATTTAAACTTTTAAAATCAAATCTTTATTTAAATCAACCAATATATGTAGGTTTTTCAGTGCTAGAGTTAAGTAAGTTATATATGTTTAAAATATATTATGATATTTTGAAACCTGTTTACAAAGAAAATGTTAACTTATTATACACAGATACGGATTCTCTAACTTTAGAAATATGGACTGAAGATGTTTACCATGATTTAGCAAATAAATTTGAAAACTTAGTAGATTTTTCCAACTATAATGTATCTCATCAATATTATTCGAAAAACATCAATCCTTATTAGGATACTTAAAGGATGAAACCAAGGGAATTCCTATCAAGGAATTTTGTGCACTTCGACCAAAGATGTATTCTTATATCTTTGGAAAGAAAAATAAGAAAACTGCGAAGGGAACAAAGAAAAGTGTTGTGCAAAATATTTTACACCATGACATGTATTTAAATGTATTAAAAAACGACCACTCGATAAAAAATGAACAATCAACCATAATTTCTAAAAATCACATTATATCAACAGTAAAACAAAACAAAATAAATTCTATAAGTAGCTTCCTACGATAAAATGTATTTCTAAGACAAAATTGAATGTTGAGCGTACGGAAATGTTTCCATTGAAATGCTTAAATGTGATATACATTTCAAAATGCTTGCTGTCTTTGTGTCCATTATGTTATAACAATATATATATTGTAATAATTTAGTTAATAAAATAAAAAAATAATTTACCATATACTATGTGCGTGTGTCTGTGTTGTTTGTTTCGTAACCAGTTTGATTTACTAAAAACTAATATTGAGTGAATAATCCTTTTTTACAAAATATATTATGCAATTAAGAAAATAAATACCATTATATAATAATTACATTAAATTATTTTTAAGAATAAAGTTCTGACTTTGCTGAAAATTGGTTGAAATACAACAAATCATTTTTTTAAAATACAAAAATAAGATTTTAATAATTTGTTTTTAGAGGAGTTATTGTTTAAGCAAAAGCACCACCTATTGAAGGCGTCAAAGCTTGTAATACCAATATGTTATAATATTTTGAAACAAAATTCTGACATAACTTTAAAATTAATTCAATGCAATATATTCTTTTTAAAAAATACAAAAAAGAATTTTAATAATTTGTTTTTAGAGAAAGTTATTGTCTAAAACAAAGCACATTCTGTTGAAGGTATTCGAAAACATTTTTTAAAGTTAGTTTGAAATCAATTTGACTCTTTTAATCCAGCTACTAACAAACAATTTTTCGATAGGTGTTTAGTCCAGATACCAACAGTATATAGTTTGAAATCAATTGATTTTTTAATCCAGCTACTAGCAAAAAATTTTTCGATAGGTGTTTAGTCCAGATACCAACAATATATACTACTTACATAACACTCTAAGAACACTGCTGTACGTCAGCTGTATTCAGTTGCTCAGTTATATTGCCCTTCCTCTCACGGGATCCGCAGCTTATGTTTCTACAGAATGAGCCCCGGTCCCACTCGACAATCCCTTTTTACTGATTGTTTCTTGGTAGAACAATATTCTTCGCTCGGCGAGTCAGATCTCTTCACAACTCTCTGATCATCTTCAAATCCAGGGCCGATCCTAGGGTGTCGGCCGCCCGCGAGCAAAGACTTAATGTGCCGCCCCTCTAGAAGATTTTTCACATTTTGACTAATACTTAACGTTGGCCCTATAAATTCATCTACCTGTATTAAAGTAAAAAGTAAAACATTAATAAAATGTAAATACAATTTTAAGGTGCAGAACCCTGTTTTTTTTTTTTTTTTGACCAGTTAATATGTCACAATAGCGACAAAATACTTAATTAAACAATAAACAAACCAAAAATACTACACTTTAAAATAAAAATAGACATTTTATAATTAGAAATACAAAATAACTGTACTTACTCAGAAAATATAATTCGATAAAAAAAAGTACTAAAGCATACATCTCGTGAAACGAAAAGTATATAAATCACTTCTTCTATAAAAAGACTCACCTAATAAATGACTATAAATTCTGGCTTTCTGAGGAACTTAAGTTTGTCAATAGTTTTGGTGAAATCCATTTTTTCTGACATTTCGGATTCAATAGAGATGATGTCTAAATCTGAAAGCTTTTCTTGTGTCATATTATTTCTTGAGTAAATTTTAATAATTTTTCATTTTACTGAAATTTCTTTCCCTTGAAGCTAGAGGAAACGGGTATGGTTAAAACATTCTTATTACTTGAGCAAAATTTGGAGGTCATTCTTGACTATAATTTCTAATACCTCAATTGGCTGTCTTTACCTGGAAAAATAACTTTGAATGAAGTCATTTCATTAAAGGGTTGCATGCCGTCTATATCTTTCACAATACTTTCTTCTTTCTGTACCTGCAACTTTATATGTGAAGTCCATTTCAGGTTTTTTATGAGATCATCATTAGAAATGTGAAACTCATACAGAAAGCAGAATATCGAAATAATCACTCAGATAATAAGCGCAAATCGTCCATTTGCTGAAGAGGTTGCGTATTTCTGGAAGAAATTTGAAGCTGGTTTCATCACTCCCATCATAAACAAATAAATAGACCTTTGTTTGAGCTTCGAGATGGGAAATTCGAGGATCAATACCTAAATCTGTAGCAAATGTTGTCCACTGAATCTGATAGATATCTTTTAAGTTAGCATCAGACCTTTGGAAACTAAATGGTTTTACGATTATCTAAGCCTTCAATGCATTCCACGATGTTTAATTTAGGATTTTGAATAATTTTTTTCAATACATCAATTCTTGATTACCAATCACGCCAAATTAAAATTAAATACAAAAATTTTAACCCTCTGGGTGGTTAGCTTCCTCCTGAAAAGTTATTCCGAAAGCGTTTACTCTTATTTTGCCGTTTCGCTTTAAAAATGCAACAGACTTCTTTCCTTTCCCCCTTTTAGAAACTTGGGAGGTCGAACGGGTACAATTTTATGACTTAGTTCGGTTCCTTTGTCAAGTAAGAACCAAGAGATCAATCGTTTACAGCTAGCTGTTAAGTTGCCTTGGGCAATCTTGTATGAAAGCTGTAGTACAACTCGGTCGTTTCCCATATGTTCAGTCACGAGTAAAATTAAAACAAAATGAAGGGTAAAAAAAAAGGAAAAAAATGAAATAAATAGTGTGTTAGAAGTTGAAAAATAATTATATTTTCTTCAAACACAATTTATTTTTCTGTCATTTTTTAAAAATTAAAAAAAAAAAATATATATATATTTGGTATTGCGATTTGAACCAGAAAAAAGCATCCTGTATTCATTTTTGAATATGAGAGTCAACAAAACGTGCTCACTTTCCTGTTTTTTAAAAAGTAATGAGGTATAAAAGAGTAAAGGTCCTATCTCATTTTTTAAACAATAAGACAATAAATGGTGCATACGGTGATATACATACGATGATTATATTTATAAAATAAAACCGATCTTTCTCTATTCAATTATATTTTTAATTTAAAATAACATAAAAAGGATTTCAATACTTTTAATTTATTTTAATTAAAATCATATAAATGATATTTTTTATGTTAACTGAATATTTTTCGGAAAAATCTAAATTTTCATTCCTAGTGTTCTCCTTTCCGAACTTCTTGTATTAAATAAAAATATCTTTTCTACATCGGCATTTGCGATGGACATAACACACATTCAGTTAATAAATATATTTTTTTATTTTAAAGGGGGATATACTTCTTCAAATATGCGTGACAGTACTTCTAACCATTTTCTACTCAAGTTTAATTTCTTATTTTTCTGTTTCTTTTATTACAAGGAAAAAATGTCACACATCGATAACTACATTTTCACACAATTCAGTCATTACAAATTCTATTGTGAGAAAAAGTTATTTCCAATTAATTTTGTCTTTCAAAACAGTACACATAAAATTTTTGTTCAGTGAAGTTAACCGACAGCCCCACAATGTATCAAATTTTAGAAACAAATTTAACATTTGTAAATGTATCCTGTATTAAATTTTTGAGTTGAGTATACACATATATTGCCTTCTGTGGGGAAAACATAGTATGAGATATGTTGTAGGGTTTTGAAAGAATGTTTTCGTACGTGTAGATTATTTTATAAAATTTGAATATCACTGAAGCGATCATATAACTGCAAATGAGCCTTATTTTAGTTTGTGCGTGTATTAAAATAAAGCACTTCACTCTTAATCAGCCTTTGAGTTTATATTCAGTCTCAAACTATTCGCAAAATGGCTTACAACTTCTATTCAAATTGTAAAGAAACTGAAATATAAATATATCTTACTGCAGTCAAAAATATTCATAATATGTAAATATCCTATTCCTCCACTTATTTCAGTACATTTTAAAAACTGTAGCTGAAAGCAATTTTTTATATTTATAAACGAGGCATAAAAACTCACACAGTTATAAAAATGTCTTTATCATTTTTAAATATACTACTATAAAACGTATATGGATTGTAAGATCAGTTCTAAAATCCTAAAAGCTTTTAGAGGAGCTAAAAACATGTAATTTTGGATTGATCAAAATTTTAATATAATACACAAATATACATGTTATTAAGCAAATACATTTGAAAAATCAAACTTCCTTCTGAAATAAACGTAATTGAAAGAAAAATGTTTAATTGCAAATGAGTGGAAATACATGTTTATCTAAGGGGTATCCCCAAAGTGAGGCAATCCTCAAACTTAAAACTCAAACTCAGTGGCACAACAATCCATGAGGGCCAGGAACTACTATGCCCATCCCAATATACGTGACCATTGGGCGCTGAGGTGCATGAACAGATGTCCCGATTTGGTGGTCTGTCTGAAGAGAGACCTTCAGTGTTTAAGACCCCAAGCAAGCTTGGTACTCATTTATCGACTCAATGTAGCGAGGATGAAAAGCAGAGTCGACCTTGCCCAGCCCGTTAATAGAACCCAGACCTGTAGTGTGGAAGCACGATACACTACCACTCGACTCCTATTCGGTGAAAAATAAAATTTAATGTTAGAATCTTATATAATTCCCTAATGAATGAGGGAGTCAAACTTTTTGTAACTGTAAACTGTTTAGACGGAAATGATTAATTATGAACATTTCACAAGTTGCATAAATTAAAATTAACCGTTATAGTTTACATAAATTTTTAAGAGTGCAAAAGGTGTATTTTGGCTGCACGAATTAATTTTAAAAGGAATACGGTTACGAAAAAGTAGTACAAATCTATCTAAAGTAGGGTTGGTTACCTTAGATATTGTCAAACACAACAATGTATTGGAAGCCAATTCACAATTCGTTGTTATAAAAATGTATGGAAAATTACAAGACTTATTTTTTGCATTTGTAATTTATATATATTTTTTTCCTGAGAACTTTAAAAAGCTAGAGCGGCATCCATCAAAACCGCGGTTCCCACTCTGTTTTTCCAGATCGCCCCTGACTAAGCCGGCTCTGCCATAGTAAGTGAAATGCCGTATTTTGTTTGTCAAGATCATTTTATAGCAGACTGCATTTTTCATGTATTTTAGATGGTCGTTTTATATTTTCTACATCAATATCTTAATGTCTGAATTTAAAAATTACATAAAATTCTTGACATTCGCATCAATGACCATTATAATTTTTATTAGTTATATGAATGCGTCGTCAAACGATTACATGACTATTATTAACATATTATTTTAACCATTTAATTAATATTAAGTATAACATAACGCACTACAAATTTTCTGAACTTTAAAATAAATATTTCGAAAACTACTTCAGATATACTCAAAATTTTTCATTCCTACGCTTTAGCTTCTCAGTTTTGCTTCTATGTAAAACTTATTGTATTGTATATTCGTCAATTTTTTTAGTATATTTTTGCTCTTAGCATGCAGTTTTCAACTGAATTGTATGAAATCTTCGAAATATATTAAAAATACCAAAGTAAAGCTATATAATAAAATTTGAAATTTATATTATACTCAAAGAATTGCTAGAACTTATGGTAAATAATTTTTAACTGCGCGATACATTTTTTTTCGAAATTTCAAATGGAATTTCTAACATAAAATTTCTAGCTTTATACGGTCGAGATTTCAAAAAATATCCAGATTTTAATTACTTATTCAGTTAGCCTTTAAAAAGATAAATGTTGAGGGTATTTTGCATAAATAGATATTTTTGAAGAATAATAATTCAAATGTTTTTGAATAGCTCGAATTTAAAATTGATTTTTATGTTTATTTATATGCATAAATGTCTACTGTAAATGTTTCCGTATATTTTTGATTACCATTTATTCAAACATTCAAGTTATAAAAAAATGTGGGAAAATCTTCATTCATGTTGTCTTTGATGTAAACTGAAGTTCAAGCACTTAAAATTCAAATATAATTCGGTGTATTTTAACAATATATAACTAGGCACTGTACGTAAACTTCCCTGAACACTTGGGCTTTGAAATCTAAAAAAAAAAACTAATAGATCTTAATTAGTTTTTTTTTTCGTTATTATTTTTATCAAAGTGTAAGAAAATGTTTCAAATTATTTGATGAAGTTTAAATTTATTCATTTTTAGTGGTTGGAAAGTTGAAAAGGTTTCAAATTTTAAAGTGTTTGGTGTTTTATTAATTTTTTTGGCATCTTATAATGAAATAATCATGTTTCAAAAACTGAAAGCATTGATTAAGATAAGAAAAATGAAGCGAAAGAATATACTTAAAAGATAATTTGTCTAACTATATAAAATAGCAGATTGCCCTGACACGCCCCAACTTGTTACAGTTTCAAATTAATATGAAACCAAAAGGGAATTGTAACATATTTTACTTATGCGTTGGGACTTTTCAAAACTTTTAAAATACAAGCTAACAAACAAACACTTCCTGGGGTCTAAAGAAATTTCTCCCCGATTTTTTACGATTGCTCCAGGGTCAAAACACGGGGTTCCCTGTGAGCCATAAAACTTCCTATCAGTGTCCTGCTGTGTTGCTTCCACCGTCCCTAATTATCTTTCAAGATGTTAAACCTTTAAAAGGGGAAAGGATTTCAGAAAAGTACGGCTCAACCGCTTTTGAAAATGTTACTTGAAGGCAGAAAAAATACCGTGCAGTGCATTTTCGAAGCATCTTTACAATGACGGAATTTTCCGTGGTAAGAATGCTTGGAGAGTTGATGCCACATTTTTTCCTGTGTCCTTAATGGTATCTTCAATTAAGGCATTTTAATGCGGTAATGATATTTTTAGGTCTAGTTTAAGTCAAAATATAACATTGATACGAAATTCAATCCTTGTTTCTCTTATCGGTTTTAAAGTTAGACTTTTCACGTGTTTTTTGGTGAATACCAGCGATATAGGGACGCAGAAAGAATTACACACCTCTTGTATCTTATAAAAAAGAACAGAAATTTCACCAATGGAAAGCTGGCAGCGTATGCCTCATTCAATTCTATGTTTGATGATTTTCAAGATGATAAATGCTAATCTTTTCATAGATCTGTTTCCAATTTCTCTGCAAGACGTTAATTGTTACTCACCCGAAATCTCAATTAAAATTATTGATTTACAGCTCCATACTACACTGAAAAGCAAACATAAGGAACTTATTTCAACTGCAAATGATCCGCATTATTTTGAATTTTGAAAATTTGTACCAAAACAATGTCCTAAATTTACTCGATTTAGCTGCCAGATATGGCTGTAGATTTGGATCAACATGTTTCTAAAGAAACGATTTCTACTATGAACATAATAAAATCAATCTTACTCAAAATTAACTGACATGCATTTAAAAAATACTTAATTTTATTAGCATCTTCAAGGAGAGAGAACTATTACTGTAATAAAGATTACTTGGTAAAAAGCCCCCACAAATTCAAAAGCCGTATTATTAAGTAAGTAATGATTGTTTAATAAGTCTTTAGAATCAAATTTTCCAAGTTACTCATTTTTTATTTTATATACTTAACCTAACTAATTAAACCTGCATAAAGTTTTATTAACAATATAACCTAAGTTTGTGCTTTTATATTTTATTATATTATTTTTTTTAAATTGGAAGTGGTCAGCAAAATTATTTTTGTCAGGTAGTGGCACTCTTTCCAAAACGGTTGGCCGCCTGATTTAGTGGAATTATTGCCTGCGCAAAATCGTCATGATTTGATCGGTGTGATGTTAAAGAAATTTTTGCTGTGAGTACAAATTCCTGACGGCTCAACTGTTTCAGACACAAAGAAGACAGCCACAAGGGACAAACTTTTTCACAGATTTTTTTATTAGAAGTAAAATGCACTCGTATTGTTTACGTAAAGGTGATCATGGGAAAAAGGCGTTGATGTATGATGTTTAAAAATGACAAGATCTCAGAGGTTTTTTTATAAGATCTATAGTGTGTTTAACTTCACGCATCATTTACTTCTATAAAAAGGTGCAAAAATATTGTTAATTCCTCTGTTTCTCAAAACAATGGTGGTTGACCTCTCGTTACCTCATTTTTTCCCCCCAGTGCTTCCCTCAGGACACCAATACGACCTCTCCTTCGATCGTCAAGCTGCGTTCGACACAGCCCTGGGGTTCCGTCAAAGCATATCCAGGGGCTCTTCACAAGTCCAAAATAAAAATTCGAAAGAAAAAAGTGAATGTGTATGCCAAAATAGATTTATGTTTATCTATGGAGCTCATACTAATCACTAAGAGCAGGGGTGGTGAACCTTTATGGATCAACATGCCATTTTTTTCTAAAAAAGTGTTTAATGAAGGTACAGACGTGCCGACAAATAATTTTTCTTGCGATTATTCCAAAAATAGTAAAACTAAATATTAAAAACACAAAATTCTTTATTTATTACGAAAAAAAATGCCTTTTGTGTGCACAGTTAATTATAGTAGTTGTAAATGTTTTCGTTATAGATGTAATTCAAGTTAAAGTAAACATTAGAGTAGCTTCTGTTGTTGAAGGTTGGATGGTAAATAACATGTTATTAACTTGTTTTACTGTGGTTCACTTTTTTGACCAAGAAGATTTGTGATTTTGTTTCAAAAATGCAGTTTTTACAGACTGATATGTACTGCATACCACTACTGCAGAACATAAAACACACACACTGTTTTGTCGCCTTTAGTAATAATGCCATATTTCTATGTTTTCACCAAATTCGACATTCTCTGTTACACCTACTATCTTGCACTTTTTATTCTTTTTCTGAACTAACCATGTTAAATAACACAAATAAACTTTAAAATACAATCGTGTCCAGTAGAAGACAATTGCCGAAGCTAGTTCTAAGTGGTCCCCGTATCCAAACTTCTTTGGGACCCTTTTTCCAGAGAAGAAAACTCTGTTAGTTGTACTGTAGTTAACATATGTTGGGGCCCCGTGTCATTGATACAGTGGTAGCTACGTCTCTGATAAAGACATGGACAAACTTCGCATCACTTAAGTATTAGCCAGTCCGCATGAGCGTAACTAAGACAAGACAATAACTAACTATCTCCCCGTGACCCATCACTTGTGTTTGTTCGTAATACTTCATAGTGAACTTTGTTATTTTGAAACTAAATGCAAAAATTTTGATCGCTGGCGTGCCCAAAATATTGTGTCGCGTGCCATCAGTGGCACGCGACGACGTGCCCACTGATTCGCCATCCCCTGCGCTACAGAGTACCTAAAATCGTGTTTTTCAAAGCGGATTTTACGAGGAAGTTTAAAACATAAATTTGGCGGATTTGGACAGCCTCTTTTTTAGCCAGAATTTCTTACAGTTTTTATTGTAAGATAATAAAAAATATTAAAACATTTTTCTTTTATATGTAAAGGGTGTTTTTGAGAGGTATAGAACTTTTAAATTGCAATAAAACAACGATGTATTATTCGATTGACATGAATGCTTTTTTATTCGAAAGATAATCTTGTGGCATTACATTTTAAATATGATTTCTGGCATAGGACTGCCATGGCTGGCTCGGATGTAGTCCAATCTGGACGTCAGTTTTCGATGACTTTTTCCAACATTTGTGGCCATATATCGGCAATAACACGGCGAGATATTTGTCTTCCAAATGGTCAAGCGTTTGTGGCTTATCCGCATAGACCAATGACTTTTACATAGCCCCACAGAAAATAGTCTAGCGGTGTTAAATCACAAGATCTTGGAGGCCAATTCACAGGTCCAAAACGTGAAATTAGGCGGTCACCAAACGTGTCTTTCAATAAATCGATTGTGGCACGAGCTGTGTGACACGTTGCGCTATTCTTGTTGGAACCACAGCTCCTGGACATCATGATTGTTCAATTCAGGAATGAAAAAGTTAGTAATCATGGCTCTATACCGATCACCATTGACTGTAACGTTGTGGCCTTCATCGTTTTGAAGAAGTACGGACCAATGATTCCACCAGCCCATAAAGCGCACCAAACAGTCAGTTTTTCTGGATGTAACGGTCTTTCGACATACACTTGTGGATTAGCTTCACTCCAAATGCGGCAGTTTTGTTTGTTGACGTAGCCATTCAACCAGCAGTGCGCTTCATCGCTAAACAAAATTCGCTTATGAAAATCGGGAATAATGGCAATCTCGTTTTGGGCCCATTCGACGAATCTACGCCTAGCTTGATCATATTTAAAATGTAATGCCACAAGATTATCTTTCGAATAAAAAGAATTCATGTCAATCGAATAATACATCGTTGTTTTATTGCAATTTAAAGTTCTATACCTCTAAAAAAACACCCTATACTACCTTCTGTTGCTTATGATCCAGGGTCCCACAAAATTATTTCATACTCGCTAGGGCAATGTTTTGCACACCTAACACCTGTAAAATAATATTTCTCAGAGAAAACTAAGCTAGAATGTATAAATCAGAGAGGCTTGCCAATAAAGGGGGAGAGGGAACAACTTATCGACATAGCAACTAATTCACGACGTTTCTAAATTTTAGCTTCTAAATTTCAGACTGCGAAGTTTGCACAGAATACATAGAAGTTTCACACACCTGATTATGAACATTTAAATGCCATTTTGAGCAACGTATTTATGTTATAGACAGCATTTCTCTTGACGTATGTGGCAACAAAAATAAAATGAAAAACAACAACGCAAGGATATGAAAAGCAACTGTAGGCGGCTTCAATGGGCTCAGACTTCCACATTTGTATAAAAAAAACCCACACACACATATGAAGTATTTGCCCGTGGGTGATACCTTATACTCTAAGTTATCTTCGTGAACTCGAGGGTGGGAGTGAATGAAGAACCAGCCCACCACCTCCATATGCCATGATCTTAAAAATGTCTTTATTAAAGGTATTAACTTAAGAAAACACTAACAATGATAATATTTATAATATAACTTAGCCTTGGATCTGAGGTGAGAAAAACACAATACGTATTGCCAAATAAGCGCGATCCTAAACCACTATATTTAACTTTCCCGTCTATTCCTAATCTCTGTTTATATCACAGTTACTAATAGATACTAGAATTATCCTACCTTAATCTCTTGTTTAACGCAATCCTCTCGGATCCTAAATATCTTTGTGTTTATCTCGCGTGGGATTGTATCCACCTTCGACTTGATCGTTTTGACAAGGATAGCTTCACACTCGATGACGGCTTTCTTCCAGTTCACGCGTTTAACTTCCAGACTAGCGCATAATCACTTCGATATAGGTCCCATGCTTACGTTAAACTTCTGCTATTTAAAGGTTTCTAATTTTGCATGTTTCACGTTTCGCTTCATGGATTTGGTTGGAACGAATTGCCTTTTTAGGCCCCAAAAAGAACCCAAGAGGGAGTTTTTAGTGGAAAACGTGATGGGCCCGTCACACATATACCCTTGTTACACTAAATATAATATAGGGTGTTTTTTAGAGGTATAGGAAGCTTTAAATTTGCAATAAAACAACGATGCATTATTCGATTGACATGAATTTTTTTATTCGAAAGGAAAATCTTGTGGCATTACATTTTAAAAATATGATCCAAGCAAGGCGTAGATTCGTCAGAATGGGCCCAAAACGAGATTGCCGTTGTTCCCGATTTTCATAAGCGAATTTTTGTTTAGCGATGAAGCGCACTTCTGGTTGAATAGCGGCTGCGTCAACAAACAAAACTGCCGCATTTGGGTGAAGCTAATCCACAGAGTGTATGTCAGAAACACCGTTACATCCAGAAAAACTGACTGTTTGGTGCGCTTTATGGGGCTGGTGGAATCATTGGTCCGTACTTCTTCAAAAACGATGAAGGCCACAACGTTACAGTCAATGGTGATCGGTATACGAGCCATGATTACTAACTTTTTCATTCCTGAATTGAACAATCATGATGTCCAGGAGCTGTGGTTCCAACAAGACGGCGCAACATGTCACACAGCTCGTGCCACAATCGATTTATTGAAAGACACGTTTGGTGACCGCCTAATTTCACGTTTTGGACCTGTGAATTGGCCTCCAAGATCTTGTGATTTAACACCGCTAGACTATCTTCTGTAGGGCTATGTAAAGTCATTGGTCTATGCGGATAAGCCACAAACACTTGACCATTTGGAGAGACAACATTCGCCGTGTTATTGCCGATATCACGGCCACAAATGTTGGAAAAAGTCATCGAAAAGTTGGACGTCCAGATTGGACTACATCCGAGCCAGCCGTGGCAGTCCTATGCCAGAAATCATATTTAAAGGTAATGCCACAAGACTATCTTTCGAATAAAAAAATTCATGTCAATCGAATAATACATCGTTGTTTTATTGCAATTTAAAGTTCTCATACCTCTAAAACAACCCCTTTACAAAGGGTTGAAATGTCACCTATTGTGCAAAGTAATGCTATAAATGCAGCGTTTCTCAAATTGTGGATCGCTCCCCCCATAGAGGGCGTAATAACTCTACGAGGGAGGCGCGTGTATATTGAAAAGTGTCAAAAACAAAAGATTATTTTTAAAAAAATGAATTTACTGAAAGTAAACAAACAAAATACATTCTGACATAATAAAAAAATAAAATACACAATCATGCGGATATAATACACCCTTATAAATATATCAGTACTACTACAACCTACAGTTATAATTAGTTTAACAATACTAAATTAAGAACAAGTGTAACAACTACCAATGACCCAATGGGCTTGTCATTATATAAAATTATATACAAAAACAAACTCTTCTCTCGATAACTTGCTTCGGTTTATAATTAATTTCTTAACTGCCGATTAAAGTTACGCAACTTGCTCCCCAATGCCGCCCTTTCCACGTAGGCACGCGAATGTGATGTATTGCAGGGGGAGAAAGGAATAAAAATAAGCAGATTACCTGAAATAAATAATTCCTTCACAAGCACTGTCAAGGTCCTGCTATTGCATTCCAAAGCCTTTGGAATAGTTTTACTGGATGGCAGTGCACAGAAAAGATCGTCCTTCGGAAAGACGTGTATATATACGTTCGGGGCAGTTAACGCTTTGGCTGAGTGAGACGTTTATAAACTCCAGTGACACTCTAAGAGGTTTAAGTCGCATTGTTGCGTCAATGTCTTAGTATAGTTGAATTCAATACATTATCATTATTTGATGGGGGAAGGGGGAGATAAAAATTAGTGATTAAATATTGTGTCGAAAATGTTGAAAGTTTGAGAAGCACTGCGCTAAGTGGTTAATATTACCTCAAATTACTTTTCAACTAGGAGGTGTGGTATACATTATAGCGGACAGATCTATGTACTGTGAAAATCGTTTAACACGAAACTGAGGGTACTGAAATATTTTTCATGCTGGAAAGAATTCTCGTGTTAAAGGATATTGATATTGCAAAAAAAACACAAACAAAAAAAAACTCCACACATAAACACCTCCCCGTATATTTAACAAAATTAAGCTTATTAAAGATAGTACATTTATTCTACATAGATATGCATATATGCATGTATTTAATTAAAATCAATGAAAAAAAAACATTCGCAAGAAAATAGGAATTTATTTCACAAAATTTCCAAGTTTTTTTGTAAAACAAAAGCATTTATTGAGTTTTTGGAAAATAATCTGATAACTATTTTTACTATTAAATTATCCAGAAATTGTTCAATGTCGTCCATTTTGTTATTCAATTTACCTATGGAATGTGCGCCTAAGTAAATGCTCATACTTTTTTCTCATGATGTTCCTCATTTCGGATGACTTGAGAACAGGATATGCATTTCACCGTCGGAATCGGTATCAATGATACTTTTTGAGCTTTGAACACACTCCAAAATGTCCTCGCCTGTCATGATTGGGGCTGTACACACATTATCATCATGTACTGCAACGAATTCTTACGATAATATAATAGGACAGTTCTTTAATACAGAAAACTAATGCGAAACCATCTCTCTTTCATTTCACACCCCCTCTGAAATATCTGGTGTTTTCCGTATTTTGTTCATTCCCACAGCAGGAAAATTTCTTTCATTTTAAGATGAAAAAAAAAAATGCATGAAAAACACATAGCAGTGTCAGGACCATTGTATTATTTTTGTGTTATCCGATATTTCATTTTAAGCGCTTTTCTGTTAAACGTATTGCACTGTAGATCACTGCACTGAAACATATTATATTTTAATATGTTTTCTTATATTATTTTTTAGTGCTGTATTGTGAATCTTTTGATTCACCTATTTAATTACATAGCATCTTGTTACATTTTGGAATTCTTTTAAAAAACGCATAAATTCCACAATTCTTTAAAACATGGTACTGAAGTACCTACAATACACACACACACACATAAAATAAGATTTAGAACTTCGGTAAACTTCGCTAACATTAACAATACTATGTGAATATTGAAGTGTTTTTCAAATAGGCTTTTTAATGAAAATTATTTAATCAAAATGAGCTGCAAGATTTTTTTTTTTCAAATATTTTTATACCAAAAATATAATTACAAGAAACTACCTTTAATGGAAGTATAACATTTGTACTAAAAAGGAAAATGGACGCTGTTAAAGGGCGCTGTGTAAAATCATAAGTAAACAATCGCTTCTTTCCTCTATTTTGTTTTTTCTAAATTGCAAGGCTATTATTAAATTGAAAGCTTTTAATTTCCTCAAAGCATATTGAATTTAAACATTCTATGTCTATCAATTTTGAGACGTTTGTTAAATATCAATCCATCCACAGTGCGTTGCCAGTGTCGCTGATAATAATATAAAAATCTTTTCTATTGCGGTGTAGCTAGCTCTGTCACGAACTTTGCTATCAAATCAAGGATGTACGTAAAAAGTAGACATTAATGGACAATGTGTGTGAACCTACACACTGGGCACTAACATTTTGTTTTTCTTAAACTATGCCATGCTATCAGGGAAATCGACACTTATTTTGATTTTTCAATAACTATTTGAAATTCAGCATATTTATTGAACTTATTATAAGTTTTATTTTGAGAAATTGCACAAAAATTTTGCGATCGATAGAACTATATGCGACTACCCCCTTTGTTTTGTCGCCCTCTCGTGCGGAGCGGTACGCGCTACACCTATTAGATCGGCCTTGTTCAAATCTGTTCGTTTGCCCTAATAAGCAGACGCCTTAAAAACATCTCATAATCTTACTGGTCTAACTAGACAATCGGTGACAGTTAGAGCTAGAAATTTGCAGCAGGACGTCGGCTAACTCTACGAATGAATTGCAAGTCAAACAATCTGTTATAAAAGGTGAAAAGCGACTCACTCACTGATTCACTGACTCACAGACTAATCACGATATCTCAGAGCTATTAAAAACCTGCAGACTTGAAAATCAGTAGGCAGGTTTCTTTGATAGATAAGACATTTGCTAAGAACGGATTTCGCAAAGATCGAACCCCAAGAGGTGTTACAGGGGGTTTAAGGGGCGTTATAGATAATTAATTCCATTATTAAACTT
>BMAU01011164.1:0-62856 GCA_019973935.1 Trichonephila clavipes | reverse complement strand
ATTAGTTTACCACTGTTAGCTTTTATTAAGTCGAGATGTCATTACTATTTCTCAGTGGAAAGTTCAGACTCTCCCTCAAGTTTTTAAAAAATCATCCAATTCTTAATATCAAACTCAGACAAAAGATAATTTCAGAAACGCAAAGATAATTTTTTCGCCACGATACAGTATAATTTTTTTACAAAAAAATGTTGTTCAATTATTTAAATTGACCAAACGGTGCATCTACGTAGAAAGTCATAAATTATCCGAAATCTGAGTATTACGTCAATAAATTTAAATCATAGATATCAATCGGAATTACCCCATATTGTTTTCATTTGGCAATGTAAGTACGAAGATTATTATAAATTTTTAAATAAACATTTATCACATTTCCATTGAAAATATTAATATTGTGGGCAGCAAATATGAGCAAAGAAGTTTTCATCAAAACACATAGAAAAAAGATTTATTCGGAATTTGGTGAACACATTTGTATTTTTTTGGCCTTAAAGCATTAATATCAATTACATTTTTTTACCTATCAAACTTTTTTAATAACTAAATTTTTACATGTCTCTACATATTTATTATTTTTCACTTTATATATTGGAAACTTTCAGAACAAATGAATGACCACAGAACTCTTACCAAAAGGATAATACTAAAACTAAATGTATGATAAAAATAACAATCATTTTCTTCACAAAGAGCTCCCGCAACCATCCAGAAATATAATAAATTCTTTGTCCTTTTTTTTTAATTTTAAGGAATAATATGGCAGAAATTTTTATTTCCTATTCGAAATCATTAATGCCAAATGTTAATAAATAATATGAAAGAAAGAAACATTTTTTATTTATTTCAGATTGTGACGAGCTCACGCGTATTTTTCTTTAACATGTCCTTGGGTTCTTTGGGCCCAGAGTGTGACAACTCTTTTTTCCACAAATCAAGAAGTGAAGTGTGAATGAAAGATGCAAATGAACAAGGTTTTAAATATCGGAACTTAGAGTACACGAGATGGCAATTTGTGTTAGTGGATGGAAAATTGGCAGGTAGTTGATATCAATAATAGCGGAATCGTGGTTCAAGTCTGTGAACGAGCTTTACGTGACTGTGATTAGAAGTTATAAAAGTGAACGAATATATTTAATTCAAGTTGCACACAAGTGCATTCAAGTACAGAGTGATTCTCCAAGCTGTAATAAGGTAGCATTGACTATTTAATATATTAGAATCAGTGATTAGGCGGTTAAGTTATTGATAGTGGTCTGAATTAGATTAAGTCTTATTAAGTAAATATATATATTGTGTGTTGCGTATTTTGTCATCGTAGAGTCTCTCAAATACACTATTACAATTTAATTTGTCAAAGGTTTATTGAATATCTTAATAAAGTCATATATTAAGATAATGTTTGATTCTAGTTCTTTCGTTAATCCTACGCCTCTAGCTCACGCTGATACTTCGAGAGATGTTCTCCCAAGGGGAGGAACATCACAAAGATAATTTAAAAGCCCCAATAAATTTTTTACACCTTTTTCGGATGTAAACGTCACTTATGGTTCATGGTTTAATGGTGCTTGGGATTATTATTTTGGTAACTTCTGCATCCTATATAATAAATCAGCGTTTTAGAAAGATCGTAAAAAATATTCTCTGAAATCAATTCTGGTAGAGCACAGGACATATTCGAGAATATTTCGATTATAAACTCCATAGAGCAGAAAATTAAACATGCCGTATTTAAAAATTTATACTGACCATGCTTATAATAACCAAGCGACAAATAATTTCTATTGTACAAAGTGTTTTTTTATCTGCACACATATTTGATAGTTCCAAAAGAAAGGAGCAGATGAAAGTTATGGGACAGTCATAAAAAGGCAAAGCTGAACTACTGTAAGAAAAGTCACTGTTCGATGAATTTTATTCTCTCTGAAAGAGAAGTGTTTTACATCTTTGGCATAAAATGTTACAATGATTTCAATTTTAAAATTTATTACAGCAGAATGTTGTGTGTATAGAAAATATAGCAGTTACAACGCCAGATTTTTTTTTTTGAAACTCTAATTTTTAAATAATTAGTTCTAATGAAATATGTCATGGTGCATCCTACATATTTTCTTTGCAGTTACAAATATTGACAAACAGAAAGAAGATGGCAGCAAAACCACCCCTCCATTGTTATTCCTAAAATAAAGTCTTAAAATTTTTAATTTAAGTTTTCAGTTCACAGATAATGTAATATTTTACCGTTCTTTCATCAGTTATGTTTTAAATATCTAATCATTTTGCATTAAAAATTCTATCTTTCTTAAATTTTCCAAAACCGGATTTGAACGACATAGTTTCCAATTTAGGTTCTCTTAAATCTGATAATTTGTAATGTCGCAATAATTTGTAATGTCTTCACTGTACACTCGCAAACATTGAGAATTCGAGAGGTTCGTATGTTATCAAATCAAAAACTTCTAGTCTTTAAAGTTTGAAAGTGGGTAATATTTGTCACACTATAAAACATTAAAATCCATTTCTCTCCATTGCACTTAAAAGTCTAATATTAACCACCGCGGGGTAGAAGGAGGGCAAAAGTATATTTCAATTACAAGTCAAGTTTTGGAAGATTTTTTCTTTCTAATGAGGCTGCGGTAGATAATTACTAATTTAGACCAGGTACATACCCCAGGAGCTGATATTTGGTAGGCGGAATCTATATCACCCGATTGGTAAAACCGTCCCTTTGGAGTGCACTTTCGCCAAGAGTAGTTGAAAAACATCAACTCTTGGCGTCTTTTTTTAAAATCATATTAATTTAGCAAGTCTAAAGCGTCGAAAAAATAAAAAGTATGAAAAGGAGTTGCCCATCCTCCCAAGTTTTGTACCGTTTCATATCTGCGTTTCGAGTTAAAAGTACTACAAGAGGTAATAGTTACATTACTTAAATAGAACAATCAGATGCATCTGCGCAGTAAGTCCTAAATTATCCGCGATCTGAGTGTTACGTCACTATGTTTAAATAATAGATATCAATCGGAAAAACGCCATATTGTTTTTCGATTTAGCAATGTAAGTGCGAAGGTTATGATAAGATATTTTAAAGTAAACATTTAACACCTTTTTATTGAAAATATTAATATTGTGGAAAGCAAACTTCAGAGAGAGAGAGCAAAGATTTCTTGGAGACACATAGGAAATGTGTTTTTCGGAATTCGGTGAATACATTCCGTTTTTATTGGCGTTAAAGCATTAATTTAAAAGAGCTGAGATTATTTCTGAAATGTACTCTAGTTTAACTCTGATAAGTTTGTGTCTTCAATAATAGCATTTAAATGTAGAATGTTTGCTTTGAGAAACTGTTAGATTTTTCCCGTCTTACGGAATTTAGCTACTTTTTAGACACATTAAGTAATGCAACATTTCTATCATTGAATTTGAATTCTCAGATTTTTGTCAGTGTACATATTTCTTTTTACCCGATGATTATCTCATTTCCTTACAGTATATAAAAGTAGTGTTATTGTAATTATTAAAGGATTTTAATGCTTCAATAAAACAATCAATGGGGTAGGTGAACATATATTATGTGAATCTTGAAGTATTTTATAAAAACATAAAACCCACACTATCTGCATTATTATACTTGATGAATATGTTGTTATCCTGTAGGATTATATCTAAAATTTCTGAAAGCAATCTTCACAAAAACCGAATTAAAACTGATTTGTAAATCTAAATTATCCTATTATAAATATTTAAAAATTTCAAAGGATCGAAAGAAAATTCTGAAGCTCCCTTTGTATTCATTTCTACATAATTTACTTTTAAGTTCTAAAATAATTTCATATGAAATGTATCCTTCGGTTTCACTTGTTAAGGCTAATATGTATGTAATTGAGATTTCGGTAATCTTATTTTATCGAAAAGAAAACGGACGCAATATTAAACCATAAATGTAAATAGCGTTTGAGATAGAAGTCGCCAAATATTGGGAGGAAACACGCCATTTCAAAGAATTTCGCTCCACCTTAGGACTATTAGATAGACCCTTTGGCGAAGTTGATCTGAAATATTAGTGCATGCACTGTATGTGTTTTACAGAGTCAAATCGTACGTAGTAAGGTTAGTAAATAACATCTTGCCAAAGACAAAGAAAATCCTTAATAAACAAATTATTTTTACCAATAGAGTTCTTAAATAAATAAAGTTGGTACATATCTCTATATATTTATTACCGTTCGATTTATATGTTGAGATTTTCGTAACAAATGAATAATCACAGAACTCTCACCAAGTCGAACATTGCTAAAACTAAATGTATGAGAAAAAAACAAACAAACTTTTCTCAGACGAGATCACCGTAGCATTCCAGAAATAAAATAAATCCTGTTTTTTTAATTTTACGGAATAATATCACAGAATTTTTTCAAAGTTATTACAGCCTAAGAGTCAATAAGAGAAGAAAGAAAAGACATTTTACATTTATTTCAAATAATTTACAAAGAACCAATTAATTTTTGACTTTCCGTTCGGATGTAAACATCACTTACGGTTCACGTTTTAAAGGTTTGGGGGTCATTAGTTTTGGTAAGTTCTGCATCTTATAATACACCACGTTCTAGAAATCATAAAAAATTCTATTAAACCAATTCTACAAGAGCGCTGGACATATATCGAAGATGAAAAATTTGTGCAAAAGAAAAAGATAAATAAGCGAAAAATGCTGCAGCAAGCTCACTGTCCATAATAAATTGCATCGCTGATCAAGGTGAAGAGTTTTTAAGGAAACTTACGAATTACAGGGGGAGAGGAAAACTAGAAAATATGGATCAAGTGTTGCATAAATAGAATATCGAATGACGCAGAATCAATACATCTACACTTCAATAAAACCTAAATAGTTCACAGTAAACGAGAATAGGCTCCACAGAGAAGAAAAACAGACAAGGTGTGTTTAAAAATTTATACTGATGTGGATATAGTTAAGAAGCGACGAATAATTTTCATTCTACAAAGTGATTTTTTTAATAGACAGATATATTTTGGAGTTCCAAAAATAGAGTAGAAGGAAAGTTATAGAACAATCATGAAAATGGGTGAGGGAGAGTCTTCTGTAAGAAAAGTGCATGTTTGAGGAATTTTATTCACTCTCTGAAAGAGTGTATCACATACATCTTTCGCATGAAAGAAGACAATGATTTCACTTTTAAAACGTACGAATGCGGAATGTTGTGGGTACAGAAAATAAACCATTTTGCTACGTCATTTTTTATAATTACAATTTTAAAAATTAGTTTAATAAATTCTTTCAGGGTGCAGATCCCATATATTTTTGTAATTACAAATATTTGACTAGCCGAAAGAGGATGTTCCAAACCACCTTCGTTTCTTATTCCTTAGATAAAGGCGGAAGAGACTTCAATTAATGTAGTTCTTTTAGGTGATTCTTGAATTTTTTTTATCCTTAAAGAAAACTATTTCACAAATAAAACATTTATCAGTTTTCTGAACTTCAAAGGGATATTCAAATTTGTAAATAATTTAATATCGCATTCCATCGACAAAATAGAAATAACCCTCTACTGATGTACTGATTTACAAGTCTTTCGTCCGTTAAAAGTTTTTTTAATCCTGATAATTTTCCATTAAAAACTCTATATTTCTCTAATAATCAAAAATTAGAGTCAAGGATCACATTTTCCACTTTCGGTTCCTGTAAATCTGATAGATTGAGAAGAAAAGTATCATCTTTTTTGGGACCGCTTCACTGAACATTCACAAACATTTCTAACTTTTAAAATTCGAAATTTGCTAAAATCCGACATTATACAACAATAAAAACTATTTCGCTCCATTCCGTATAAAAGTCTAATATTAACGACTTTGGTGCAAAAGGAGAGCAAAAATACATTTCAAGTGCAAGACAAGTTTTGGAAGACTTTTTTTTCTTTGTAATGGGGCTGCATGATGGTAATTATCATTTGAGACCTAGTGCATTCTTTAGGAGCTCTTATTTGATAGGCGGACTCTTTGTAAAACGCTAAATTGGGGCGCAATTTCGCCAAGAATAGTTAAAAAACCAAGTCATGGTGTCCTTTTTTTAAAAAAAAGGTTTAATATTTTTGAAAGGGTTTAAACGTCGAAATAAACAAAAGAATTAATTGGACTACCCTTTCCTCCCAAATGTTGTACCGTTTCAGAACATTATTTGAAAGTAAAAGTGCTAATTGAGGTTTTATTTGAATTATTTAAACCGACCAATGAGGTGCATCTACGCAGTAAGTCCTAAATTATCCGCGATCTGAGTATTACGTCAATGTATTTGAATAAGACTTATCAATCGCAATTACGCCATATTGTTTTTCGATTTGGCAATGTAAGTACAATTTCAGTAAACATTTATCACCTTTCCTTTCAAAAAATTTAATTTTGTGGGCAAGAAATACTAACAAAGTATTCTTCAGGAAATATAGAACAAGTTTTATTTCGAATTTGGTGAATACTTTTCGTAATAATTGGCATTATTACATTAATATCATATAGCGGAGATTATTTATGTAATCTAGTTTAATTTTTTCCTGATAAGTTTGTGTTTTAAAATATATCAATTAGAGGTAGAATGTTTGCTTTGAGTATACACAGATTTTTCAGCGTCTTGCAGAAATTAATTACTCTTCATACAGATAAATTATTCCAATATTTCTGTCATTACTTTTTAAATCTTTGATTTTTTTCTCTCAGTTTCCGTATGGCATTTAGCTTCTATTAATAGGTCATCTCTCTACATTATGTTAAAAAAGTATTAATGGAATTCTTATAAGGAATTTAATGCTTTAGGTAAACAATAAATGTGGCAGGTGTACATAAATTATGTGAATTATAATGTAATTTATAAAAACATATAACCCACTGTCTGCATTATTATAGTTGTCTAAAAATGTTGTTATCCGGTATAGCACTAAAATGTATTTAAGTTTCCCCCAAAACTCTAGAATTAAAATTGCTTTTTAACCCTTAAATATATCCCATTATTAATGATTAACTTAAATATTACCGGTGCATCGAAACAAGTATTACTGAATGTATTAGTCTATCCGATTCTGCATAATTTAATATTAATTTTTGATGTAATTTTATATGAAATTTATACTTAATTTTAACTTATTTAGTTTCATACATGTATAATTAGTCGGAGAATGATCTTATTTCATCGAAAAGAAAAAAAGGACTTTATATCAAAACATTAAATCCAAATAGCTTTCTTTACGCTTGAGACTGATATCGCCAAATATTGGCAGAAAACATGGTGTTCTAAAGAGTTTGGCGCAAACTTTGGCCTATTGGGCAAAATGTTTGGCGAATTTGATGTGGAATATCCGTACATGCAATGTATTTGTTTTACAATGCCTAATCTTATGTAGTAAGGTTTGGAATTAACATCTTGACAAATAAACATGAAATCCTTAGTGAAACAAATTATACCAATCAAATAAAGTTTTTAGATAACTCAACATATTTAATACTGTTTGAATTAAATTTTAGAGCCTTTTGGAACTAAAGAATGACCACAGAATTCTTACCAAAGCGAATAGTTCTTAAAGTAAATGTATGAGAAAAATAAAAAAAAACTTTTTTAAATAGAGTCCACCGTAACCTACCGGAAATATGCTAAAAATTCATTTGCCCTTTTTTTAATTTCAAAAGTCGAAAAATATTTTTTACAGTCCGTTCGGTAGTAGAAATCATGGTTCATGGATTAAAGAAATTTGGGGTCATCAATGTTGGAATCTTCTGCATGTTATAGAACACTGAGATCGTACCAAACTATTTTCTTAATTAAATACTACAAGAGCGCAGGATATATATCGAAGATGAATTCTTTGTGAAAAAGAAATAACAGATAAATATGAGACAAATACTGGAGCAAGCTTCCTTTATTTCATAAAACGCATCACTGATCAAGGAGAACAGTTTTTTTTAACAAAACTAATGAATAATAGGGAGAGGGGAAAACTTGGAAAGGGATCACGTGCTGCAGAAATAGAATATATAAAATGACGTAAAAACGTAACATGTACACCTTAATTAATCCTAAATAGTTTACAGTAAACGATTATGGGATCCATATAATATCTAAAAACAGAAATGCTGTACTTAAAAATTTATACTGGCATAGGTATAGTTATCACACACAAGCTACAAATAATTTTCATTCTACAATTTTTTTATAGACAGATATATTTGGGAGTTTCAAAAATAGTGCAGAGGGAAAGTTGTGGTACAGTGATGAAAATGGGAGAGGATGAGTCTGCTGTAAGAAAATTGCATTTGGGGGAATTTGATTCACTCTGAAAGAGAACATCTCACACATCTTTGGCATAAATGAATGTAATGATTTAAAACGTACTACAGTAAAATGTTGTGTGTACTTTATTTTTCAAACATTAGTTGTGATGGAATCTTTCATGGTGCATTCCATATATTTTTGTTATTACAAATAATTGAATTACTGCAAGACCATGTTCCAAACCACCCTCCTTTGTTATTCCTCAGATAAAGTCGGAAGAAACTTCAATTAATGTATTTCCTTTCTGTGATTCTTGAATTTCTGTGACCCTTAAAGAAAATTATTTCCTTAATAGAACATTTATCAGTTTTTTGAACTTCAAACTGCGCTACAATTTTAAATTATTGAATATTGCAGTCTCTTGACAAATAAAAGCAACCCTCCACTTATGTACTGATTTTACAGTTATTTTGTATTTTTTTTGGTTTTAAAATCCTGATCGTTTTCCATTAAAAGTTTTATCTATCTTTAGAGGCCGCGGTAGCCGAGTGGTATAGGTATCGGACTGTGGCTTGCTTTGTCACAGGTTCGAGCCCAGTACCACTAAAGACCCGCCGTGTAGGGCAGCGATGCACGTTAAATCTGTCGAGAGCTGAAACGTCCTCCCGTTGGTGTGGTGTGGTAGTTAGGAGAGGGGGGTGCCAGCTCAGGTGTCGTCCACGTCACTTGACCATGGTTCAAAATTACGTGGTCCGTCGCCAAAAGCCCTCGTGTAGCTGAACAGTGCGACGTTAATATTCAATCAATCAATCAATTTATCTATCTTTAAATAACAAACATCAGAGTCAAAGATCACATTTTCTCTACTTTAGGTTCCTATAAATCTGATACATTGATAAGAAAATTATCATCTTGTTTGGGACCGATTTACTGTACACTCACAAACATTGGAATTCGAGGTGTTCCTATGTATTAAATCGAAAAGTTCTAAACTTTAAAATTCGAAAGTCGCTAATACGGTTCATTATAAATTATTAAAAACTTTTTCACTTCTTTCCACTTAAAAGTATAATATTAATGGCAATGGTGTAAATGGAGAAGAAAAATAAATTTCAAGTACAAGTCAAGTTTTGGAAGACTTTTTTTCTTGTAATGGGGCTGCGGGATAGTGCCAACTGCATTCCTGGGGAGCTCTTATTTGGTATGCGTACTTTTTCTAAAAACACCAAATTCGGGTGGAATTTTGTCAAGAGTATTTAAAAAGTATCTAGTCAGGGGGGTCTTTTTTTTTTAAAAAAAGTGTTTAATATCTTTTTATACGGCCCAAAAAGAAGTGAACAAAATTAATATTTGGACTACCCCTTCCTCCAACATTTTGTCTGTTTCAGAATATTGCTTCAATTTAAAAAATCTAATAGCGGTTTTATTTGAATTATTTTAAACGACCAATCAGATGCATCTGCGCAGTACGTCCTAAATTATTCGCTATCTGAGTTTTACGTCACTATACTTGAATAACACGTATCAATCGGAATTACACAATAATGTTTTTCGATTTGGCAATGTAAGTACGTTTTTTGTAAACATTTGTCACATTTCCTTTGAAAAAATTTAATATTGTAAGCAGGAAATTCTAACAAACATTTCTTCAAGAAAAATAGGAAAAGTTTTATTTTGAATTTTGTGAATACCTTTCGTAATTATTTGAATTTAAATCATTAATATTTATGTTATCTAGTGTATAGTTTACTGATACGTTTGTGTTTTCAATTATATCAAATAAAGTTAGATGGTTTGCTTTGGAATGCGTCTTACAAAAATCAATTACTTCTCAGACACATAAATTCTCGCAATATTTCAGTCATTACGTATCAAAGCTTAAATTTTTTTCTCTGTTTTCATATTGCATTTAGCTCCTACGACTAAGTCATTTTTCTACATTGTGTTAAAGTCGTGTTACTCTGATTCTTATAAGAAAATTAATGATTTAATGAAGCAATAAATTTGGTAACTGTACATTAATTATGTGAAGCTTTATGTATTTTATAATAAATTTTAACCACTACCTGCATTATTATATTTTTATCAATATGTTTTCATCCTGTAAGACTATAACTAAAATTTCTGAAAGTTCTGTTCACGAAAACTAGAATTAAACCTGACGTGCACCTCTAAAAAATATGCTATTATAAATATTTAAATATTTAAACTATCTAAAATAAAACATGTATAGCTCGTTTTGTGTCCAATTCTATACAATTTACTATTAAGTTCTAAAATATTTTCATGGGAAATATATACTTACGTTTCACTTGTTTAGACTAATATGTGTGCAATTGAGATGAAAATAATCTTATTCGATCGAAAAGAAAATGGACACAATATTAAACCATAAATGTAAATAGCCTTTGAGATCAAAGTCGCCAAATATTTGGAGGAAACAGGCCATTTCAAAGATTTAGGCTCTACCTTTGGCTAATAAGACAAAACCTTTGGCGAAGTTGATCTGAAATATCATGGCTTGAATTACATTTGTTTTACGTGTCAAATTATTCGTAGAAAGTTTCGGAATGTACATCATGTCAAAGACACAGAAAATTCTAAAGGAAACAAATTATTTTTACCAATCAAAGTTTTTAAATATAAATAAAGTTTTTACATATCTCTACATATTTATTACTTTTCGATTTGTATGTAGGAGAATTTAGGAACAACACAGAACTCTTACCAAAGTAAATAATATTAAAACTAAATGTATTAGAAAAATAATTATCTTTTCTTAGCAGAGAGCTCCGTAACCTTCCAGAAATATGTTAAATTTCTTTGTCCTTTTTTTTATATTTACTGAATAATATGATAGAAATTTTTATTTTCTATCGGAAGTAATTAATGCAGAGAAGTTAAAAATAGGAAAGAAAAAACATCTTTTTTTTAAATTTTAGATAACTTACGAAGCCCCAATTAATTTTTATGGTCCGTTTGGATGTGCAAATCACTCATGGTTCATGTTTTAAAGGTATTTGGGTGGTCATTATTTTTGGTAACTTCTGCATCCTGTAATACATATTCGTTCTAAAAATAAAAAATATATTTTAGGAAATCAATTTTAGTAGACCGCAGCACATATATCGAGAATAAATGTTTTGTGCAAAGGATCAAGGGGAACAGTTTTTAATGAATAACACGGGGAGAAGAAAACTGAGAGATGCATCAAGTGATGCAAAAATAGAACATCGAATGATTCACAAAAGATACATCTAAACTTATATAAATCCCAAAGAGTTTGCAGTAAATGAGTATAAGCTCCATAAAGTAGAAAAATAAACTTTCTGTTTTTAAAAATTTATGCTGACATGGGTATAATGATCCAGCGACAAATAATTTTCATTCTACAAAGTGTTTTCTTATCGACCAATATATTTGATAGTTTCATAAATAGAGCAGTTAGAAAGTTATGGGACAGTCATAAAAATGGGAGAAGATGACCTGCTGTAAGAAAAGTCACTATTTGAAGAATTTTATTCACTCTGAAAGAATGTTTCCCACACATCTTTGGTATTAAATGTTACAAGGATTTCAACATTACAGCAAAATGTTTTATGCATAGAAAATATAGCGGTTTGCACCATAAAATATTTTTACATGTAATTTTAAATCGTTAGTTCCAATGAAATATGTCATGAAGCCTCCTATATTCTTTTTTTATAGTTACAAATATTGACTCGCTAAAAGAAAATGTTTAAAAACACCCTCCATTGTTTTCCCTCAGAAAAAGTCGGAAGAAGTTTCAATTATTGTATTTTGTTTCCGAGATTCTTGAATTTTCTTTTTCTTAAAGAAAATTAAGCCATAAAGAGAACATTTATCAATTTTCCTAATTTCGAACTGCGCTCTCATTTTAACTCGTGGAATATTTCAGTCCCTCGACAAAAAAGAAATATCCGTCCACTGATGTAACGATTTTACAGTTGTTTGAACTGTTACTTTGTTTTAAAAACCTGATCATTTTCCATTAAAAATTCAATCTTTCTTTAAATATCAGAAACAGGGCTTGAACAGCAAAGAACATGTTTCCTACTTGAGATTCCAATGAATCTGATATATTGAGAAGAAAATTATCTTGTTGGGGACCGCTTCACTGTACACTCACAAACATTGAGAATTCGAAGGGGGTTCCTATGATATTAAGATCAGTCAGTAGGGTAATAACCTTTTAAAAGTCGATTTAGAGTTTTTGGTATTTATAAAATCTCCAAATCGGAACTTCCCTTTGATATAACATACAAGCCATTATATGAATTAGAAGTACTTTAAAATGATTTTTAAAAAATAATCAGCGTATGAACCACGCCCATTTGACGGAGTAGAAATATAAACATTGTTTTAAATCTGGGTCAAAGTTGAGAGCCTCATTTTATTTTTTATTAATACGCATTAGATACAAGTATAGTAACTGCAAATTTAACTGTATATATGCAAAAAAAAAAAATTGTACCAAATTTGGAGCGTGGTTTTAATTTGAATGTGTTAGATTTAATATTTAGTGATTTTTACCTAAATTTAAGTCTGTTCTTCACTTTAAATTTAGTTTTAATTAGTATTTATTACTAATTTATTGAAACTTCATAAGGCTTAGAAATAGTTAAAAATATTTTTAAAAAACTTGAAATTATAATTATGTGATGATTTAAGAAAAAAAAATTAGATTAAATTTAATACAAAAATAAGTTTTAATAAAAATTTCTGTTTTTCTAAAAATTTTATATTTTAAAATTGTGTAAATTTACTGCATGCCTGTTTTTAAATTTATATTTTAAAATTACATAAATTAGCTGTGTGTATGTTTTCTTAAATGCTATTGTGTATACTGAAGTGACATTTTGAAATATTCTTAAAAACATATTTTTAAATATAAAGCGGTTATCATAACAAAATGACAATTTTAATAAATTCCTATAATAATAATGTTTGGTGAACTATAAAAAGTTTGTCTTTGAAAAAACTGAATATTATATTTAAAAAGAATTCACTTCAGTATAAATATATAATATAAATCAGTAATGTAAATAAAATTTGAGTCTTTATGTTTAGCTTATTTTCTGAGATAAAATATGAGATGATACATTAAATGTGATGTTTGTTGTCTTTGCGAGAAGCTTGTTACATATATAAATACACCAATTCATGCTTATGAACATAAAAACAGTTTTTATTTTTGTCTGTTTTAGAAATCTTTTTGTCAGTTTAGAGTAACTTTTGAAGTTTTAAAACTTGAAAACTATCTGCAACAACAAGACCTCATGATACGCTACGAAAACCTAACGAAAACTTAAGAAAGTCGAATAATCAGGTATTTTTAAATACCATCTTCAAATTCACACCAAAACCATATTGATACATTTTCACATTATATTTATGATGTTTCTCAAATCAATTTTGATATCTGTAATGTATGAAAGTTACAAATTGTTTAAGAATTGATACAGAATTGAGAACATTTTGATGTTTTCTCGTAAAAAAAGGTGGAAAATGCTGTTCTGGGCAATTTAAGACTTTTTTGTTTACTATCTTGTGCAAAATAAATTGCAAAGATGCTAATGTTTAATAAAATGGGACAAATACATGTTGTAATTCATTATTTTTGTGATAAAGTGGCACTTTATAGTGAAAAATCAATTTTTTCAAAAATGATAATTTTAAAACTGTATTCATCTTTTTCTCAGAATATAAGGTATGAATGTACATAAAATTTTTTCCCTCATGTTACTGATATACAACTATATATATTCATGTGAGTTTGGGGGGGGGATTTTTTTCCAAAATATTTGACTGAAGTCCAAATCGTGACAAAAAATGTCAATTTTTTAAAAAATTCATAGTGAAATTTTTAAGTTACATATTTGGAAAAGCTAACAATATTTTTAAATATTTCCCTTAATTGAAAATACTAATGTTTATTTATTGTTCAGACAAGTTTTTAAGCTTTAATATTCAAAAGTTTTTCAATGATTGGTATCTAACAACAAATCAGATGTGTGATGCTTTTTGTCGTTGCGAGAAGCTTGTTACATGCATAAAAATACACGAATTTCATATTTAAAAACATAAAAACAGTTTTATTTCTAACTTTTTTAGAAATATTTTGTACAGTTTAGAGAAAATTTTGAATTTTGAAACTTTGAGAAATTGTGTTTGCATGGGAACATACACATCAATAGTTAAATTTTTCTAACGTCGTCACATAATCCCAAATCATGACTTTTACATAGTGATACATGTTTACATTATATTTATGATGTTATAAGGTCAAATTTGATACTTATAATGCATCGAAGTTAA
Source organism: Trichonephila clavipes (assembly GCA_019973935.1). Taxonomy (NCBI): domain Eukaryota; kingdom Metazoa; phylum Arthropoda; class Arachnida; order Araneae; family Nephilidae; genus Trichonephila; species Trichonephila clavipes. The sequence goes on along the minus strand of BMAU01011164.1, from coordinate 48,245 downwards.
AAATTCTTCACAGATTGTTACATAATTTGTGAAAATTGATGCAAAATGCTAAAAAAAAAATCTCGTTGAACAAAAACTGAAAAATACTATATATGTATTTTGTGAACATTTTAAGACATTTTTGATTCCTATTTTATGCTTAAAAAATTTAGAAGATACTAATGTTTAATAAAATAGGGCAAATACATGTTTTAATTCATTATTTTTGAAATAAAGTGCCTTTTTACACTTTAAATGCAATTATCTCAAAATGATTGTTTTCAAAGTGCGTGTACCTTTTTGACAGAAAATATTGAATGAAACTACTTGCAACTTTTACTGCACATAAATAATATGTAACTACAGATGGATGACAAAATAATACGAACACCCGTGAAAAAGGCATGGCCCATTTCAAAGACGCACAACGCGCATGTCAGTTAGCGTTGCAGTCCGCCGCCTAGCGGATTCGAAAGGTAAAGTATCAGTCGCTCAACAGCTGCGATAGGTGTTGCACGCGTGAATTGTAATTTCTGAAAAACGCAATAATGACGGACCTGTCAGAGTTCGAAAAAGGTATGATTGTTGGAATGAGGTGCGCTGGTTGCTCGGTGACGGAAACAGCCATTTATTTGGGGCGTGCAAGGAGTACTGTATCTGCCGTTATGACAGCATACAAGAAATGCGGGAATGTGACGTCTGTCAAGCACAACAGTGGACGGAAAAGAAAGCTTACCGACAGGGATAAAAGAGTCTTAACCCTCATAGTGGCCCAAAAGCGCAAGCAATCGCTATCCCAGATAACGTCTGAGGTGAATAGTCATCTTCTTAACCCTATTTGAGCAAGAACCGTCCAAAGGGAACTTCATGCTTCGAGCTTGTATGGAAGAGTTGGAATTCGTAAATCATTGGTAACAGCGCGTCATGCTTTACAGCGACGCCAGTGGTGTAGAACACACAGACAGTGGACCCCATAACAGTGGCAACAAGTCATCTGGTCGGATGAATCGACGTTCACCCTATTCCAAACCACCGGACGCGTTTATGTGTGGAGAACGCCCAAAGAAGCATTTGCTCCTGAATGCATCGTGCCGACTGTTAAGCATGGAGGTGGGTCCCTTATGGTATGGGGGGCGATATCTTGTGGTCTTGGGCCACTTGTTACTCTGCATGGCAAGGTTAAAGCTGCCCACTATGTCAACTATCCTGGGGGATCAGGTGCATCGATTTGTCCAGACTTCATTTCCCGGAGAATGCCCACTTTATCAAGACGACAACGCTCCTATCCACACTGCTAAAATCGTGCAAGAATGGTTTGCAGAGCATGAGGAAGTAAGGTCATCTTGATTGGCCCTCAGTCACTTGATTTAAATAGTATTGAACATGTGTGGGGATATTTGGAGTCAAAACTACGTGCTCGATTCCCTCCACCATCTACGATTTCGGCATTAGAGACCGCTCTCCACGAAGAATGGCTTCATATTTCATTACAAGTTGTTCATGACCTCTATGCGTCCATCCCACGTCGCATACAGTCTGTAATTCAGTCAAAGGGGGGGTCCAACTCCTATTAATAAAGCTTTTCTCCTCTTTCACAGATGTTCGTATTATTTTGTCACCCATCTGTATATATAATGGAGCTACTTTCTTGGAGATTTTCCCAAAATATTTTGCTTAGAAGCAGTCACCGTAAAAAAATCGACAATTTTCACAAATTTCAAAGCGATACTTTTACGATGAATTTTTTTTGAAAAAGTAAACAATATATTTGAAACATTTTACCATTATTTAAGTAAAAAAGCTTAATTATTATGCAGACAAAATTTGAAGTTTTTATATTTAACAATTTCTGAGAAACAGGTTCCTAAAATGGCTCAATTTAACCCACTCGGTATAGCGGGTACCGACTAGTCTTAAAATTCTTTGTCCTTTTCTTTAATTTTACGGAATAATATGGCAAAAATTTTTATTTCCTATTCGAAATAATTAATGGCTGAAACGACTTCAGGAGGTTCTCAAATGATGAGGTTACCAACTAGCTACTAAATAGCTCATTATTCCCTTTTCAGAAAAATTTTATATTTACTACTGAAACAGTGAATGCAGACTTTTTCTACTTGATTTTTGTTAGTATCGTTACAAACCTGTCTTTATTTTAAAATCTGTGAAGGCAAACCAAATTAACTTTTATTATTCCGAATACTTAAAATGAACTAAGTAAATATAAGTAATTTTTTTTAAATTCCAGTTTATGAATTTCTTTTTTCGTTGTTCATGTAAGCAATAGTACGTGAACGCCGACTTTTTCTAGCTAGTGTACATGTATAATCAGTTACAATATTTACTAAATTACTCTAGATCAGTGATACTCAACCAGCGGCCTTTACTCAGTGGTCTGGTCTTGGCTCGTTGCACTAACAAATTTAATTCTTTAAGAACAATGCGTTAAAAGTTTACCGAGAAATTATATAAATTTTACTATCGCTTTTTTTTTTGGTAATTGTAATAGTTAGTGTAAGCAAATAAAAGTGGAACAGCAACATTTTTATGGTTGAAACTAATTCAATTCCTACTATTATATAGCTCACACTCTATATATATTTATTTATTTATCTTGGTGGAACTTTCAATCGTTAATAAAATACATTTTTAAAACGCTCGATTGAGCTGTAATTTTATACATATGATTACTAGCCGTTACCCACCCGCTTCACTGGGTATTTCACGATGTTGTATATATGTATACTGTTTACATATATATTAATTATTGATATCTAGCATTAAGAATTCGATTGTATTGGAAAATATATGTATAGCTGTTACACTCTCGCCCCTTGATATAAAAAGAACATAAATTATAATATCTATTTCTATTTATATCTAAAATAGAAGTAGAAAGATTTTTTGCGCTCACTTAACCTAATAATCAAGTGGATTTCCATCAAAGCAACTTTCAGTGCATCTCTACTCCATAAAATAAACATGCGTGCTAAATTTCAAGTCTAAATTTAACAGAGCAAAAACGGAATTTTTATCATCAATACCTCGTTGACAGCATTCTTAGCGGATTCCATTTCAACAAAAGAAGCATGGAAACCAAATTTTATTATTATAGTCTTAGCAGTTCAAAAACGAAAATTTTGTCTATCAATACGCCCCAATAACTCTCCCCGCTCCCCCCTGGAGTTGATTTCCGTAAAATCCATTCTTAGTGGAACTCTACTCAACTGAAGAAAAGTGCTCAACAAATTTCAAGTAAATGAGTTAAATTAAAAAACAGGAATTTTTCTATAACACGCCTTAATCCCTCGCAGCCCCACTCCTTTGGGAGTCCGTTTTCGCAAAAATCTTTGTAAAAGGAACTTTATTCCATGAACGGAACATACCATCTAATTTTCAAGCAGGTGGTTCTATTAGTTGAAAAGCGGAAATATTTATCTATTACGCCCCTTAATCCCCCTCGGTGACCTTTGAGGATGAATTTTCCCCAAAACTGTTTTGTAGCGGATCTCTACACCATGAAAGGAATTCATTTACCAAATTTTAAGACTGTACGTCTAATAGTTTAAAAATGGAAATAATTATCTATAACGCCCCTTAAGCCCCATCAAAAAAGCCCATCTTATGACAGATCTCTACTCAGTGAATAGAATCTGCTTACTCAATTTCAAGATTTTACGTCTAATAGTTTAAAAAGGAGTTAATTGCCTAGAACGCCCCTTAATTCTCCACAACGCCACTTGGGGTCAATTTTAACAAAACCCATTCTGTAGGGGATCTGTACTCTATGAAAGGAATCCGCCTACCAAATTTCAAGACTGTACGCCTAATAGTTTAAAAATGGAAATAATTATGTATAACGCCCCTTAAGCACCCTCAACGCCCCTTAGCGGTCGATTTTCGTAAAAATCATTATGTAGGGAATCTCTACTTTATGAAAGAAATCTTTGTACCAAGTTTCACGACTGTACATCTAATATTTTAGTAATAGAAATAATTATCTATAACGCCCCTTAAACCCCCGTAACGCCTCTTGGGGTTCGAACTTTGCAAAATCCGTTCTTAGCTGACGTCTACTCCATGAAGGGAACCTACCTACCAAATTTCAAGTCAGTAGGTTTAATAGTTCCGGAGATATCGTGTTTAGTCAGTGAGTCAGTCAGTGAGTGAGTGAGTCGCTTTTCTCCTTTATATAAATAGATTTGGGATGACAATACAGTAATTTAATTATAATTAAGAAAAATCGATTAAGACTAATTATTTAAAGAAATACAAATACAGCCACGTTGGCATCATTTTTGGCGACTTGTGTCAAAACTTGAAAAGGTATTTTTCTCACGTTTAAAGAACTCAGTTGAACAGAAATTTTGTAGACAAGATTGTTTTGGATAACAATACGATACTTTAATGATAACTAATAAAAATTAATTACCACTTAATGTTATGATTATATCGAATGTATATACATATTTATATTAATTGTAACTATTTAACAAAAAGTAGCTTAAATAAAAATTTTCTTTGTTAATCTAAGAAGAAAAGGACTTGATTTTTTTTATATTACTTATTATTGATATAATTTTATATTATTGCAAATTCGGAATTCAAACGGTCAAAATAGATTCATTTGATCCTTTTCTATCTTTTAGTACCTTCAGCGTGTTTTTGCATTTGCCAATTCGTAAGAGGATAATCTCACACGGATATATACTTTCGTTTAATTTCATTTCTAAATTAATTATTTGTTAATAAATAAGTACATCGTCTATTATTTTGAATAAAATACTTTTCAGAGACATTTTCAAGCTAACTGTATGTAACCATTGATTAATTAAAATCTCTGACTTTTATTTTTTTGGATTTTTAGAAACTTATTGTTAAAAAATAATGAAAGTTTTCTGGGGTTTTTTCTTAGCACCAGAATCGCTTCATTTTCATTAATTGAAACTGTAATTTTTTTAATTAAAGCGATAGTGTTTTTTTAAGTTATTGATAGAAATTTGAAGAAAATTTTTAATTTGAGGGGGGGGATGTAAAAATAGTTTTACACTCAAAAGCCCTATGTAACGCCGAGATATAGAGAAGGAAAAGAAACCAGTCAATGAAATAAGTGGAAGAAATTTTAAAAAATGGAATTTGAATGACATCATTGTAGCAATAACTCACATCGTACGCGTATACAGCCACTCGGAAGTGCTGGTGTCATGAGGGAAATAGGAATCACCCATGGGGATTAAGTTATAAATTCGGGAAAAGTCCATGCAATGCTGGTCTAACCTGAAAGGACGAAAAATCGTACGACGGGGAAAAGTAGCCCAAGATATTTCGAAAAAGAATAATTTTATGAAAAAAATCACACCCACCTCTGGAAGTGCTGATAGTGAGAAGAGAAGGGTAAAGTTTAAACGTGGGAAAGCCCGTGCAACGCTGGACCAGGCAACTGGCATTAACGACATAATTATAAAATTCACTCACATTGCGCGCGTACAAACACATGCAGAAATACTAGTGTCATGTGGAAAAGAGAAAGCCCGTGCAATACCGGGCCATGCAGCTAGTGAAAAATTGAAATTTGTTGGTAAACAAACGTATCTATCTATGTTTCTATCTGTGTCTATCTTCTCACGAACCGCACGACGCAAAAACTCGCCAAAGGTACCAAAAGATTGAGAATAATCCGGGAAAGCCGTTTTGACCATTTGTATTCCAATATTGCAAACCTGCAATTATATTAATTAAAAACATTCAACTCAACTTTCACCTGCATTGTCGTAACAACATTATAGTTATAAAAATGACGTAAGTTGGCGCCAAAAACCGATTTTTCGTCCATACTGACCAAACCGGCTGTGCATTGTTACAACCTTGAATACGAATCATGTTTTTCAGCGTTTTTAGTTAAATCTTTTTAACTAATTGTAATTTCGGAATTTAAATCGTGAAATAAGATTCCTTAGATCATTTCCCATCTTTTGTACTTTCGGATGGCGTTTTTTCTGCAACTAACGGTTCGTGAAAAGATAGCCTCGCTTCGATAGATACGTTCGTTTAGCTATGAATTTAAAAACACGCATCCAAAAATATGCAGCCGTTTCAAAATAGCGAACTGTATGAATCTTTTGATATATTATTTATCAAAAATTATTATAAATTACGTTTTTTTTAAAAAAAAACGGTAAAGCAGTATTGTATTCATTATTAAACTAATTATTTAATAATAAATTCGTACATTGCCTGTTTTCATGGGGAAAAGACTGGATTAGCTTTGTATATATATATATATAAATTATTAATCGAGAATAGAAATTTGAAAAAGATATTCTCCCTACGAAAAAAAAGAGATTTATGCTCGGAAAGGCTAGTGCAAAGCCGGATTGAAAGGAAGGAAAGGAAACCTGTTTGTATGTGTGTGACAGAGAAAAAAAGTGGAAGAAAATTTGGAAAAGGGAATTTAAGTGACATAAATATAGAAATCTCTCACATCGCGCATACACACCCATAAGTGCTGGCGTCCAAAGAGGAACGAAAAATTTCCATGGAGGATAAAGGTATACCCTCGGAAAAAGCCCGTGCAATGCTGGGCTAAACGGGGGGGGCAGATCCATCCGACGGGACAAAGAGGTGGAAGAATCCTCAAAAAAGAGAATTTAAAAAAAAAGAAATTGATACAGAAAGCTCACACACATCAGGAAGAGCTGGCACTGAGAGGGGAAGGGAAAACTTCCAAGACAAAAAGCTACACACTTGAAGAAGCTTGTGCAAGTATGTATGTAAAGTAAAAGTATGAGAATCAAAATTAGAAAATTCAGCGTTCGATTGCTTTTTTATGGTACTTTTTTCTCCCTTCTTCTTATATATTTTTATTTTTTACGAACTTTCTACATGAAAAAAAAATTGCTTTACTGTTAGATTGAAATGTGGTTTATGGAGCAAAAGTTAAATTTTTTCTTTTAAGTTAAGCATTGAAAATTCACCAACATGGTTTTTCTTGCAAATTTCTCTGAAGTATTCGATCAATTCTAAAAACTACCATATGAGCATAATTTCAAGTACTTAGTATCTAATATTTTTTTTTCATTTTACCATGCAGTTTTTAAACTGAATCGTTGCATGTAGTAGTTGTTGTTACTATGCCACCTGGGCATGCAAATGCCAAATCTAGGCCCACGAAATTCAACATGGCAAAGGGCTAAGTGACGCCTGTCGTTAGCCGTAGCTTTGAGCACCATACAAGTGGCAGAACTATTTAGCTCGTTTCCATCCCAATTTTGAGAGAGAAAACCCTGGGGGCAGGGGCCTCCCGCCTTTCTTTTCCTTCCACCAGCCTTACGAGAGGTTTTGCAGCTCGACGGCTACCTAAAGTACCCCATGCTGCGAAGGCACTATACATTTACAAATATCCATGCCTTCTCCGGGATTCCAACCCAGGCCCAACAGCACAGCGGTCAGCGTCGCTAACCACTATACCAGAATGGCGAAAAAATTACTTTTATTCTCTATTTTGATACGGAGTATGGACATTCTTTGGTGTACAAAAATATCCGATATTAAATTTACTTTATTAAAATTTTAAATAGAATACATCTGTTCAAAAAATGAACAATAAAGTTTTCCTGTCAAATTATTTGAAAAGTCTAAAAATGTAGGAATTTTTACTGGGATTTATAACATGTCTGTTTTTTTAAAAATATTTAAACTTCTTTTAAAATCGAAGAAAAAAATATACTTTTAAAATTTTACTCCAATCTTTCTTAGTGATAATATTTTGGAAAAAAAATATACTTATTATAAATAAGGTAATTAATGTTTAGTTATGTATTATTTGAAAGTATTAAAAAGATGGAAATTATAATTATTCTTTTAATCAAATGTGGTTACTTACACTTTATTTACTGAAAGATAATATAAACATATTTTTTATTAATAAGATTCGCAATTCAGTAATTTATTCGCAAACGACATCCGAAAACTAAATAAAGCGATGTCGATACAATAAAAACGTTAGCTTCTTAAGCCGAAATCATGTCCGAAGGCAGAGTAATGCTATGCTGACATAACAAAAACATCAGCTTCCCAAATGAAGACGGTGTCTGTAGACAAGGTAAAGTTGTGCGTCAGTATCCTAAACAAGGACGGAGTTTGTAGACAAGGTAAAGCGATTCGTGAGTATCCTAAACAGGGACGGTTTTTGTAGACAGGGTAAAGCTATGCATCAGTATCCTAAACAAGGACGGTGTCTTTAGAGAAGGTAAAGCTTTTCGTCAGCATCCTAAGAGAGAACGGTGTTCAAAGACAGGGTAAAGGTATATGGATAAAATAAAAACGTGAGCTCCTCAAGCGAAGACGGTTTCCTAAGATAGGGCAAAACTATATTAATACAATAAAACCGTCCAATTCCTCGGTTTTCACACAGAAAAGCTTTATTATATAATCGGTATTCAATCGTACATAATTAATGAGTTTGATTTTTTTTTACTTATTTTTAGACAATTTCAAATGAGAACTCAGTTTTTGATGCATCTTGTTAGTATAGGTTTATTTTATGATTTTATTAACGTGTTTATAAATAAAAGTGGTTGAGCTATTGAAAGCTATATAAACGAAATATTTAAATCCGTACAATCAGATTTCATTTCAAATTTTCAAGCTTTGAAATGTTTCAAGTAGTGAAATAATAAAAATTTAGATTCCGTTTTTGTGATGTATACAAATTTAATATTTCTGATAAAGCTTGGAGAGTTTTTGTATGCCTAAAATGATAATTTAATTATTCTCTAGAACTGTAAAAATAACTTTTTAGCTCAATTTTTTTCTCTTTAGTTGAACATGAATATAGTATCTCGAAATACATATTTTTTTAAAAAAGCTTTACTTAAATATATATAAAATATTGCACACGCACATATACATAAAATGATGCAAAAATATAGTTAATGAATTATTTGATGAAAATCACTAGATAATTTCCTTGAAAAATTATAAAATATCTTGCAATTTTTAAAATTCTAAATTTTCTACTTTTTTCATTTGTATAAAATTATTTGTAAAATATTGGATACTATTTAGAAAAGAAAAAAAACGTTTTTCTTCATTATATTCACAGGCAACATTTAATAAAACATATTTAGAAGTATATAGTGAAGCACAGTTTTTAATTGGGCACTTAAAGGTTATTCGTTACCCGCCAAATTGTTTCAAATTGTAGCCAAGTTGAGGGATAGCACTGTAATATGGTTATACTGATATTTATCGTTTGATAATATGTTTTATGTAGTGGCTAAGTTATGATTTTTATTTATTTTTTTAGGTTTACTTTTATTAGGGTAAACCTATTATTAATTTTAAGCAGTTCGATTTTTTAAAAAGAATTAACCACATTTCTTTTTTTGGACACAGTTTTATTGCAATATTCTATTTTTTTTTTTTTCATTTCTTTTGGATAAGATACCTTAGAAATTATTGGTGATCGCAAGAATTAAATTTTTAAAGTGAGTTTCGCGATAAATTGTTACGGATTAATTGGTTTAGTAGATTCGCTCGTTTGATAATTTTTACTTTTTTTAAGGGATTGAATTTCTTTTTTCAAACCTTAGTTAAGATTTTATTGATTTCACTCAATAAGAAATGTGATAAATCTGGTAAAGACGTAACACACAAAACTGTTTCTCAAAAAAGTAATAAAATCGAATTTTTTTATTGCGAATCCGAACTAACATTAGGATAAATCTGTCAGACAGATATTTTTTTATTGGTAACAGATTACGAATTTTTACTGTTTTATTCAATTCCTACTATTATGCTCACACTCTATATATTTATTTATTTATCTTGGTTACAAGTATCATCGCGTTAATAAAATACATTTTTAAGCACTCAATTGAGCTGAAATACATGATTATATTTTGGATGACAATACAGTAATTTAATTATAATTATGAAATATGAATTAAAACTAATTATTCAAAGAATTACAATTACAGTCACGTTGGCATTATTTTTGGCGACTTGGATCAAATAATTAAAATATTTTTTTCGCACGTTTTAAAGCATTCAGTTGAGCTAAAATTTTATATACACGATTGTCTTTGAAGACAATACGATACTTAAATGATAATTAAAATTCAATTACCACTTAATGTTGTAATTCTGTCATATGTATATACATATTTATATTAATTATAACTTCTTAATAAAACGTAGCTAAAATAATTGTGTTTTGTTGATCTAAGTAGGAATTGACTTAAATTTTTTTTATATTACTTGTGTGTGTGTGTGTGTTTTAAAATCACCCTTATGCGAAAATTATCTGAAGAATATATGTTGTTGCAAGACGATTCGGATATTGACTATTTCATAGAAAAAACACATGAATCACATCAACTTGTTTGGTTTGTAAATTTTTTTAAAAAAAGCAAAATAAATATTTTTTTAAAAATACAATTTTGCGCGTCACTATACCACTAAGCACAAATCTTTCAATTGCCCCTTTTCTTGAGGATCTATTTCAAAACGAGATGAATTGGCTTTCTTAAAAATCTTTGCAACTGCAACAGAATATTTTGGGGGGCGGGGAGGGGCTTGGAATAATTGATGAAAGAAAATTACTGCATAATATGCGTGAAACCTATATTTGTGCGTTAAGTTTGATGGTGTTTAATATAGTTTTAAAATTGAATAATAAATAAATGAAACAAAAACGCTTGCACAAATAAATTCCTCACTTTTTGATAGAGCTAATTTTCAAACAGTATTTAAGAAATTTGCTTTATGCTTCTAATGCTATTAGGATTTCTTTTCCAATTCTAATAAGTATTTTCTTAGAAAACATAATTAAATTTGAAAAAAATTTCCTTTTTCTACACAGAGACACAATTATGCACTTAAGAAGTAAATACATCTAGTATATTACGTCACAAATTAAATTCAAAGATAAAATGTCGTCGATGTCATTAAACTAAAAGTAAAAAAAAAGTTATTTTATGATCTCTGAATCATCTTCTTTGAACATAATCAAATAACTTCAATAAATGTATATAGTGAATGCTTTTCAAACTTAGGTTTAAACTTTTGAACAAATTGAATAATAAGATACGGGTGGATTTTTATTAATGCAAATTGGACGTGCAATACTTCCAGAATTTTTAACTTAATTGGACGAATGTTGAGTGTTTAAAAAGCATTTTAAGATTCTGAAAGAAATATTTTCTCATTCATTTGATATAAAACAAAAACTGAAGACTCACACAAGTATTTAATAGTTTGAGTCTCTGTAAACATATTACAAATGAGTATGATTTAATTATTGTTGTCTCAAATCTTATAGTTTAAGAAAAAATTAATGTTCGTAATTATTTTGGGGGAAATTATTCGACGACTTTACCTGTAAATTTATGAAAAGTCAGAGACATATTCATAGTTTATTCTTAAAATTTGTTCAAAAGAGTTTAAAACGATTCGTTTAAATCAGGATGGGCAATTAATTTGGCTTGTGGACCACATTATGGATGGGGAGGATATCGAAGTTCTCTGCACTTTTTTAAATGATTTCATTCATTACTTAACTTTAACTTATCCCGAGGCACCAGGAGAGAGTCGAGACTGTTGCCTATTTTCACCTAGCCACCGGGAATAACTTTTTGGGTTTATACATCCACTAGCTTGGCGTGGCTGCTAACGAGGCCTGCGCGCTCTGCAGCCATTCCAGGATGGATGGCGACCACCTGCTCCAATACACTGCACTTGATGAATATCCCACTGACGACTGCACATTTTTAAATGATTGCATTTATTATTTAACTTTAACTTATCCCAAGGCACCTGGAGAGAGCCGAGCTTTTTGCTCATTTTCGCCTAGCCACCGGAAATGACTTTTTGGGATTATACCTCCACTGGTTTGGTCTGGCTACTGACGATTGCGAGGCTCAGCATCATATGGTCAAGAAGCTAGCACAGACGTTGGATAAATAAAATAAATAATATTTTACTTTCCATCTAGAAAAAGTTGTACATTGTAATACAAAAATAATATAATTGTATTCATTATTATTCGATAAAGATGAGTTAAATAAATTAGTGGCAGTTTTCAGTTTATTTATTGTTCTAATTTCATATCATCTATAACTACAAGCGCATTTAATTTTACAATCATTTTATATGGACAAACAAACTCTATCACGCTTTTTTACAATTTTTTTGAAATCAGAAGTAAGAATTCTTGTTGAAATTCTCATTATTGCCAGCACGTTATGTCAGTCTACTTGATCTTCCTTCAAAAAAAGGCTTTCGGCATAAATATATGTTGACTCAAATATAGAAAAATGTTTTTGCCTGTTTGGTTTTCAGACTGTCTTGGTGAGTAGCTGGTTAAATTAATAACAGAAACGTATTGGGATATATTGTGAAACAGAAAAAAAAAATAGAAAATTGAAAATAATGTTTGATTAGATTAAATGTGATTACATTCTAAAAGAACATGCTTTAAATTTGTGATTTTATTTTTATCTTCATTCTTAATTTAAATCTAAAGAATGATCTGGAAGTATCAAATTGGGATTCCCAAGGAATTATATCTATTTTTTTTCTTTTAATATTAAATTACAAGTTTTTTGATACACTAAAAGTAACATAAGTTTTATGTTTTAGTTTTTTCACGAACGATATTCATGAATAATAAGTATATAACTTAGACATTTATAAAGTGGTTTTGAAAAATTTCTTATTTTTATATTTTAGGTAGAATGAAAAAATCCTTGCAGATTTTACACACATACGCACAGTACTTCTTTAATTAGTTTATTACATTTTATTTGAAAATTTGCAGATTTATATACGGAATAAGTTTATAAAATTTGCAGAATTATACATGGAATACGTTTATAGCTTTATTCTTCGATACATAATTGTAATTCATATATTATTTTATTTTACTACATATATATATGTATAAGGTCTATATTAATTTAATATCTAGTATAAAACAGCATATATATATATATATATATATATATATATATATATATATATAGTTCCATTTTGTTTTACTATAACTTCTATCCCAATACATTAATTATATTTTTTCCACTATAGCTATCACATATTCTTCCTCAATTTTATTTATTCGAATAGGCTTACTCAGTGGTTCGTCAACTTTTGATTGCAACTGCCCCCCTTTCATATTTCAGCCTGACCCCCAAAATTTGAAACATCCCTCTCTGGTTCCTAACACATGGATGAATGATTTAAAGGTTCCTCAAAACTCCTAAGACTGCCTGCCTCTTCTACTTATACAGACATTTCTAACACTTCATTTGTCCCTTTAACTGAGTTAAAAATCTTGAATAATAAAAAACTGAATTGAATTTCTTGTTCTAGTACAAAATTTTCATTGAGGGCAGTTTAAGGAGCTAGTCTAGAGGGACATCTATAAATGTTTTCGAGAAGCCTTTTAGATTCATTAAATGATAGAATTTTACGAACCCCCTTGAAAGTTGATGGGGACCCCAGGTGTCCCCAGACCAAAGCTTAAGAACCACTGTGCTAAATGATGCATTTTCTTTCATAGTAAGTACTTATATGCTTATGTACTTATATGCTTATGTACTTATTCGCATGCCCTGAGGGTAGCGTTTCTGAGGGGCTTGCCTCCCTGGGATGCGTGGTACTCCTTGTGGGGGGGCGTGTGCATATTGAAAAGTCGGAAATAATATATTATTTAAAAAAATTATTAATTTATAAAAAATAAACAAAAAAACACGCTCTGAGCTACGAAAAGTAACATAATACTGCCTTAGTACAGCCTTGGGAAATAGATATATCTTGTACATGGTCTATTATTTGAAGAGAAATTGCATTTAATACGATTCTGATCGTTTCGAATATTATATTTTAGGCATGACATAATCTAGAGATTCTAGAGTTAACTAATTACATCTAGCAAAATAGTACTTATTCAAGCTGTTTAATGTATTATAATTATATTATATAGCATATATTTTAAATTTTTCATAAATTTATCTTTGAATCTATGAACATAAATTTCGTAATTTGTTCTGGGTTCGTATTTTTTTTTTTTTTTTTTTACAAATTAAGTTAATATTTGATGAATTAAATATTTCTATAATAAATTCTTTTTTCAACCAATCATTAATCAAGTTCTTATTTTTGATTTTTCATATTACTTATAAATGAAAATAAAGATAGAAAAATATGCTTTTAACTAATTCTTCTTTTCATAAAACTCTCAAAATAAATACCTGTAAAAACATTTTGTTAAATAAAAAGAGCCAGTGCAGTTTATAACACGATTTGTATGAGTCTTGCGCACCAAAACCTTCAAAACAATTTTACATATAGCAGCGTAATGGAAAGGCTTGTAATTCAGAAAGCTGCATAAATACATGGAATTTTAATGCTAAGGCGTAGTGAGGTGTATAATTAAACCTTTGGCAGTTAAAAGGTTACAATTCATTTAAAAAAGTGTGGGTGCTTATGACCAGACGATAGAAGTGATAACTTCAAATTTTATAATGTTAGTTCAGGATTTAGTTAGGTGAATAAAACACTAGGAGATGTTAGTATTGTCCTATAAAATTAATTATTCATATGTCTGTACTCATAAAGTAATATTTTTGTGCGAAATATATAATCATACTTGGGAATTAATTGTATTCTAAGAAGGAAACAATAGGTTTATGGCAGCTGAAATAGGTTAAAAATCCTTTAGATTCAATATTTTATTTAAATATCTATAAAAAAAAACTCCATCAAGCGTTGTTCCCTACTTCCTCGTGCTTTATTTGGATCATTTGACATAATTAAGTTGGATTTTGATTTTAAAAAATCAGCTAAAGGTTTTGATTTGTCATTTGAAAACTCTACTTTAAAATTCCTACTTAAAATCTAAGGGAATTTGTTCAGAAGACCCGATCCGGCTTTGTGAATTTTGTTTGTAATTTAACAATGCTTAATTCTATCCATGAATTAATTTAAGAAAAGGGATAGATAGTATGACAGGTAGTTGAATGGGAAAAAAAGAACTTTCAAAACATTTAGAAAGGGATTTAATCAGAAGATTTTTATCACATAATCTCTTGCTTATACTAGCTTTTTTGTCATTGTATGGCAGTTTTGTACAATTATATCCGGTGCTGCTGCAAGGTAAGTCTTATATATATATTATATATATATATATATATATATATATATATATATATATATATATATATATATATTGCATTTAAAACATTTAATGTTAATTTTCTTAAAATCATTATACACTATTTTGCTATTTTAAATTTATAATAGTTTGAATTTTCTTTTTAGTCTCAAAGTATATTTAAGTAATGTGATCAATAGAACTATTTGCTCATTGCTATTCTAATTTGCTTACAAAAATAGATTTTTATTCTTAAGATCACTGCAATATTCCTAATGATAATAATACTATTTACTTATTTCTATAAAAATTTGTCCTTTTCCTAAACTTTATGTTTAATTTTTGTGTAGGATTTCTTTTTCTCTCTAAGCCTATTTTTTAAAAATATTACGTTTCATTTTCATGCTTCAACTAGGATTAGAAAGAATCCCGCATTAATTCTACTAAAACAGGGGTGTCCAATCCGTGGCCCGCCTTAAATAATTTTGCGGCCCGGGAGATTCTTTACAACTTTACGAAATTCGACTATGTTGTACAATATTTTTTTTTGTATAAAAATTGTGTGTCGGGGTTTTTTGTAAAAAAATAAATCCCATAAATGTTATTATTTTATCACGCCGCTTCTGTTACTGCGAATCTTTTTTTTCTTCTAAATTGAAATTTATCAAACCTAAATCGTGCTCAAACATAACGCACGAAAATCTGCAACATCATTTACGATACGCAAATACACATGCATTGAGATCCACTTGCAAAAACTAAGTTAAAGATTTGAGAAACAGATATCTCTCTCTAATTAAATAAATTAAACATTATTTGATTATTGCATTATTATTATTATACTATCTATGCTTTTATACATGAAAAACAATGAAAACAATAATAATATATCATTCTATTTTAAATTTCCACTCCAACAAATGTTTGCAATGGACCCAAATCTAATATAAAGAGATATATTTTATATGCGGCCCGCGGGATTGTAAAATTTTTCCGAAGTGGCCCGCGAGAAAGAGGTGAGGTGGAGGGAGCCCAACTTATATCGAAGCTAGGAACTTTACTTTTACTTTTATTGTTGGGGGACGAACTACCGGTTTCATAGTGGCGAGGGGAAACGTCCCTCCTTTCATTTTACGGAGTGTATGTCCGACTGAAGCCGAAAAAGCCGAATAAACGTTACATTACCGAGCGTGACGTTCATTCAAGTTCAGTCTCAAACAAATCGCGCCAATAAAAGTTATCACTTCAAAATGCACAATTGAACACATAATTTAAGATAACATAGATACTAATCTCATGTTTTTACTACAAAAAACATTAAAAGTAACTTAAACATTGATATAAGTCTAAATTTAATGAGATTTTGGAAAGTTAAAAAATCTAATTTGAATTATAATGATTTTTTTTAAATTTAATTTTTAGAAACTAATGGGACTTTTATTTAAAGTGCGTTTTGAAAGAGTTTTTAAAATAGAAATTAAATTATATTTAGAATTTAAATATAAAATTGTACTAGGAATATGAGATGTTGTTATGCCCTTCCCGAAGGGAAGGAATGGAAGTTTTGCCAGTGCCTGAGACAAGTCGGATTTTTTCACGATAGATGGAGACACCATCTATCTCCACAATTTAAGCATGGGACTGGAAGGGAGAGAAATATACTCCGGCACCCTGGACACATGGTTTCTTCTGAGACCGCCCAAAATACTTTCGGACTCATCGATTTAACGAGCATGTACTCCACGTATACTAGGAAGGTATTTGCTGACATCGGGCATCGAAACTACGTCCTCCGGTCTACAGTCCGATGCCCTAACCAATAGGATTCCCACGTCCCTAGAAATATCATATAATATTGTTATGAATTTTGTGTAATTTATACTTAACTGTATCCTAAAATAGGGTAAACAAGTTGAATCTACATATTTAGTAAGTTAATATTACTTTCTGTTGCGCATTTGTTTTATGATAAAACTAATGTTCGCAAGCAACGTCGTCCCTTACATTTTAATGTAGTTCTGTGCTTCTCAAACTTTCAATACTTACGACCCAATGTTCAATCATAATTTTCATCGTGCCTCCCTCCACACAATAGCAATGCATTGAATTCAATAATACAATACTTTGACGCTTAAGTTTCAATTCGACTTTAACCTCTTAGATGCAATCGGCGTATATAAACGTCTCCTTCAGCCAAAACTTAATTTGTTCTGGACGTATATATACGTTTTTTTCCGAAATACGATCTCTTATGTTCACTGCCATCCATAAAATTATTCCGAAGGCTTTGGGAATGGAATCAAAAGATCTTGACAGTGTTTGCGAAGGAATTACTAATTTCAGAGGATTTGCTGATTTGTTCCCTTTCTCCCCCCGCCCCCAAAAAAACACCACATATGCATGCATACGGGCAAAACGGTGATATTCGGGAGCGAATTGTGTAACTTTCAATCGGCAGATAAGGGATTCATTATAAGCGAACAACTTATCGCTTGTATTTGCATATATTTTATATATGACAAGCCAGTGGGGTCACTGATAATTATTAATCTTGTTCTTAACTTAGTATTGTCAAATTAGTTATAAAATACCATGAGTAAAACTGATAGATTTATAAGTGTATTATAGCAGTGTAAATATTTTGCTTTATTTTTTATTATGTCAGAATGAATTTCATTTCCTTTCAATAAATGAATAATTTTTTTAAAATAAGCTTTTGTTTCCTCTTTTCTATATGCTCGCCCCCCCCCACCTAGGGTTACCGCGCCCCACAGTTTGAGAAGTACTGATGTAGTTTCAAGTGGATCTTGGCGAAATATTGGAGATACAGCCAAGTTGGCATCATTTGGTTGACCATTTTGGTGACCAAGTGTATGCTTCTTGAAAATAGGACAACATCATGAATTCCGACGTAAGCAGATTGTTCGAGAAAATGGCGAAAAGTAACCAAGCAGCCTATAAATTGTGGTTGCTTGCAGATAATCAGTTAGTTTACTTCAACTGTTAAAGAGTTCGCTTGCGAGTGGCTGCTGATACGAACAACTTGAAGTAGTTGCATTTTTATGACGCTGATAGTTCTGTCTAACTGCTGGAAATGTTTGAGAGTGATTTGAATCCCAATACGTGAATTTTTTGATGTATTCTTTACTTTAGGGATTGTTTTTCTACCAAAAACTTCATCACTCTTAATGAACTGTTTTACTCTTTCGGATTGATAGCATAAAATCCTCGAGCCCCAATCTTTGCAACAATATTGTTACTAATTTTGTGTACAATAGTGTAAATAATTTGTATTTGGATGTGTAATGCCTTTATCTTACACTAATCTATATTTAATTTACGTAAAAGTTGTAATATTCACAAGCAGCGCCGTCCTTTACTTTATAGTGACGATTCAATGAGAACTTGGTGAAATCTTAAATAGAGATCTTTGGTGAAATAGTGGCAATAGACCCAAGTTGGCGTCATTTTTTAGCGAGTTAGGGATCCTCTCGATTCATCTAGAAACTAGTGGAGAAGTACACTAATTTCACGCTCTATGACGCAAGCGAGTTTTTCTCGAAGTTTCTGCGGAATCTATAAATAGAGATGCTCACCAAAACGAGAGTCAAATCTTGAATATAAATTCGTGAAACTTACTTTACCGTGTTTAAAATATGTAATTTTTTA
Organism: Trichonephila clavipes; assembly: GCA_019973935.1. Taxonomy (NCBI): domain Eukaryota; kingdom Metazoa; phylum Arthropoda; class Arachnida; order Araneae; family Nephilidae; genus Trichonephila; species Trichonephila clavipes. The sequence continues at coordinate 29,443 of BMAU01011164.1, read as the reverse complement.
CATGTATTAAACTGTTGAGGACAATTAAAATATATATAATATTGGTGTACACATGTGTGAATATAAATACAACTTCTTTAAAGCAGTTGCATTTCAATACACTTAAAACAATGCAAAATACTGCCTTGTTTTTAAAAATTTGGTTCGAAAATTATTTTAAATATGTTTGTGTACATAAAAATCAACTATTTAAGCCGTACAAATTATAAAAAAATTATTCGTAAATGAAAAAAAGCATTTATCGGAAAAGTGCATTTATCTTAAAAAATCATCAGTTGAAAATAAATTTAAATTCGGTAATTTTATTTTCTTTATTCCCCACACACACACAAGATTCTTCTCAATTTCAAATAATTTCGTTCCATTGAAATTCGAAAATAAATTTGGAATTCCTTTTATTTTGTAAATATTGTTTGTTTGCTTAGAAATTATTTATTTATAACTATTCGTGCTTGTGTGTGAAAGTAAAACTGATTCGATGTTTTTTTTTCTGAAACTTTTCTTGAATTCAGAGCTATTTGTTCCCATTCCCAAAACACAAGTGTAGCAAAACAGATATGACTAAAATTATAACCCACTTTTTTAAAAAACTTTTTTTTCTTTATTATTCATTCGAAACTTATTATGTGTATGCGTTTGTAAATTCAACAAAACGAAGCCTTGTTTTATTTAGTATAAATCTGAAACATTCTCATCCCATTATTTTCCTTCATAATACTAATGATACTGAAACTTAATTCTTGTTTGCAACAATCTGATTACTAAAACTAATTGTTTTATCATCTATGGAAATATAAGAAGGTTTACGAATAATAGTTTCAAATTGAGATTTTTGTGACTTTAATAATAAGAAATAAGAATTTTTAATACAAAATAAGCATTTCCAGTTACCATTATCTCGTCCTGGTACTATTGTTAACTTTCTTTTCTTTTTAATCATCTTACAATGGAGAGATATGAACGTTTACAGGGTGGATATATACGTATTTATTACGTAATTTTTTTCTATACAAAAAGATAAACAGGGATTAAAAAGATCCAACATTATTATTTATATAAAGGCTGTTTCGTTAACTAATGCGTTGCATTACTTTATTTTACTTTTTTCAATATTAAAAAGTAAATGAATATTTTTAAAGTTTTCGATTACTTTTTTAACTAAAATGTCCGATATTTATAATTTTCCATCTGAACTACTGTTTTTCAATAACATTTATGTCTATTTTCTGCTTAAAAATCCTCTCATTTATTTTATATTAAAATTTAAACTTTAGTTTCTTGTCCAAATCATGTCCGATTGTATTAAAAATTACATAAAAATATACACATAATACTTAACAATTATAGAGAGGTATGATAACTTTCTGTAGAAAGACAAATGAGTTGAAAAATTGTTCTCCATTAAGTTTGACGATTGTTGTACTGTTGGAAATGTAGTAGCATTGACTGCAAAGATTCGAAGTGAACAATCCTGCATAATTTAAGCAATTTTGAGATATTAGCACTTTTTGAGAATATTTTTTCGGGGTTTTGAACTTTTTTGCCATCAATTTGTATGTTTCACTCATTTTAGCATTATTTCTGCAGTTGATTTTTGAATTTTATATATTTATTGTGAAAGCTTGATAATTAAAAGCACGAGATTTCGATTCATGATGATTTTTTTTCATGGACCTGAAGAACGTACTTTCTTTAACGTTTTCACTATCATGAATCATATTGAACTGGTTTCTTGTTTCCACATCAGTTGCTCTCCGATCGACTAGTGGTTCAACAAATAAACAGACAAAAGTTTGGAAATTATTGTTTCTTCTAACGATCGTATTGCAGCACTAAGATTCATCGCATTGTATAGACAAGACCCACATCACAGCATGACTCTGCACGTAATAGCCACCAACGCGACTTTAATGCGATGCATAGGGTTATTGTTGTAATTATCTGAGTTTAAGCAGATGAAGAATTTTACACCATGCTTCATCAATGCCCTCTTTCCATCCTGTAGAATCTGAAAAAGAGTCATATCCTGTCATTGCAGGTAGTATACCAATTATTACATGTTATGGACAGAAGCTTGTTCTTTTTACTTATGATACCGTTGTTTTTGTATAAATTTTGTGATACTATATATGAATACAAAAATACATTGCATCTGGTGACAAATTTGTGAAAAGCTTCAAATCTGCTTATTTTGGAGAGACAAGTTCTATCGTAATTTTTACTCTAGAACTAAATACATTTCCAACGGTATCACATTTGTCAATATTCGTAATTCCTGTTCGTTTCTGGCGGTTTCTTTGTTTCACTTCTTTTATTAAGCATCCCTTCCCACAAAATATATAGTAATATCTTGAACTTATGCGATAGGTGAGACTGCGGGATAACCACGTAAGTTGGTATATTGTTTCGCAAATAAATACATGTAAGTTATTTTTAGTGAGAGCCGGATACGATAGAAATTAATAGTTCAAGGTAAAAAATTAATAAAATCTTAGATAACACAAATACACAACCACAAACTGAAGTTATTTTGATTTAAGGGTTTCAAAAAATCTATCAAAGACTTTTTGTATCCCACTAAATTTTCTTCTAACATGCTTGTTGTTTTTTATTCCTTGTTTTGGTGAAAAATTACGCTTTTTCTTGCAGTCTGTATTTTGTAAAATTTGTAACCCCTTTCCTAAACTGAAGCTTCCAAGCAAATTTCCAATCGTCATTGGATCCCCCAATTGAACTGGGTCTAAAAACTTAAGTTCTTCAATGCCCTATTCATGTTCATGCATTTGTATGAGCTCATCAATAGCTAGCTCCTTATTGTGGGAATCCTGCAATTCTTGAACGCTATCACTGTCCTCATATAAATTTATTTTCCTGGCAAGATCGACAGCTTCTTCAATCATATTACTAATTTCATAAGATTCTCGCACTGATTCACCAGAGTTTCAGTGATGGAAAAAAATTACCAATCGACGAGATTTGAAAACCGCGAGCTCCGGGTTCACGTAAGTCGAAGCATTATTATATACCTGTATTGAAACAAATATTACATATTTATTAAGCATACTTTATTGTTCATAATACGCTTTGAGGTTTTTAAACATCAAATTAATTCATTACTAAAATAATAAATAACTTCTTTTATGATTCCTGTTTTCAGACAACACTTGATGTCATAAAAGCTAATGTATTCCATTTCCTTCTCATTTATCTAATTTCTGGACAAAACCGTAGAATTATAACACGTGCAAGTTAGCAAACCTGACGCCTTTCTCGGTTGAAGAAACAAACATTCTGCAATAAAATTAATGACTGTAACTAAACGCCAGTTATTTTCTTTAAAGGGCCCTTGCAATTGTTTAATAATTTCTTCTGAAAATCCGACTCTGTTTAAAATGAGTAATAGTACATAATTACCGAGTAGAAATCGAGATGAAACAGCGGAATTTTAAAATGATGGAAAATCGAGTTTTACTCAACTAAAGAACTTTCAGATTTCCTTTTTTGTATCAACTTGGGTAAGTGTAACTGGGGTCAACACTAATATTTTATGTTTCCATGTAATAAAAGATGTATTTTTAAATTTGAAATAATTACATAAAATTATACATTTTTAAAAACAAAATAGCAAAATTTTAATTAAAATTTTAATATACTTTAAAAATACTTTGCTTGAATAAGAAATTTATTTTATTTTTATTTTAAGTGTGATATCTAATTTTGTATTTAAACTGTTTTAGATACGAACATCCTAATACTGAGTAGCACAAATATTCTTCTAAAAAAATCAAATATTATAACAGAAAATAACAATAACATGGAATCTCTAGATTTTGATATCTGAAACATATATACTAAATTTATAATGATGTATCAATATTTTTGATAATTTTAATACTACTTTTTATACTATGCCTGATCATTTTAGTGGTATCTAATAAATATAATTTTATCAATCTGTGTTTTAAGAGGGTAATTTCATGTTTTTAAATATATTAATACAAAAATCTAAAATTTATTTTGTAAATATAAATTAAAAAGACTAACTTTCATAGTTGTACTGCAAAAATTATTTTTGTTATGTCTAACGATTTCAAAAATAAACTTTTGAAATTTATATGCTAAAATGGTCATTAAAAATTTAACTGTCAACCATTGTGAAAAAATAATATTTTTTTATTTATTTATTTTTTTTATTTTCAAGTTCAAGGAAACTATTCAAAATGTATTGACAAATAAAATGTTGAAAATTTATATTACTCTATGTTACATTTATTTCATGTTAAAATTGTAGTATTATCACTGCCACTCATTATAATGTGATTGAATGAGAACATCCATTTTTAAATTTTGGCGTCATTTGTTTTCTGAAATCTTCTTAGTATCTCTCCACTAGGGTTTTTTTTTTCTATTTTCAAGTTCCGGTACGGCGAGGAGTCTTGAAAAGCGAGAAATCTTTACTTACGTTTTTTAAACACTATTTATGTATAATTAGACCTTCGATTCATTTTTCCTGTATGAAATTGGATTTTCTAAATACAAAAGATTATTTCATTTGTAATTGTTTTGCATAAATCTTATATAACAGTATAATTAGAATTCAACAATTGAAAAAATCTTAATAGGAATTTAAAAAAATATTGAAAAAAATATGAAAAGTGTTGACATACTGTAAATGTCTAATACATAAACATAATGTTAAAAAATACAAGTATTAAAAAAATATTTTTACAATATGTATGTTCCATTAATGGTTACTGTTACATTGCCTATGCACTTAGAAACTCATTATATAACCCTAAAATTTCCTTAAATACTTGATACTTAGGTTCTTAAACCCTAAAAATAGGACATATAGCTTTAACATAAAGTAAGGATTACCTTCACTAAATTGCAATCAGTTTTATTCGATCATCTACATTATTAAAAATAAAAAGCGTGTTTCCACTGCACCGAAGTATATAAAGTAGAACCTGTTTTTGTATGATCCTTTTTTATGCAATTTGTTTTGTGCGATCTTATTTTTGTGCGATCTTTTTTCATGAGGTGTATGAATTTCGGCGGCTTTGGAGTCACTGTAAACAGATTTTACAGCACAAGACTTTTGACAAGTTGAGTAGTTAGCAGCTTCTTTCCGCGTATGCGACAGTTAGGTTTTATCATGTTTCTAATTATTTAAACAATGAATAAATACATTTTAACAGTTCATCTCCTATAAAAACAAAGAAATTAAATTTTAGTGTTTGTTGATTTTTTTTATATTTTAAAACAATTATACTTTGTTGTAATTCAAGTGTTAAATAGAGGTATTTTAACTATACGCAGTTCTATTAATCAGTAACTTCTGTTATAAATTCTTCACTCATCAAGTAATGTATCAATTATAAAAATTATGGATGTTTTCAATCTAGAAACAAGGAAGTAAATCAAATTTTAATTTTTGTTGATTATTCTGCTAAGAATTCTCGGCAAAGAATTATTTTACAGCAAACTCTATTATTCAAAAATTAGAAATGGCCAACGTTTTTTTTTTTAAAGTAATTAAGCAATACTTAAAAATGGAACACTGAAACTCATAATGATATTTCTTCCAAAGGTTAAGTAAACCGTGCTATTCACGACAGATATTTATATAAAGCATGTTAAGAAGTTACTTCAATGCATTTTCTTAAAAATTCCGTTTTAAATCCATTTGCAACAAAATTCCTTTTAAACAGAGATATTTTACTTATTCCAGAAGATTTCTGTATTCAACTATAATGGCTATAAAATATTTTATTGTTGTAAAATGTAGTTGTATTCAAAGTCTTATTAACATTGCATATAACACTTTATAAAGTTATATTGTCAAATTAGGATGTTATTCTGTTTTGTGTTACGTTTTTCTTTTGTTATAGTACTCGATTGTTATTTTAAGAAAACAGAATTATGTTTTTATAATGAAACCAATCTCATACTAGTTTTATGCAGAAACATTTTCTCTCTCATTAATTCTTTCCTTTATTAAAATGTTAATAGCTATATAGTTTTTTTTACTTTAACTAAAATAATAATCTTTATTTAATTAATTCCTGTGAATTTTTAAATAACGAATAACATAATTAATTACATGTATAATAGTTATTTACGTAAAATTATTAATTGGAACTGAATGAAGATATATATATATATATATATATATATATATATATATATAGTTCATAAACAACTACTTAAAGATTTAAATATTATATGGACTAAACCAAATCCGTTATATATATGGTTTTATGAAACGCCTTTTAATAAAATCGCATAAAATGTGTAAACAATTACCTTAAGAGAAAAATACAACAGAGAGATTTTAAGGCTGAATAAATTTTCCATTTGATGCATATTTCCATAAAAATATGGTAGCTCTAGAATTGAAATTCAAATAGAAAATTATCGTTTGCAGCAATAAATCCAGCGACAATAAAATACTGATCACTATTGTAAGTGATATATGAAAGAAAGAAAATGGATTGGAAGCATTCTTCTAGGATTCGTCGAAGGATTCATACCATAATTCTTATAGATCTTATAATTGTAACTTCGGGAGTATTTCATTTCAGGCTTATACCTTTTTTTTTCACTCTTAACCTGGAAAAAATGTAGTTAAAGTTATATAGTTATTTTTTAGGTTTCTGTGGTATTGGAATCCTTAAAATTATTTTGTTACATTACAAGTATTTATAATGTACTTATAATGTAATAAAATACTTTTAACGCACGCACGGAACCTGTCGAATTTCCCTGCTAAGCCTAATTTCATTTAAAAATTCATATAAAGTTTTAAATGCAATCAAATACGCTAAAACTTACAATTTACTATCATTGATAACATTTTAACATGGAGTACAACATTTTTGCTATATTTAAAAAACTATTGCGAATTTTAAAGAAAATGTTTTCATTTTAATTTTAAAAAAATGCATAGACTTTCAAAAAATGACAAAAATCCCATGCATTTAAATGCGCATATAGAACATATTAGAAAACTAAACCAACTTATTCAAAATTTAAACAGAAATTCATAGAGCAATACATCACGAAACTCTAAATGTCCGATTATCTCGAAAAATAAGCATGTACAGTTGTTTATATTCATAAATATCTAGGATCTAATTAAAAAAAACAAGGAGCTGAAAATACATATGAAGTTCAAAGTTTTATGAAATATTATTCGAAAGAAAAACTGTTTTTAACCGCCAACTAATACGTGTAAAAATTAATATAAAACCGTTCCTAACTCTGATTAAACCGGTGTGATCATGGGCCTACGAGCAGTGAAAGCTCAATCACAAAAATGGTGCCGTGGAGGGAGAAAAGCGTGATCACATACATGTGATTATGATCCTGAACGAGTTAAATAATGGTGCTATTAATCCCAGTCACAAATCAAATAAAACATGTCGATAATTTAGTTAAAATTAACGCTGTTCGTTTGAAGCGGGGATTGAGAAAATTTTGTTCCCCTAACTTGGATTCTCCATAAAAAAAATAAGCGTAACATAATAACCATATGCAAATTATTTTAAAAGACTCCTTTAATTAAAGTTCAAAACAGTGCAAAACGTGCTAATTTTTAATCTACAACAATTATTACAATTGGTTAGTTCTTGATTGGATCTAATCATTTTATGAATAAATTGACAACCTGTATGTTGTTAGCAAAATATTGTTTCAAAACTGTGTGTGTGTGTGTGGAGAGTGGAAACAGCTTACGACCCCAATAACTTGAATAACGAATTTATTAATGGACAAACTAATAAAATTTACAAATGACTACACGAAGATAACGTGACGTTTACACACAAAGAACTATTAAAACAAATTTTATACAGTAATTAAAAAAAACAACTCTTACGAAGAAATTTTTACTGTGCTGCAGAAACAGCTGTAAATAACAGTTTCACCAGCAGAAACTCATGCAGACCCAGCCTGTGTCTTATCTCGGACAACGTCCAAGCAGATTCTGTACAAAGAAGGTCCATTATAGAACTTCAAGGAAATGTTCAGAAATAGTCGATGTCAGTGACTTCTCAAAGGTGGCGTGCCAATATAATTTTTCCGGCAGATTTGTTGACAAATATGTCACTCTGGGGGATATAGTTGATATTCTTGTAATCTTGTTCACAATCTCTAGAATTGTCATCATCTTATTTAAAATTGCGAAGGTTACTTTGATTGTAAAATTATTTTCCCCGCGAGCAGAGTAGCATAGCAACAAAAACAACATACTTGTGTGGTGTGTCATAATATAAATTTTTTACATGAAAGTAATAACAATCTTTAATATATATATATATATAAATACACTTTAGTTTAAAATACCTATTGCCACAAAATATGAAACATTTAATTAAACTTAAAAATACATTTTATAATATTATTATTTTTAAAAAATAAAAATTGCTATATTAATTACTGAGTAACAAAATCACGCATTATATCGCTATTTCCGAGCAACAGTATCATATCTCAAAAAATGCCGAAATTCAGGTTATTTCATAAAAGGTTTCAAAATAGTGAATATTTTGTGTGCAGCAGTGTCAGAAGTGTAACTTCTAGAATGACCCTCTAGTGGCCATTCTAGAACATATTATGCTCTCTTATGGATAAAAGTAGATTAATTTTGTAAATTTAAATCGAGAATAGAAATTTGAACAGATATTTCTCTCTGGGAAAAACGTTTTATACTCGAAAATGCCCGTGTAACGCCTGGCTAACCCGAGAAAAAAGAAACCTGTCAGTCGAGGAAGAGAAATTGTAGACATTTCAGAAAAGGGAGTTTTAATGACATAAATATAGAAATCGCACGCATTAAGCATACTCAGTCACCCAGAAGTTCTGGCCTTCAGAAAGGGGAAATTTCGATGGGGAATGAAGCTACACTCTTGAAAAAATCCCGTGCAAAGATGGACTAAGCCGAGAAGAAACAGACCCGCTCGACGGGGCAAAGACGTAGAAGAAATTTCTGAAAAGGAAATTTTAAGGACAAAATATAGAAATCACACGCATACTAAGAAGTACCGAAAACGAGAGGACAAGAGATAATTTCCATTCGCAAAAAGTTATAATCTTGAAAAAGTCCGCGAAGCTTAAAAAACTGTATCCGACCAAAGATAACAAAAAGTTAGAATGAATTATATATGAGACCTTCAAACTATATTTTTAAACCATTTATCTAATACTTAAATCATTATTTGAAAGCAGAGTAATTTTACGACTTAAATTAATGACTGTTTTCGGTACATGCATCTCCATCAAAATAATATAAAATTTGATATTTAAGAAATTTTTTACTGTTGCCTAGTTATTTATTAAGTGGAAATTAAAAGAAGTGCCCAATAAATAAGCTGTGAAATATGAGAAGTTGTTTCCCGGCAAAAAAGACAAAAAAGTCAGTTTTTTACACAATCTACGTGGAAGAGCAAGAGGTGAGTTGTGAACAATCAGTATGCATAAACTATTATTGCTTTATTTACATACCGCTTCAGATGAATATAAATCAATCAAAATTATTTCAATGTATTTTCTTCACTTAATAATTTAAATGTTATGCCAATTCGATACATAACTGCACGGATTATTTTATCAAAACCTAAGTAATAATAAATATACAGTTTTTATTTCATACTATTGTCTTCAGAATAGTTATGTATTAAAAAGATGTTAATTTTTTTTATTTTTGTTAACTTAGTTAAAACTATAATTAAAACATATATATATATATATTGTAACCCACTTTAACGAATAGTTGAATCAAACAGCATTCAATTATTCATATATTTTTCATTTGAAAATTATATAAAATTTTCAATATATATATTGTTACGTAGATCCGGGTTCAAGGATTTTATGCAACAGTCACATAGAAAAATAGCAGTGCTTTAAGATCGATGCGAATTTATCATTGGAAATCAAATTCTTTAAATAAAGGATTCTGCAGCAATATTCACAGAGTAAATCTCCGAAGGTCTTCACACCTTCAACAGCAATCAAATACAATTAACAGTGTTTAAAATACACGTATGTAAAATATTCACAAACACAGCCGAGGTAATCAGTAATCAAAACAATGCTCACTAATCGCTGGCTGAATCAAGACTGAGTGTTTGTGGCTGCCACTGCTCTATTTATAAACCAGGAGGAAACTTCCAGAAAAGTCCGCACGCGTCATAGAGAGTGGAATTACTGGAGACATTTCTGGTAGAATCCAGAAAGTCTCAAACTCTCCAACATGATCGCCAATGACACCAACAAGGTCGCCAAAGTCGCCAAATTCACCGCCAACTCAGTCGCGAAAGATGATGCCAACTTGGCCCTATCGTCAAGATTTCACCAAGTTTTCATTGAATCGCTCCTGTAGCGTAAGGGAGGGCGTTTGCTTGTGAATGTTACAATTTTAACATAAAATAAATATAACATAGAGTATTAGAAATGCTTTACACATCAAAATACAAATTATTTACACCATTTACGCAAAATTCGTACTAATATGTATATACATCGAATACAAAATAAGTAAAAATATATTTTCCTTAAAAAATAACAAGGTGTATGTGTGTGTGGTTCCTTTATATTAAAAATATTTTTTAAATTGCCCTACAAGTATCTACCATATTTTATAAAAATAAAATTGAATGAATACAACTGAAAATATAGTAGCATAATTAATGTAATAATTTTATTCGCTGCTGTATCAAACGTAATTCTAACATGTAGATTTTCCCATTATGATTATTCTTTCTATATTGAATTTTGAAGTTTTAGATTATAATAATTATGAGTAAACAAATACATCTCGAAGATATGAACATGAAACCTTTCTGTCTGCAGTTTAGCAACCGTCATTGAATACAAACAGTCAATTATAAATTAAATTTGCATTACATGGGCGGAGATATGCTGACGCCTCAAATTGCTAGTAGAAATTATTATTTAATGAATGTTTCTAAAAATATAAGAAACACACAGAAGACAGAATTTTAGATAGCTTCCATTGAAAACAAGAAAAGAAAAAAAAAGAAACATTAATATGTTTTCTCACTGGGATATTCAATATTAAATACACTATACAGTACTTACAGTATTAATACTAATTACTATACAGTATTAATTTTTACTTATGCATTTTTATGATATTCTGTAAAAAATGTTCATGGACAGATGCGTTACTGGAATTGAATACTTTCTTTTCCTATAATTTTCAAAGTAATTAATAAATATTTAATCTTCCTATGAATTAAATTATGCAGCATAGCCTATTTTATAGGGAAATTATAAAATCATTGCATTAAATTAAAAGTCTAATTTATAGGTTAATACTTACTGGCCCAATTATCATTTTATGACAAATTAGGTAAATTCAAGACATCATGTGATTATATAAACACTGATTTCTGGGTGGAGATAATAAGATAAGCTATTACATCATCCATTTATTATCTTATTAAAAGTTAATGTGATTGTTATAATAGGCAAAAAAAATTGTGTTACTTGTGTATCACATAAATTCTACATTATTATCACATCAAAAGAACTATTGATGAAACTTTCTTCTGCTAATTCAGTATGTGGTTAAATGATATGTATATAATAAAATTTATTTAGAAAAAAAAATTGTAACGATTGTTAAAGCTAGGTGCCTTAACTCAAATATATTAATTGCCTTTAATATTATACATGTTATGTTGTTACTGGGATGAATTCGTAAACTGGGATTTGCCAGAATAATCTGTTTATTTTTAAGACAAGAATAAATAAAAGGGAGAATAACAATTAATGAATGGAGTGAAACATTTAAACGCGCGTCGTAGCCTATATATAATTGGCTTTCATTATTTTTTAAGAGTTATTACTGCTCAGCCGATGCGCGTCTGCCTCTCTTGCGGTCCCAACGGATTCTCTCTAGTTCTGATGTTCCCTACTTCGTCTCTCCTTTCCCCCGTCGGGGACATTGCCCTCTCTAGGGGGATGCTAAGGGGGCTTGCAATAGTGCCTTCAACTTCACATCGGGCCATCCTGAAAATGAGCTGACCACAGCGAAAGAAAATCAAAATGTTGTGAGCAAACCCATAAAACAAAATTGAAAACAGTGAAAAGAAAAATAACAAGTGCGATGCTTTCCAGTACTTCACACAGGTGTTGTTTTCTGGAAGTAGTTCGTCATTGCTGCTCACAGCTATTCAAAAAAAGCTATAAAAGGGAAGAGAAAAAGTTCAGTTCATTTTCAAAGTTCTGTTCACAGAGAGTCACTGTGGGGGTACTCAAATTGCAGTCGTAAAATCGTCAGGCATCAGCGGTTGACCACCTCTTCATGAAATCGACAGCTGTGGATGTAAGATGAGGACCTTCGTGTTGACCAACATTTTTAACTTCATTTCTGTCATGGGGTTTGACGGTCTTAATTAGGTAGGGTTCGCAGAACTTGGGTCGTAATTTGAGTTGTGTTCGAACTGGGTTCTTCTGATCGTTACTGGTTCGTCTTTTTTATATATGTGTTGTTTTGCGTTTTTAACGAAGTGGGCTTTACTCTTGTTTGGCTCTTTCAACTTCGTATCCAAAATGATGGAGTTAAAAATCAATCTGTCTAAGCAAATCATTTTCTCTTTGGCAAAGGCTTGATTCTCATCGCTATGACTTGTTTTATTAGCATTTCTTCCTCTAGACTTTGACTTCTTAGCTTTCCGCTTGCTAGGGTTAATTTCTCGTTCTTTAGTTGACTTCGATGTTTTAGGATGATCGTTTGATTCCGTTAGTGCGTTTACGATGAGTATTTTTCTGTTAACGATGCACATTCAATTTCTTTCTCAACAAGTCGCCGTTCTGTAATTTTAAGTGTTTCTTGTAAGATCTCGTACTTTTCTTCAAGTTTAACTAACTTGTCAACCTTTTCTAAATTTGATTCTTCTAATTCATGCAATTTATCTAATAACGCCGTTTTTTCTAATGATAATGTAGATGTGTTAGATACGTGCATTTCTAAATTTTTACATTTATCTTCTGCATTTTTAATTTTAGTTGTAATACTTCTAGGGCATTATCTTTTAATTCCGATTGGTTATGTGCCTTAGATACATTAATTAAATTAATAAAGTGATCCTTTTCTTAGATATTAATTCTATACCATTTGCAGTAATTTTAAATTCAGTTTGTTTTAAAACATCAGTTCCAATAATTACATCAATAGTTGTTTGCAAATTGTCAATAACATAAATGTCCGTCATAAATTTGTTATCCTCAATATCAATAGTGGATTTAAAAGATCCAAAGGTTTTAATTTCACTCTTGCCGAAAGAAGTTAAATTTATTTTCGTAGGATTTAACGTCGGTCTTCAAGAATTTGATGAACACTTTCGCGTATTAAAGTAATAGTACTACCCGTATCAATAAGAGCATCAAAATCATATCCATTAATTTTAACAGTTTTACGCATTTCTGATGAGGAATTGATTTCATTAACAACTTCACTAAAAACCTCATTAACAATTTCATTTTTAACATCAGGTTTTTTAAATACACACTGAGAGCTTTTATGACCAAATTGGTTACAATTAAAACATTTTAAACCTTTATTTTTATGGTAACATTCATTAGAAGTATGATTAAATAATCCACAATTATAACAACGTATACGTACATCACTCTTATTAACATTAGCATCATAAAATTGATCTTTATTATGAAATCTATTATCAGAACACATATTTTTATTAGATGTAGGAAAATCATACTGCTTGACATTTGTACGCTTATTTTTAATATCAATACTATAAGAATTATTTTGCATAAAAACCTTTTCATATATTTTTAACTTTTCTTTAAATTCTGAAATACTTTTACATGCATATAATATCAATTTATTATGGTTAGAATCAGGTATACCAGTTATACAATACATAATCAGGCTTTGATCGTCTAAATGAAAGTGTGCTTTTGAAGCAATTTCACGCATGGCCAAAAAGTATTCAAATAGAGATTCCGTAGGGCGTAATTTCCGTTTTTGCATTTCCTTGTGGACGTCGTAAGAACAAAATAAATCTTCCAATTCTTCAATTAATGCAGCTTTAAGAGAACTATACGTTAATATGTTATGGAGTGTTTGGATAAAAGTCTTTGCAGGACCTTGAAGCAAACGTTTGACACAAATAATTTTTTGAAAATCAGATATGTGTGGGATAAAAATAAAGTTTTCTTCTACGTCGCGAAAAAAAGCTTTAACGCTGTAATTATCATTTCCCGTAAACGACCTCATAGTTGAAAAAGGTCCTTTAACAAAAATACATTCTCTTCGTTACCTCTTTGGCTTTGATTTCGTTGTGTTTGAGGGGAGGGAACAAAACATCCTGCGGAGAAGGCAAGTGATAAATTGGCGGGATGAGGGTTGTTTATTCGCGTCGTTCGTAGATTCTAGCGAAAAAAGGGCGCCGAATCTTCGTCTTCGTCATCCGTCAATTGTTCGGTAAAATTATTTTTAAAGATGCAAGATCTGATAAATTTTTTTTAAATATATGCTCGCTTAATTCTTTGGCGCTTCCCGCGCAATTCAGTCCTAATATAGTGCAGACGGTAATAAGTTCAGTTTTCGTAAAGTCCTTTAAAATTTTATCCTTTCGTGCTTCAATGTCGTAATTCTGTGGGAAACCCGCGAATTTTTTAACTCTTTTCTAGAAGATTTACTGTAGGGTTCGTCATTAACAATTTTGTGCAGAAGTTGCACCGTTGAAGCAGGGGCCGTCTTTAATATGTTCGCAATAGCAGCAATTTCCTCTAGACAGACCATCGTAAATAAATATCTTCAGAACAATAAAGGAGTAAATTGGAATGGACTCACCGTTGATGATTTCGTCGTTGTGGTTTGCGTTGCCGGTTTCGTCGTTGAAGCGTGCGTGGTCCACCAGTCTTGACTCGTTGTATTTTCTAGGGGTTTTTAATTTTAATTTAATTTGATTTGAGGCCGAGCTCCCAAATGTTATGTTGTTACTGGGATGAATTCGTAAACTGGGATTTGCCAGAATAATCTGTTTATTTTTAAGACAAGAATAAATAAAAGGGAGAATAACAATTAATGAATGGAGTGAAACATTTAAACGCGCATCGTAGCCTATATATAATTGGCTTTCATTATTTTTTAAGAGTTATTACTGCTCAGCCGATGCGCGTCTGTCTCTCTTGCGGTCCCAACGGATTCTCTCTAGTTCTGATGTTCCCTCCTTCGTCTCTCCTTTCCCCCGTCGGGGACATTGCCCTCTCTAGGGGGATGCTAAGGGGGCTTGCAATAGTGCCTTCAACTTCACATACATATATATATATATATATATATTTAGTTTGTACTTCTGTTTTAGAAAGGCATTTATGTTTCACGGAAAAAAGGGAAGTTCTCTTTTTTTTAGTCATGCTTCTTAATTGATTTAATTTTACCTTATAATACTATTTAGATTAATAAATTAGTATTTTTATTAGTTAACAGTTGTAGTTTAGGTAAATAATATCTGGAAATTACACGACTTTGTTTTACTTCAACTAATAATAGAATGGTATATTTTATCGTAAATGCATACATATGAATACATACATTAATGCGCATGTGTATGCGTGTGTGTGTATATTTTCAATGGAGTCTAAGTTTGTGCAGTGATATCTTTATCCGGTTAGAGTCAAATAATAAAAGAAGTATTTTAATTTCAGTTTTGTATTTTTGTTGACAAACACAGTTATTGCCTATTAGGAATAAAGAAATAATTAGCTATCCCGTGATGTCTAATATGGTTCAAGTATATCATACATTAAATCCCTCAAAAGCAACTTTAATTAGAGATATTTTAAACCGCGCACAAACACACAACCATACACTATCTGAATCAATGCATTTAGTACTAAGGTGTCTTTGTCAGTTTGGTGCAATTGTGGAGCAGATGAGAAGGCTTTTTTTTTTGGTGTTTACTCCTCAAGAAACGATTTCCATATAAAAACCCCAGAATGGAAATATTATGAGAAGTGAAATTTGCACAAGAGTTAACAAAACTGCTTTACACTGTGTTCCGTGCCTGCGCCAAATCGCTGTTGGAAGAAAGTAGGTACTTGAGTAATTTAGCGCTAACTTAATAAGCCAGTAGCAGACTCCGAAAACTAGTGATCCATTTCTGTACTGGTCATGTTACCGGGTTCAGGTCCATAGATCAAGGCATGTACACTCCGAAGTGGCACCGCCACTTTCCATTTAATAAGTATAGCTTTCTAAAAAAGTTATTGATTTTATAATACATACACATACACATATATATAAACTTATACATATATATACATATACACAAATACATAAACAAAAATATAAAAATAGACATATAGTTATATACCTAAGATAACTAAAAGTAGGAAGTAGGCACATAGTATACAGACAAATTCTTGGCCTTAGGAACCAGGATTGCAGGTTTAAACAAGTTTTGCGGCGCCAACCTTCACCTGTAATTTGTCATACTATGTACCAAGAGGAAAGGAAGGTATTATATATGTAGAATTTAAATATTAAAAAATCATTAAACTAAATAACATAGGAACATAAACATAACCTACTAAATCGGAGTTAAAACGATGACCAATAGTGCAGTAACGTGTTCCCGCCAAATAAGGAGAGCAGAACCGCATAAAGTTAATTGCGATACGATATAAGAAACGATTAATTGCGATACGATATACGATAATAAGAAATATATATTATATACTTTTAAAAAATCATAAAAATAAAAATCATATAAAATTAGCGTAAAATATTAAAGAAACTCAAAAAAATATATATTATTTTTTTTAAAATAAGCATGTGGCGCCATCTATTTAATAATTGTAGGATAAATTAGATATTGTCTAAATTTAAAAAAACATTACAAAACATTATAACAGAAAATAATTACAGTAATACAAATTGTATCATAAAAAAACCATTATAAATATAATTACAAAGAAAGTTAGCAGGGTATCCATGTTCAATACAGTGATTAAAATTTTTTTAAGATTTAAAAAAATATTAGCTTTATCGCTAACTAATACATTATTGCGATAAATATAGTTAAAAATAATATTTCTATATATAGATATTGATAAATTAGAATTCCAGAAAGGCACTTTGATGATATTAAAATTAAAGGCATCTCTTTTATCATAAATATTACTATGTAGTTTCAAATCCTTAATATACAGTGACACATCTAGGTAATTTGTTTTGATTGGATTATTATTAATTTTAACTAAGTTTAAGTAGGACGGATAAAAATTAATAATAGGATTTAAATTATCGTTTTTACCAAAAATAATTAAATCATCAATATATCTAAAAATGTAGTAGTCATTATTAATAACATAATTATATTCATAAAAATGTAAATAAAGATTAGCTAAACTATTACTAGCTGGGCCCCCTTGTGGGAGTCCTTTCTCTTGTTTATATAAAGAACCATTAAAAAAAATTGATGTAATTTTCTTTTAAGACAAAATCTATGAGAGTTTTAAATTTGTTAAAATTAATATTAAGGTTATACATACTGTGGTTTTCTAAAATTACTTTAATAATATCATATAAATCAATGGAATTGAAAAGATCTTCAAAGTCATAACTATGAACTGAATAAATATTTCTATTATTAAAAAAATCTATAATCTCTTTACTATTTTTAATTATAGCTTTATTACATTGCTGATTATATATATATATATATATATATATTTTATTGAATCAATATGAAAAATTTAAATAGAATAAAGAATATACGACGGTTTAATATATTCTCTAACAATATTATTATATGATACATTCATTATTATATGAATTTCATTTATTTAGCCTGTTTGCGTACTATATAATGAAAGACAACCGGACTTTAGGAGTGAACTCCAGTAGTGCGTCGGGGCCGATAAACGCAGTTTTTTTTATCTATGCATCCCCATTTTTTTGACGAACAATAGGGTAAAACAGCGATATAAAAAGTACTGCATAAAATAAAATATACTAACATGGGCACAGTTAAAACTGTCACAATTGCATTCCTTCTTCGCTCCCGAGAGCGTGTCTTTTAAAAGTAATGGTCAACTGTGGAACTTATGAAATCAGATGATTTCCGTTAAAGCATTTTCTTATTGGTTTATACACGCTGATGCTGTAAGATAGCATCTTCTTAATTTAAAAATGCTAGTTTATTAGTATTTTTGAGACAATTAATTGTCACTTTAAATCTTGAAATGCTCAAGAGCAATTTGAATTTAAATCCCTCGAGAAAAAAATTTAAGTAAATTATTGTATATATATATTGATAACGATTAAATGTGTTGCTATTGAAGATTTATATTTCAAACAGATATGCACAATTTTACCCAGCTGTTATACTTGCAAAATTATTTGATATCCATAGCCTTCCTTTCGGAAAAATTATTTTTTTCCCTCCATGACAGAAGTGGTACGGAACATGATGATCACAAACAAACATTCCTGAAGTGACTTTTTCAAAAGGAATATGATAAATAAAAATAGTTCTTTTATATGATATTTCCTTCCTTAGAGAAGAATGACGAACTCTGGGGAAAGATTGTCTTGTAGAAATGTCGTAAGTCAAGTACCTTTCGATAGTGGCACAAATGGCGTTTGCGATAGTTAGTCCTTTTATAGCAGTGCTTCTCAAACTTTAAATGCTGGCGCCCCCTTTTCAATCACAATTTTTATAGCGTGCCCCCTTATACATTAATAATGTAATGAATGCAATAATAATGCACTTTTTTTTACGCTAAAGCAATAATCTTAATTATAAACCGTACAAATTCATGACATAAGTATTAAATTTTGTATATGTTGCTTTTAAGCAAAAAAAAAAATTAAGTAATAGGATAGTTATTATGTTATTTTTCCTTTCTCTAATTTTTAAATTGGAACATATTGCAAAATGTGGTGGCTGCTTAGAAGACAAAATATAGACATCAGCTTTTTTTTAGAAAGAACTCAGAGGGTCAATTTCTAATCATAAGCATTACTTTGAAAAATTTGCTCTGTAAGACAAGCCCATGGAAGTCGCTAATACTTATTAAACTTGTTCTTAATTTAGCATTAATTAATTAGTTATAAAATACTCTGTGCAGCACTGATACATCAAAAGTATACCGGCTGAAGTACCCGCTTTTTGCACGAGTTCAATTATAAGAAAATAAAACATTATTGATATAATCGCTGAATTTTAAGGAGAGTAAAGCCAACATTTAACAATCCTATGGGATCTCGAACAAGAGGAAGACCACCAACAAGGTGGATAGATGATGTTGAAAATGACATAAAAACTCTAAATATTAAAAACTGGCAGAGAGTTGCTGCGTATCGGTTGGAATTGGAGGAATCGAGCTGTCGAGGCAGCCAAGACCTGTAACAGGTTGTTACGCTTATAAAGAAGAAGAAAGCCAAGTGCGCGACAATGTTTACAAAAATGTAAAATGATTTTTTTAAATCATTGCTCAAAATATAATTAGTTTTAAGCGAACTGTAATTTTAAGCCTCACAGAATTAGCATTTAGAACTGATGTTGAATAATGAACAATAATATAAAATTCCGATGAAGAATAATTGTATTATTTTTAATATTTAAAGCAAAAAGACTTCAACATGTTTTAAACTGGGAGCAGGCGCGCACTCGATACGGTCGAGCGAGGTTATTAAATCACCCCAATCCTTTTTTTTTAATAATTATTTTATTGTACACGATACAAATCGTTATTCCAGTGAATAATTTAATTAAGAGAAAGTTTACTTACCTACTTTCAAGGACACAGAAAATATTTCGAAAAAAAGTTATCACACCGGGAACTCAGTCAAAACAAGTACCTTAAGATTGTAAAAAAAAAAACGTTTGTCACTCCCAAAAAAGAGGGAGATATGTGACAAATATATTTTAGTTCACACGTTAAGACTGTCAAACAGGAGGATAGTGTAAGAGTCATTGGTAACAATTAAACAGTTTTGAAAGAATTACCGATTTCGTGCACTCTGTGCTCGCGTGACCACTCCGGATTAAAAGTGTATTTATTACAATATGGATGTTCTAAAAAATTATGTAAAACATTTTTCATTATGCTTTATATGTTTGGGAATAACTCATAGAAATAAATCTTAGTCAAGTAATCCTACAAAGTGCTCTCTGTGCTTTTCCAAAGATCATAGAAATATTTTACAAGGAAAAATCGCATCAGAAATAGTTTATTTACAACTTCCCTAAATGAAAAAACAAATACATAAGAGCAGGGACGTAACTAACCCTACAAATAAGTTCGAAGGTCAAACCACAGCAAATACATTCTGCTGCCTATAGCTGATGACAATAATATAACAGTGATGAATTTTTTATCTTCCTAAAATTTTTTTTGATTATGGGTCTGGGTTTTGTTTTATCTCATTTTGGTTTGAAAAGAAACCGTATTAAAAAAACTCTCATCATGGGATTACAGCAAATCAAATAAAAGGTTTTTTATTTGATTTAAATTCATTTACTCGTTAATCATAAACGACAAACGAATTTGAAAACGATTAACTTCCGTAATTAATGTGGTACAAATGAAATAAAATCAATTTTGAGCAGAAAATGAAAAAGAACATTACAGGAAATATCAAACTACAAAAAATAATTCTACTTTAATTTGATTCTTTTTTTTTTTTTTTTTTTGTAGTTTTTCCACTCCATTCAATTTTGAAGGGAAAAAAAAATAATGTTATGCGATTAGGAATCGATGTTGTTAATCGTTATTGATCTTTAAAATATGAATGAGTATTCAAACTTTCAAAATCGTCTGTACTTTTTATAAATAAACATTTGTGGTCCAAGTATTATTCAGATTAATATTTGATACCAATAAAATGCATTTATTTTGCTTTTTAGAAAAATCAAATTGCTCAGGAAAGAAATTTCTGAAATAGTATATGGACAGAAATATAGTTCGAAAAACGAATTATTTTGGCGGTTATACAAGTGGACCAAAGGGAAATAATATATTTTAGTTATCAATATATCAGTTCCAAAATAAAAATTTAAAAATTCTTAAAAAATAATTTTAAAAAGATAACGCTGTATTCGCATACAGAGAATATTCAAGACTTGATTACGTTAAAAGGCTTAGCAGAAAGGAGCGTTTAAAATTTCGCATGCGCATGTAGTACATATATAACTCAAAAGTATTTTTATTTTAGAATTATTGTGATGAAAAATTATTATGATTTTATGTGTTAAAGAAGCTTACATTTCTCCAAGAAATTTTTATTTTAATTTTATTCCATAAAACTAGTCTGTAACCTGACTATCGTTCTAAAAGAAAAACATAGAACTACGCTAATGAAGAATCTTGTCTTTAGAAGATACTACATGGCATGAAAACTGTTTGTGGTCTGAATAAATTAAATAACAATTAATATCAACACACAAGTTATTGCTTGACCTTATATTTTCATCACACACACAAATCGAATGAAAAAAATTTGTTTTTAAAGAAAAATATTTCATTGTTTACGTTTTATTTATTTATTGTTATATGCTTTTCATGTGAACAGGAAATACGTATACAATGAGAGAAAGAACTGTAGTCACACATAGCAACCCAATCATTGGTATTCAAACAGGAATTTGATTAAATCCAAAAAACTTGTAAATTTCAATAAAATGTGCAATATATACAAAATGTATATATTTAAATTCTAACTGCTTTCATATCCAATACTGAATGTTTCTTTAAACTAACTTGTAAATTAACTATTCAGAATTTTTTTTTGCGAACCATGTTATAAATCACTCTCTATTTAGTCTAGGACAGTTCGCTTGATATAATTTAGTATACAAGATATGAATTCAAAATGTTCAAATAACCTTTTGAATATTCATATGTTTTATGAAACAGTGCGTAATATGCAAAATGGTAGGAATGACTTTCACGCTTACAATATCGACACATTAATTTGATTTGAAACGTTCGTTGGAAATTTACCGCGCACCCAATACGGTAATAAAAACATTGATTATATTCGGAATCTCGAACAAAATATCACATGTTTCGAGATCGAGTTTTGTTGTATTACATAATACATTAGCAAGTTTTATGAGCGAAAGAGCAAAAAATATTTTTTTTCATTTTAGTACCAGTTGTAATAAATGTAATCAACTGTACAAGCGCGAGATGTTTTAATAAACGAGAACTTCCAAAATATCATCAGAATAAATCGGGTAACAATATTCTGGGATTTTAACCTACAACACTGTTCGATGGTTCAGTTCCGGTGAAACTCTGAATTGATTTCTGAGTTTATTATGCGGAATAAAGGTCTTTTAATTTGAAAAAACAATATATGATGAGCGAGAAAGCTGTTCCTTCCCCGATATGCAGAGAGGTCATGGACTCCGCACGTCTTCTACACCATGCATGCCAAAGTCATATGATATAACGGGACATACGATCTATTTGATATCAAGTTGAGAACCGCATGCCCTAAAAACTATTAAAATATGGTTTTTAGAATGATTATAAAATGCATTACCTATTTATTAGATTCGATGTCAAGCTTAGTGTTTTGAAAAAAATACATGCTATGCTGTTTTATAGATCTTGAGTTTTATTCTTTAAACTTAAACTATAAATATTTTAAGTTTTATATATATAAAAAAAGTTATAGAATGAAAAATATAGTTTATAAATATTACGTTTTATAAGATATTTATAGCCGTTTTCCGAAAGCAAGTCATCAAAGTTTGATTAATACATTGAACAGATGCAATTTTTAAAATTGATGATAAATGTTGATCGGGATCGGGGGGGATAGTCTTGATTTCTCTGAATTATTTTTCATTAAAGGAAATAGTTTCTCACGTAAATGCTTTCGAATATAGCGCAACAAACGACAACATTTTAGGAAACCGATCTACAGATAAATATATTTAGAAAAGTGGAATTCCCCAACTCACCTACATCTTTGCTTAAGCAAAGAATCATATTGGATTTCAATTAATTCCATTATTCTTTTCTGTTTGTTCTCTAAAGAAATAATTTTTGCTTGAAAGCCTGAATATTATCAAATAGTGCCATAACAACATATTTGCCTTGAAATATAAGAATAAGTTGATTAAAAGGACTTGTAATTTCAAATGAAAATTTCCTTTATCCATCGCCCATTATTTAATTCAGCACATTCATAGCTTTTTGTTCCCAAGAAAATTTATGATTTCGTTCAGCAATTTCAAGAATTTGGTAAAGTATTTTCATAACCAACCCCTTGATGAAGATTTTTCCAAATCTCGCAGCAGGGGGGCAAACGTGCTTCTTTCTAAGTCGGCACCAGAGGAATTGGGAGAAACATGTTATATACGAATGAGTAAAAACAGCAAAATCTCACGACTGTAAGAGCAAATTCATTCAAAATTTAGCTTCTAAAAATAAAAATAACTAATGACATTCTAAAGATAATACGTTGATGTCCATTGGACAAAAATGGAAACTTTTAAAACTTATGAAATAGTTTCATGAAAGATTTAGAATCTTAGAAAATGAAATTTAGAACATTCTAAAAGAGTTGAAATTGATGTTGGAAGGTAATAAAATGAAAATTTTAAGCCTTTAAGAATAAATTTCTGTAAAATTTAGTTTCCTAATAAGATTTTACGAGCATTTTAAGTGAATAAATCACACAAAGCTTTTAATAAAACCGATACCAGTAAGCACTGTACTTTTATTAATCAAAACTATTTTGCTGCATATTCATTCATAACACTTCCAAATCAATAACGCGTGGCAATTAAAATTTCATACCTACTCAAATGACTTTAGTTCTAACTCGCATTCTGTGAATTCTCTTCTACTTTCAAACGGCATCTCAATTCAGCACAAACCTTTGCATTCTTTCTTCCTCGCAGACGTATACTTTCCCCACATTTCGGACATAGCAAACCTTCAATCAAAAACCTTTTTTAAACTCACAATTCAATAATTTTCTTTTGTCCTCTTGCTTCCAAAGAATGAAAAAAAAAAACAAAAACAAATTGGAACTTGAATTCGACTAATTCTAAGCTGCAACCGGAACACCCATGCAGTATCAATTAGCAGGCAAGCTTGAAAATGATACAAATTTCCTTAATTGCCATTGTTATATAGTTAGTAAAATTGACAAAGCTTATTACTAATTGGTGATTACGAGCGGTAATTACCAATCGCAGCTAACTAACGATGACTAATAACGACCACTTATTTTAAAGAGAAAAAAAAAAAAGGCAATCTTATCACGCAGCTTCGAAACAAACAAAAAAAAAAAAAAACAGTTCCAAAAATTTCGAAGTGGGTTAAAATAGCATATGCCCAATCCAATCGTTTTAACACTTTATGACTCGAAAGCCATCGAACTTCCCTGTAATATGGCTGATCAGTGTATTTAGATTCTATATCTGTCAGAAATGAGGCAAACTGAAGGCGATTAATTTTATGTGCTCAAATATAATTTATAATTTTGGTGACTATTTTCAAAACATATTCGAGAGAGATATTTAAAACTTTAGAGCATAATACTTACAGGTAAATACAAAGAAAATGTTATAAATTAATATTACCGTGCTTTTCGCACGTTTCTTTTAATATTTTAACAACCCTTTAATAATCCTAGTTTATGGTAGGTGCACCCAGTCAGTTTCAAGACAGACTTACTTTTCCATAGTAACATACTTTTTCAAAACTTCCTTAAGTGCATCGAAAAAATCAGCTACAGTAGCAGTATAATGCATATTGTATACATAGGAATGATTTCTAAATGTTCTTCACTTATTTTTAAAATTAACAGCTCATCCGTGAATAAAAACATCCAGCCGAACAGTAGTTCGAATATCTGTACTTTCATCAATTGCAATAGAAAGGAATTGAACTCTTCTGATTTCTCAAATTCAAGGTTGTTTTCATCAACTATAGTATTTCGACTTAAATGTGCACTTTTTTGAGTTGGATATGATACTTGCACCGCTTAAATTAAGCAGTCACTTATAAATTCTTCTTCAGTAAATGATTTCAATCTGTTTGCGATTAATAATGAATAATATGCTTAAATGCATTTAAGAATTCAGTAGCCGCCCATCCGGGACATTGGTTAGTGACGCTGACCGCTGTGCCGTAGAGCCTGGATTCGAATCCCGGAAAAGGCATGGGTGTTTGTAAATGTATAGTGCCATTGCGGCATAGGGGTACTCTAAACAGTCGTCGAGGCGCAAATCCTCTCGTGAGGTTGAAGAAGGGAAAGAGAGGTGGGAGGCCTCTGACCATCCCCAGGGTGTTCTCCCTCTAAATTGGGGTTCAACCGAGCCAAAATCGTACTGTCACCTGTTGGTGCTCAAAGCTACGGCTAACGAAAGGCGTACTACTAGCCCTTTGCTACGATGAATTTCGTGGGCCTTGATCTGATGTTACTGTCGATCTGGCGGCATAAGTACCAACAACAAAAGTTCAATAAATTAATTTATTAAAGTATAATAAAGTGATAAATTTTATTGACATATAAGGAATAATTTTTAATGCAAAGAACATTTTTATTATTAAACAGAATTTCTTTTGAAACTAGAATATGCAACTGGTAAATATGCTATAAATTTAAAAGTTCACCTCACACACTCACACGCAAATACATTTCAAAATGAAAAAAACTTTAAAAGCTCGATATTTAAAAATTTTGAAAAAGTCTTGGCGTGCCAGATGCGGACCGCGTGGTTGACTTACAATTAGTTATACGAGGAAAAAATGAACAGAAATAGCTATTAAACATTCTTACTTTTATTTACTGAAGTTATATACAGTCGGACCTCTATATAACGAAGTCGCTAAATCTTGGGAAAAAGTTCGTGATATGGAAAATTCGTTATATAGAGATTCATCTTTTACTATACTTTATAAAACACATAAAACAAATTTTAAATTCATAAACACTATATATTAAAAAAAGTAATTATTCACACCTTTCTTAATTTAATATATGTTTATTTTATATATCTTACCCGTCAAAAAAGAAAGAAAGAAAACTGCAAAGAAAAAAAGGAAAAAGAATGTCGAAGAATTCACTGCCTTTTCATTATAAAGAAAATAATTTTATACTAAAATTAATGAATTTTAAGGACATTTTATAATTTAAAGCATACAAGTAACATTAAACATACATTATTTTATAATTCAATCACGGGGACACGGGACAACTCCCCTGAGGGTGAAAGAGGATATAGAAGATGTTCTTAGTGAACTGGGCAATGGGGGTTAAGGGTTGCACTTCTTGGATGAGACGTCCAGAACTCTATTGCTCTCGGCGAGTTAGGATCTAATGAAACCAGTTCAAGATTTATGACCACCATTATATGTGTTAAAGAGAGAATAACTTGAAATGTTCAGAAATACTTTAAAAACAGGGAGAAAAAAAATTGAATCACAAAAGAAAAGTTCGTTATATAGAAAATGCACTTCGCTATAGAGAGGTTATTATACGAAGAAAATAGTGAAATGTTGAAGGTTCAGGAAAAAGTTCGCTATATAGAAAAAATCGCAATATAGGGGTTCGTTATATAGAGGTTCGACTGTATTTCTTTAAGTAAAGTGCAATTATATTTATATAATTTAAACTCCTCATTCATTTCGTATGAAATAGCTGATTCCAATCAAGGTCCAACTGCATTAGGTATTGTTTACGACTTTAATTTTCAATTAAATATTTCACTAGTTTTGTTATCAAAGTGTTTTATGAAAAAAAGGTGAAAGTAGTAGAGAAAAACGCAGGCGATATTGAAATAACTTCGAAGTGTCGAAATGAAGCCCAGAGCGTGGCTCAAAGGAAAAGGATTTGAATT
This sequence comes from Trichonephila clavipes, assembly GCA_019973935.1. NCBI lineage: Eukaryota > Metazoa > Arthropoda > Arachnida > Araneae > Nephilidae > Trichonephila > Trichonephila clavipes. The sequence goes on along the minus strand of BMAU01011164.1, from coordinate 2,564 downwards.
TACATTTCGAATCGATTTGAAGAATTCTATTATTCTCAAAGATGATTGCAAAGATGATATTAAAATGCACTAAGAGTTACAGTTGTGATATTCATCGCTGCATACACACAGAATGAATTTTTAGCATAACATTTAGAACAAATAAAATTATTAAAAATTTGAAATAAGTTATCATACTTTCTGTTTATTGAAATTGTAAGGAATTCCTGAAAAATTGATATTTTTATTAATTTTTTTATTGGAATGAAGCGTGTTGGAACAATAATAAAAAAAGAATTGTGTAGGAAGGATGCGAGTTTGAAACAGCGCCCTCTATTGAGAAGTTGATTGTAAAATCGTAAATGAACGATGGAAACATAGTAGGCATAATTAGGCTTAAAAATTCAAGTATTGAATCCTTTGCAAATCGCTTGCGTTTGTTGTACATTTCCAATGCATGAATGACTGTTATCTTCCTGGTTACTTTAAGATTTTGTCAGTATATATATAAATTAGAAAATAAATTTATTCTCTCAATCACTTAGGAAATTCTCAATACATTAAGGGAACTATTTGGTATTATTATACTTTTTCGATGGATGCAAAGTGATGTAATTGCTCTACATCATATTGGTTACCTTATGTTGATTGCGTGTATTTAAACCATTTCTAATACGTGTACGAAAATTCACATACTTCGGTAGTTCGGGTAGTGAATGAAAAACTTAAAGATTACATTACATTCAGACCTACATTAAAGGAATGAAATAGTAAAAATTTTAATTCCTGTAGTGTACGTGCTGTCTTTGTCTGTGAGCAGTAGGAAAAATTGTTTCCTCCATTGCATTTCATTACGAATACTATCTAAACAATATAATTAAATATGTTACCCAGGAATTCAAGTGTGATTCTTTAAAAGCTGAAACTGTCAATTTTTTTTTATTTTGAAAGCAATAGTTTAGTGAGAATTACTTCATATTATCAAAACCTTGTTTCAAAAGCGCCTTTATAACAGTAAGCTAAAACTTTTATCCCACCTTTTTAAATAAAGAAGAAATTCAATAGCGTTTCGATTCCAACAATATCCTATCTAAAACAAAAATATATAATATTACAATCTGGTGATTGATGAAGAACCTTTGAACAATGTGCGCCACATGTGGTCGCGCGTTATCCTGTTGAAATATGGCTGTGGCCAAGCCCTGAAGGTAAGGAAGGACAACTAGCTCCAACACCTCGGAGATGTAGCGCTGGCTGTTTAAAGTACCGGCAATGCGTACTAGAGGAGTGCAAGAGTGATATTCAATACTGCCCCATACCATAATACCCAATGCAAGACCAGTGTGGCGGTGATTAACGCAGCTGTTCTGCATCATTTCTCCACGGTGTCTCCAGACTCGAATCTGACCATCGTGGTATTGCAGACAGATGCGTGACTCGTCAATAAAGATATCTTCATTCCATTATACCGCCCACATCCTTCGTTCATCGCACCATTGGCGGCGGAGACGTCTGTGGTTCTGCGTCAAGGGTAGACCAAGCAATGGACGTCTTACGGACGGACCACTCTGCTGCAAACAGCGTCGAATGGTACGCGCAGACACTGAATGATGCGTTACAGACTCAATGTGCTGTGCTACGGTTCGTGATGTGACTGAGCGATGCGTCACTGCTATGCGCACAATTTGCCTGTCTTCACGTGAAGTGGTGCACTGAGGTGGATGCAATCGACCTCGTCGGTCCGTCGTACCCTCCTGCATCCAACGTTCACATATCCGCATTACGGTTGTTTGGATTCGTCCAATACGAATACCGATTTCCTTGAAAAATAATCCATAATTTCGGTAGGCCACTATCCTTCCTCTGTCGAACTCGGATACTTGATCAAAAGCTGATCGCTGTTTTTTACGAGACATAGGTGATCGTGTTTTGAAAAAAAAAAACACAGTTGCCGAACTTGAAATCGTCGAAATCTCCAAGTCTTAAAAAGCGCTTTGAGGTGGCGCCACAGGCGTACGTGATGTGTGTCTGCGCTGAAATTCTAATCATTTGCATATCTTAAAAAAATCCGCTAATGCATGTTGTAAATTTCATGCTATTTTTCATTTCCTTCAGGGTTTTATGAATTTTTAAAATTTTTACGTGGCCAGCAGTGTATTTAAATATATTTGTGCCAGTAGCTATTTCGGATTCGCAAGCAAAAGAAAAAAAAATGGAGGCTTTAGAAAAAAAAATTAAATTAAAAAAATATGTTCTATTAGTAATATTTTAAAATTAATTCTTGTTTTCACCATGTATTATGTACGCTCTTATTTCTCTAGAGTAGGAGGGGGCGATATCGAAATATTCATTAGAAAAGGGGGTGCCAGTTCAAAAAAGGTTGGGAACCTATGTTCTACATGAAAAGTATTTGATATCTCAATGATGAAGCTCCGCCGAAGTTTAAACCCAATAAATAGATTTGTACGTTGTATCTTAAATCTGTCGGGACACAAGCGTGTTTCTGTTGGTGTGATTGGACAATGTCAAGAGACGATAACACATGAGCTGGGACACTCCCCAGCTCACGTGTCGTAATCGTCACT
>BMAU01011161.1:0-242079 GCA_019973935.1 Trichonephila clavipes | reverse complement strand
TTATGTATATGTAGACGCTGCCTTTTGTGAATTGATATCCGTATTAAAGTTGATATAGAACAATCCCTGGTTGATTATTACTTGAACCTGCTTGTTGTAACCCTGTGTGCTCAACAACTTTGATGTCAAGTAGAGATACTGGTGAGGTAACACAAGTGAACAAATATAGGGCGTTCACAGGGGCACTCTCTTTTTTTAGTGAGCATTTTGGAAATTTCGATTTTTATAAATTAAGGGTTGACACAACGATAGCAGTAATAGGTGGATGACAACCAGTGTTGGTATTTCGTGCTGGCATGTAGTTAGGGTTAGCAAATGTACTCTGTTGTGGTTACCCGAAATATTCTTTTCAACTTTGAATGAATGAGATTTTCTAAACTCGGATTGTCTGTGTTTCTAGAAAATCGAGCTTTATTTAGCTCTCGTGGTTTCGGGAATTTTGTAAATTTTGCGAGGTTTAACATTTTTGTATGAGTCAGCTTTTCAGCTAACATGATAGGATCATTCAGTTTTTCCCAAGCGTCTAAGAAATGATTCTTGTAATCAAGTGGATATTTTTTTATTTGATCTGTTCTGATGAGATCTTTCAAGATTTCAAATGAATTGATTTCTAATTCTTTTAGCCAGCCTTCAAAAAGAAGGTTCTTAGCTCAAATAAGAAATCTTTCCACGTGGAAGGATCCTGTTTCAGGAGTCGGTGAAAAAGGACTCTGAAACGGTCAGCTTAAACCTTTGCAATAAAATATTGTGAATGTGGGCGAATTTCCTAAGCATCTCTTCCGGTTCTCTTGCAATTAACCTGCTAATATCACTTGGAATTACTCTAATTAAGTATGATACCCAAAAATCGGCAGGTACATTAGAAGCTTCATTTGTCTTTCGAACATTGTTAAAAACAATGATATGTCATCTTTATCAGGGATGAATGTGGGTAAGACTGTTTTCAAATCCAGCCTCATGTGACTAGAATCCATTTGAGGGGGATTACCTTCGAACGCTGGAAGATTTTTTGCTTGTAATTTAAGCTTTTCAGAGTTCAAATGCTCTATGCTCAGCTAGGCACAGATCCTCCAGTTCTATTTCCTTTATGGCTTCAACTTCAAGTGATTTACGTTCTGCAACAATGCTATCCATCATTTCAAACTGCTCATTATTCTTAAAGAATGTACACGTAGTGATTTTTTTTCGCGCAAGTCAATGATTTTATCATCTAAAGTTACAGAGACTCGTTCCTCACTTGCTAATTTATAGAGGTCTATTTTCTTGCTTTTTGAAAAGAAAATGGTTATGTATGTATTTATATATTATATTGTAATACTATATATGTATTAATATGTATTATATTTTTTTAAAGTATCCTTAAGAGTTATTCTTAAAGATACTTTTAAAAAAAATTACTTGATAAGTTGACATATTGCCTAATTCTTTTGAAAAAAAATAGAATCTAAATCTAGGTGAATTAATTTGCATGTTATATATAAATTAAGGTTATATTTCTAATATTTTTATGCTTTAATTTTCTTCATGCGAAGCAAAGTGTAGATATTTTAATGAAATTTACATAATTAAAAAAAAAATTTGGCTCTTTCGGTCATATTTATTTTATACTAGCTGCATGGCCGGGCGGTGCACAGGCTTTCAAGTTTTAAAATATATAAAATTCACCTTTTCATTGCAACATGATATTTTTTAAAGAGGGTGGAGCCATTGCAAGACAAAAATTTAAAAAAATTTTAATGAGTGTCCACATTATAAATAATTTTAATTTAATTTCAATTTGGCCTTACAGAAAGAATGATTTCATAAAGATATATGTTTGGATGTAAGAGAGGAAATTAACATTCTACAAGGTAAATAGAAATGAATCAATAAAAATATTAATAAAAATTAGAACAGAAGTATGTATATGCTATGGAAACTATATAGTGAAATAACCTGAAAGAGATAAACCAAAAAAGAAAAAAATTAATTATGTGATAAACCATTTTTACTAAATTATTATCATAAATAAACATATATTAGGAAGCCTTCAACTGGAAAAAAAATAAATTAGTACAAACTAAAATTTTAAAAAATAGATAAAATAAGCCTTCATTGTAATTTAATTAAATTTTCCGTAGCATTAAATTAATATTGTATGAGGAATGGATGTAATACTATCTAACATCTATATTACATTTAATATAAAATTTAAATGTAATACAATAGTGATAAAATTAAATTAGTAAGAACCAAAATAAAAGAAAAAACTCTAAAACAGACCTACGTTGAAAAAAACATAATGAGTGTAATAAACTTTGTTGATAAAAAATTAATTTTTTAAACAATATTTATTTGCAATATTTCGATATAAAATCATTGTAATTCTGTTGTCTAGAGCAAACAAATGAGAAAATACAGTGGTAAATAACTAGAGATAATTGAAATATATATGGGCAGTAAGATATGTATAAAATTACATGATCTTCATAAAACTAAGGAGAAACATATTATCAGAGGCAAAGTAGAACCGTGATGACATGAGATGTAAAAATCCTACAAACACTGAATTGTAAAGAAATCCAAAGAAAAAAATATGAGAAATCCTATCAAGCTGCATCTTTTCTACAAACATTTATGGATCACAAATGGTATAAATAGAATATATATTTCAAAAAATGTTATCTGTTTACTGTAATGATGAGAACATGGTATTTATATGTGAAGGAAGAAAAAGTAACCTTTTTTTCCAATCAAAGGAAATGTCATAGAAATATATGTATATGTAACAAATGCAAAATATATGCATATGTAACAAATAAAAATAAAATATATGCATATGTACAAAATCTTCAAATATCTATATGAAGAACAGATTGTTGGAAAGAAAAATCATGATGCCACATGACAAGAAATTGCATTAACACTGAATTTTTAAGTGCATCAGAAAATAACTTTGTTGTACATTCAATTACATCGATAGTTTCAGTGAAAACCTTCTTGATAAACAATGTTAGCTATCTTTACATGAGGACTTATTGGAAATTATAACATTAATTTAAATTAAAAGGTTATCTATAAAACAGAAATTTAAGCCTAATTTTGATAAAAATTACCATAAACAGTTCTGAACAAACAAAACACTAAATATGTGTGAAAAATTGAAACAGATTCTTTATACAAAGCAAAAGTGTAGATATTTTAATAAAATTTACATAATTTAAAAAAACTTGGCTTTTTAAATCATATTTATTTTATAATACAATAAAATATTTTCATTAACTATATAAATTGCAAATTAAACTGAAGTTTGATAAATAATCATTGAGATATATTCACAAAAATAAATAATATTTTGGACAACAGATGGCGATAGCACTGCAATAAAAAAAAACTAACTGGTGGCATAGCGCTGTCTTCATCCACTCCTGTGAACATTGCTTCAGTAGAACTTTAAATCTCCGACTCTCCGCGCGGAGCTAGTTTTTACTTGCTTTGGTGAGAGTTTTTAGCTTTAAGAAGAAAGTTTAAGATTAAATTTAAGTTAAATTTAAATTTAAATTCCCAATGAAAAATAAGCTAAATTTAAGCCTCTTGGCTTAGGGAAAATTTACTAATTCATGATCAAGAAGCACTCTAGGGTGCTTTTGAGATGATGGCACTGCGGGATCGTATGCAGGCTGGATACGAATTAGTTCATTGGGAATGTTAGGTAAATTATCAAAGAACCTTTTGGAAAGGTCCTTTATATAAGGTAAAAATGGTTTAACTTTTAAGTCACGATATATGACCTCATTGCGTACGAACCAGGGAGCATTAACAATTCGTCTCAAAAATGAGTTTGTCAGCGTGTGCAATTTCTTCAAATGACACATGCCAGCAGATCCAAAAATTTGGGATCCGTAGCACATGACCGGTCGTATGATAGAGTTGAAGAGCAAAATCTTGTGCCAGATCGCAAGATTACTCCTTCTGGAGATAAGCCTTTTAAGCATGGCATGAACAGCGCTCGCTTTTCTGCGAGTCTGTTCGATATGAGGTGGGCAAAAGTTAATTTTGTGTCTAAAAAATAACCCTAGGTATCTTGCTACATTTACCCAGGGGACGGGTTGGCCAAAAATAGTTACGGGGGTTAATCCAACGGGTAGTTGGCTTCTTCTCGTAAACAATTATTCTTAAAGAATGTACACGTAGTGATTTTTCGCGCAAGTCAATGATTTTATCATCTAAAGTTACAGAGACTCGTTCCTCACTTGCTAATTTATAGAGGTCTATTTTCTTGCTTTTTTTTTGAGAGAAAGGCCATATTTGTCCCTTAATATAAAACTAAGTTTGTAAAACCACTTGTAAAACTACAATTAGATACGGCGATACGAAACTGAGCGATCTTTCGCGAATCGTTATAAAAAAATCCAACAGTCAAAATGAATCGGTAAACAAAATTGAAATGATTTGAATGCAATCCAAAATTTCTTCGTAGTTGGCAGCTACACTTAAGAAAAAAACTACTTTACAATTCTTTATGAGCAAGGTGTTCAGAAATTGACTTGATAATTTTTCGTTGGGTGCTACTTATAAAACTGAGATCAAAGAATTATTACTTCGGTTAGATCAGTTCAATTTTATTTTATGGTTTCTAAATTCAAATTAAACAACATTAAAAAAGACCACATTTACAATTATATCAAACAGTTAATAGTATCAGAACTAAAAGGAGACGTTTGCGCGCGCTTCTTCTTCGGAGATGGCAGGCTGACTGGTTAAGCGAGTATTCACTGGGCGAAAAGAGCGCGCACTATTGTCCATACTTTTTTACCATTCTCTTTACACAATGATTTTATGAACAAGCACATATTCACCCCTTTCCTGTTGATTTTTCTGTCAAATGTAGTCAATTGAAAAGGAAAACCCCAAATAATTTTCAGACGCATTATTTTTTTTGAAACTTTTTTAAAACTTTTATTTAAAGAAGGTGCATTTATTGTTCAAATAAATCAACAGTAAATCAAACACATTCCATCATATAATGAAATTCTATTTTTAATTTCTTTCAATTTTAGGATAAAACACATTGCACTGACATTTTGCGGAAAGTTTATGTTCAATATTTTCACACAAATGATGATTTATTAAAATGGTAAGACTCCACCTACGATTAACGTTCTATGAATCTACCTACAAATTAACACCTCTCTCGACACAATGTATAAAATACCAGTACAGTAGAACGTCGTTTATCCTAACGTTTATTATCCAGAGCGTCAAATATCCGAACCATTTTTTTTTTGTCTAATTAGAAGGCGAAAAAGATATCAGAGTGACGACCCCAGGAAGGAGATTATCGACTTTGGTCCAATCTATCCCCCAGGTAGAGATTGCAATATCGGACCAAAAGTTCAATACCGATTTTCGGTATTTCTTAGATTTTATACCGAGATACCGGTTTTAATACCGGTAGTAGAAATTTTAGAAAAAAACTCAGGGTTTTCGTTTTTTTATTTGCTAATTTTATTCGAGTGTAAATATCAAAAAAAGAATTTGTAACATGTAAATTATAAGAGTTTGTAAAGAATCACAATGAAGTAAAGGAAACATCTTATTTATTTAATAACAAGAAAGTGTAAGTATCCAAGTATTATATTTACCTCTAAATCCCTCATCTTCAAATAATTCGATTTCTCGTCGGGGAAGGTTTTGGATATATCTGATTTCTGTATTGTACATTGGTTCGTTGAAATTTTTTTTTAGTTATCACTAAATCTAATTTTTGGTTCAAGAGACAATTCCTTTTCACTATCGGCATTAGTATCGTCAAAATCATCTTCGATAACTGTACCTGATTCTTGTGATTATAAATAAGTTTGTGTGTAAACAATTTTAAGGAAATTTACTGTAAACTTGATCAAATTTCAATTTTTTTTTCATTCTCCTGTGCAATTAGTTATTTTTATTCATTATTATGGGTTGTTATTTATGAGTATATATAATGAATCTGAAAAATATTTTGAACCTTAAAGTACGATATGCAAATGAATTGTGAATAACAAACTCATCAATTTAAAAAATATCGAAATATTTCGTGCTTTCTTCACAAATACAACCTTGTTTTCACAGATACGAATATTAGACTATGAATCCTACGTGAGTGCAGTATCCCTCTGAGCTGTAATAGGCTAGTTTTGTGCTCCTTCTTGGATGATTCACATATTTTATCACTTATCTCGATTGTACGATGGAACTTTATATTCACAGTCTAAATAATTTCGCCTGTTGGAATGACAAAAATAAAAGGTGTAAGATTTTGCTACGTTTGCGACCCTGAACATGAACTTTTTATTATGTTAACTGTAGAATTAACGGAGAAATCCTTTGTTAAGAAATTAGTATTGCACGGGATTTGTTATGTATATGTAGACGCTGCCTTTGTGAATTGATATCCGTATTAAAGTTGATATAGAACAATCCCTGGTGTGATTATTACTTGAACCTGCTTGTTGTAACCCTGTGTGCTCAACAACTTTAATGTCAAGTAGAGATACTGGTGAGGTAACACAAGTGAACAAATATAGGGCGTTCACAGAGGCACTCTCTTTTTTTTAGTGAGCATTTTGGAAATTTCGATTTTATAAATTAAGGGTTGACACAACGATAGCAAGTAATAGGTGGATGACAACCAGTGTTGGTATTTCGTGCTGGCATGTAGTTAGGGTTAGCAAATGTACTCTGTTGTGGTTACCCGAAATATTCTTTTCAACTTTGAATGAATGAGATTTTCTAAACTCCGGATTGTCTGTGTTTCTAGAAAATCGAGCTTTATTTAGCTCTCGTGGTTTCGGGAATTTTGTAAATTTTTGCGAAGGTTTAACATTTTTGTATGAGTCCAGCTTTTCAGCTAACATGATAGGATCATTCAGTTTTCCCAAGCGTCTAAGAAATGATTCTTGTAATCAAGTGGATATTTTTTTTTATTTGATCTGTTCTGATGAGATCTTTCAAGATTTCAAATGAATTGATTTCTAATTCTTTTAGCCAGCCTTCAAAGAAGGTTCTTAGCTCAAATAAGAAATCTTTCCACGTGGAAGGATCCTGTTTCAGGAGTCGGTGAAAAAGGACTCTGAAACGGTCAGCTTAAACCTTGCAATAAAATATTGTGAATGTGGGCGAATTTCTAAGCATCTCTTCCGGTTCTCTTGCAATTAACCTGCTAATATCACTTGGAATTACTCTAATTAAGTATGATACCCAAAAATCGGCAGGTACATTAGAAGCTTCATTTTGTCTTTCGAACATTGTTAAAAACAATGATATGTCATCTTTATCAGGGATGAATGTGGGTAAGACTGTTTTCAAATCCAGCCTCATGTGACTAGAATCCATTTGAGGGGGATTACCTTCGAACGCTGGAAGATTTTTTGCTTGTAATTTAAGCTTTTCAAGTTCAAATGCTCTATGCTCAGCTAGGCACAGATCCTCCAGTTCTATTTCCTTTATGGCTTCAACTTCAAGTGATTTACGTTCTGCAACAATGCTATCCATCATTTCAAACTGCTCATTATTCTTAAAGAATGTACACGTAGTGATTTTTTCGCGCAAGTCAATGATTTTATCATCTAAAGTTACAGAGACTCGTTCCTCACTTGCTAATTTATAGAGGTCTATTTTCTTGCTTTTTGAAAAGAAAATGGTTATGTATGTATTTATATATTATATTGTAATACTATATATGTATTAATATGTATTATATTTTTTAAAGTATCCTTAAGAGTTATTCTTAAAGATACTTTTAAAAAATTACTTGATAAGTTGACATATTGCCTAATTCTTTTGAAAAAAAAATAGAATCTAAATCTAGGTGAATTAATTTGCATGTTATATATAAATTAAGGTTATATTTCTAATATTTTATGCTTTAATTTTTCTTCATGCGAAGCAAAAGTGTAGATATTTTAATGAAATTTACATAATTAAAAAAAAAATTTGGCTCTTTCGGTCATATTTATTTTATACTAGCTGCATGGCCGGGCGGTGCACAGGCTTTTTCAAGTTTTAAAATATATAAAATTCACCTTTTCATTGCAACATGATATTTTTTAAAGAGGGTGGAGCCATTGCAAGACAAAAATTTAAAAAAAATTTTAATGAGTGTCCACATTATAAATAATTTTAATTTAATTTCAATTTGGCCTTACAGAAAGAATGATTTCATAAAGATATATGTTTGGATGTAAGAGAGGAAATTAACATTCTACAAAGGTAAATAGAAATGAATCAATAAAAATATTAATAAAAATTAGAACAGAAGTATGTATATGCTATGGAAACTATGAGTGAAATAACCTGAAAGAGATAAACCAAAAGAAAAAATTAATTATGTGATAAACCATTTTACTAAATTATTATCATAAATAACATATATTAGGGAAGCCTTCAACTGGAAAAAAAAAAAAAAAAAAAAAAAAAAGTAAATTAGTACAAACTAAAATTTTAAAAAATAGATAAAATAAGCCTTCATTGTAATTTAATTAAATTTTCCGTAGCATTAAATTAATATTGTATGAGGAATGGATGTAATACTATCTAACATCTATATTACATTTAATATAAAATTTAAATGTAATACAATAGTGATAAAATTAAATTAGTAAGAACCAAAATAAAAGAAAAAAACTCTAAAACAGACCTACGTTGAAAAAAACATAATGAGTGTAATAAACTTTGTTGATAAAAAATTAATTTTTTAAACAATATTTATTTGCAATATTTCGATATAAAATCATTGTAATTCTGTTGTCTAGAGCAAACAAATGAGAAAATACAGTGGTAAATAACTAGAGATAATTGAAATATATATGGGCAGTAAGATATGTATAAAGTACATGATCTTCATAAAACTAAAGGAGAAACATATTATCAGAGGCAAAGTAGAACCGTGATGACATGAGATGTAAAATCCTACAAACACTGAATTGTAAAGAAATCCAAAGAAAAAAATATGAGAAAATCCTATCAAGCTGCATCTTTTTTCTACAAACATTTATGGATCACAAATGGTATAAATAGAATATATATTTCAAAAAATGTTATCTGTTTACTGTAATGATGAGAACATGGTATTTATATGTGAAGGAAGAAAAGAAGTAACCTTTTTTTTCCAATCAAAGGAAATGTCATAGAAATATATGTATATGTAACAAATGCAAAATATATGCATATGTAACAAATAAAAATAAAATATATGCATATGTACAAAATCTTCAAATATCTATATGAAGAACAGATTGTTGGAAAGAAAAATCATGATGCCACATGACAAGAAATTGCATTAACACTGAATTTTTAAGTGCATCAGAAAATAACTTTGTTGTACATTCAATTACATCGATAGTTTCAGTGAAAACCTTCTTGATAAACAATGTTAGCTATCTTTACATGAGGACTTATTGGAAATTATAACATTAATTTAAATTAAAAGGTTATCTATAAAACAGAAATTTAAGCCCTAATTTTGATAAAATTACCATAAAACAGTTCTGAACAAACAAAACACTAAATATGTGTGAAAAATTGAAACAGATTCTTTATACAAAGCAAAAGTGTAGATATTTTAATAAAATTTACATAATATAAAAAAAACTTGGCTTTTTAAATCATATTTATTTTATAATACAATAAAATATTTTCATTAACTATATAAATTGCAAATTAAACTGAAGTTTGATAAATAATCATTGAGATATATTCACAAAAATAAATAATATTTTGGACAACAGATGGCGATAGCACTGCAATAAAAAAACTAACTGGTGGCATAGCGCTGTCTTCATCCACTCCTGTGAACATTGCTTCAGTAGAACTTTAAATCTCCGACTCTCCGCGCGGAGCTAGTTTTTACTTGCTTTGGTGAGAGTTTTTAGCTTTAAGAAGAAAGTTTAAGATTAAATTTAAGTTAAATTTAAATTTAAATTCCCAATGAAAAATAAGCTAAATTTAAGCCTCTTGGCTTAGGGAAAATTTACTAATTCATGATCAAGAAGCACTCTAGGGTGCTTTTGAGATGATGGCACTGCGGGATCGTATGCAGGCTGGATACGAATTAGTTCATTGGGAATGTTAGGTAAATTATCAAAGAACCTTTTGGAAAGGTCCTTTATATAAGGTAAAAATGGTTTAACTTTTTAAGTCACGATATATGACCTCATTGCGTACGAACCAGGGAGCATTAACAATTCGTCTCAAAAATGAGTTTGTCAGCGTGTGCAATTTCTTCAAATGACACATGCCAGCAGATCCAAAAATTTGGGATCCGTAGCACATGACCGGTCGTATGATAGAGTTGAAGAGCAAAATCTTGTGCCGGATCGCAAGATTACTCCTTCTGGAGATAAGCCTTTTAAGCATGGCATGAACAGCGCTCGCTTTTCTGCGAGTCTGTTCGATATGGTGGGCAAAAGTTAATTTTGTGTCTAAAAATAACCCTAGGTATCTTGCTACATTTACCCAGGGGACGGGTTGGCCAAAAATAGTTACGGGGGTTAATCCAACGGGTAGTTGGCTTCTTCTCGTAAACATGAGGCAGTCACTTTTAGAAGCGTTAACTTTAATTTTCCAATCATAGAGCCAGAGTTCAAGCAAGGAAATGTAATGTTGCAGATTAGAGATTACAACGGAAAATCTCTTATTCTGCGAGATAATAGCAGTATCAACAGCAAACATTGCTAAATGCGATAGATCAGTTTGCGGGATATCATTTGTTTAAGCCTATCATATCTGTACGGAAGGGAAACAACTGGTGGATTATCTCCCGTGTCAATCTCATGATATAAAACATACGTAAGCCCTGGTTTAGCTGAAAACAATCCTTGAAAACTATTAAACAAATCTTGTAATTCCCGTTTCTGTTTTTCTTCTAGTTTTGTCTTAGAAAGATCTATTTCTACTTTTTCTATTTCAACCGTTTTATCCACTTTATTAATCTGCGAATCTGGAATCGCCAAAGATTTTCGATCAAAGTCTAAAATGATCTTTGATGCACCTATGAAGTCTATCCCGAGAATACATGGGTATTCTAAATCTGCTAACACATGGAACAACCAAGGATTTTCGAAATCCCGTGTATTCGAATATTTAATTCCACATCTCCCATATTTCGACATTTAGCTCCCTGTGCCGTGATCACCTGAGTACTCGATTTCTTTACATGTTTATAAAAAAAATATTTTTGGTATGTCTCTTCCGACATAAATGACTTCTCCGCTCCAGTGTCCCATAACGCTTTCGTAAAAGTTTCGTCTAATAAAATAGGAAGATACGGAAGTTCTACCGGAGACATATATATTGCTGAAAGTTTAATCGGTGACTGATTTATCGACTGCGTCTGATCGCCTTTAACATCACTTACTTTCAAAACATTTAATCGTCCGATTTGCTTTCTACTGCCCCGACTATAGTTTTCACTCGAACCCCTATTTCTTTGGTCCCCTCTACTAAAATCATTATTTTGATCTCGATTTCTAAATTGATATCCCCTATCGTTAAATCTGCGATCATCGTTTTGAACCCTATTCCTGCTCTCGAACCCCTGATTTCCTTGACGGTTGTTCTGATGGCTACCCCTATAATCATTTCTACCATTATTTGATCTATGTAACACATCAGAATTTTTCCAATTTTCTCGATTATTACCAACCTTAGACATCCTACGCTCATTCCAACCTCGTCCTTCCACGTTATTACTATTTCTCGAAACCAATGTTGTATTGCACGAATATCTTTCCTCAAACTTAGCTAATACTTCTAATAATTGGATCGCGGTTTGTGGATTACGCACCTCCACATAATCTTGTACTTGAAGCTCATGTCTAACAAAAATATGATCTACAAGGGCTTTTTCAGACATCCCCAGTTCTAATTTCTTGTTTAACTTAAGTAAATCGTAAACAAAATCTGTCGGCTCCTGGTTCTGTCTTTGCTGAGACGCGTAAAAACGGGTCTCTAAATCCTTCCTATCTTGGATGGCAGGGAATTCTTTTGACAATGCTGCTTTCAGCTGTGCGAAGTCCGTGGCGGTATTTTGCACTAACGTCGATCCGAATATTTGGTACCAATCCAGGGCTCTACCCATGAGATGACCTTTTAAATAAGCACACGATAAGTCACTGGGTATTTCAAGTAATTTAATTTGGTTATCTATACCCTCTAAAAATTCGGTGACGTTCTCCCACCCCGAAAAATATACTTCTGGCCAAACATTAAATCCTCTAGCGTTTCTTATCTCGGGGTCATATAGATTAAATCTAGTTGGGCGCCATTGTGATGTACCTCCCCTTGGAAGTACATCCCTCGTAGCATCAGCGTGAGCTAGAGGTGTAGGGTTAACGAAAGAACTAGGATCAAACATTATCTTTATATAAATTTATTAAGATATTCAACTTAAACTTTGAACAAATATGATATTAATAATTAATGAGAGAATCTACGATGACGCAATACGCAACACACAATATAATTCAGACCAATCTCAATAATCGAACCGCCTAATCTTCAAATATACTAATAAGTAATCCATCTTACCTTATATTATTCTGTAATAAACTTGTCTTTATCTACAATGGTATGTAGCTTGACGTTTAATTTCTAGTCGATCACCAATATGTTTATCCACGACACGTAGAACTTAAATCTTGAACCACGAACTTCAATAATCATCCACTGCCACAACGCACGTCAATTGTCTAACATTCCTTTACATTGCCATTACGCTTACTCTAAGATCCTATATTTATCCTATATTATTTGCATCTCTTCACTTCTCGTTTCTTGGATTAGGTTGGAAAAGAGTTGCCATTAATTCTGGCCCAAAGAACCCAAATGACTTGTTAAAGAAAAGACGCGTAAGACGTCACAAACTGATCACGATTAAATAATTTGTCTTGAAAAAGACTTTTTTTTGGTAAACCGAAACTAAATATTTCAAAAGTATGAAATAAAAATTAGCCGAATAAAGAACGCAGTACAGCTGAACGAATGTAAACAAACATTAAGAATGGATTACAATCTCTTCACTTTATTTCAAAACTGCCTAATTGTGAAATTAGAATTAATTAAATTGGCCAGAAAATGATAAGTGAGTCTGCTAGAGCAGATTGATGCCTGAATGTGAATTCTAACGATCATATTAGTTATCATAACTTTGATTTTTATTATTAAGAGCTCTGAAATTTTGTGAGATAATAGAGAAACGTATAAGGAATAATATAGGCAAAAAAAAAAAAAATTTTTTTTTGATTTTTTGACCGATTTTCGTCAATTGAATCGTACCGCGTCCCCTTAAGTCATCAAAAATTAAAACTTTTTCAATACCTAATTAGCTATCTTTGATCCTATAACCAAATAAAAACTTTTATTTGGTGTAATCCCATGATGAGAGATTTTTTATTACGTTTACTTTTTACTACTCTTTCAAAGAAAAACAAATCCCAGACCCAGAATCGAAAAATTTTAGGAACGTAAAAATTCATCACTGTGATCATTTTAGAAATACTGCACATTATAGCTGTAATCTGTTTTTGCTAATAATATGTTTGACTTTCTAAGTTATTGGTACAGTTAGTTATATGACCCCTCTCTTACATGTTTGATTCTAATTTAGGGAAGTTGTAAGTAATACATTTCTCTGTTGCGCTTTTTTCCATGCAAAAGAGTTTTATGATACTTGGAAAACCACGGAGAGCATTTTGAAGGATTACTTGGCCAAGAATTATTTTTATGAGTATTTTCAAACATATAAAGCATAACGAAAAACGTTTTACACTATTTGTTTTAGCAGTAACATTCATATTATCATAATGAATACACTTTTTACACGGAAGTGGTCGCGAGGGACACACAAAACACGAAATCGTCATTTCTGGCAAAACTGTTTATTTGTTACCGAAGAAAAATTGAAAAGTCCTTGAAAGTAGGTAAGTTTACTTTCTCTTAATTAAATTATTCAATGGAATAATGATTTGTATCGTGTACAATAAAATAATTATGTAAAAAAGGATTGGGATGACTAAATAATCCCGCTCGACCGTATCGAGTGCGCACCTGCTCCCGGGTTAAATCATGGTGAAGTCCTTTCGCTTTAAATGTTAAAAATAATACAATTATGCTTCGGCGGAATTTTATATTATTGTTCATTATTTAACATCAATTATAAATGCAAAGTCTGTGAGGCTTAAAATTGTAATTCGCTTAAAACGGATGAAAATTTGAGCAATCATTTTAAAAAAATCATTTCACGTTTTTGCAAACATTGTCGCGCACTTGGCTTTACTCTCCTTACAATTCAGCTATTATATCAATAATGTTTTATTTTCTTGTAAATGAACTCGTGCAAAGAGCGGGCACTTCAGCCGGTATACTTTTAATTTATCTGTGCTGCAAGTATGTTTTATAACTTATTAATTAATACTAAATTAAGAACAAGTTTAATAAGTATTAACGACTTCCATGGGCTTGTATTGCAAAGTCTTTATAAGGAATGCTTACAATTAGAAATTGACCCTCTGGGTTCTTTTTCTATATTTAGCTGAGATATCTATATTTTGTCTCCTAAGCAGCAAAGGTTTAATTTAAAAATTAGAGAAAGGAAAAATAACATAATAATTATTCTATTATTTAATTTTTTTTGCTTATAAGTAACGTATACAAAATTTAATACTTATGTTATTAATTTGTTTGGTTTATGATTAAGGTCGCGTATTGTAGTTTCAGCGACAAAGTGCATTATTACTACATTCAGTGCATTATTCATGTATAAGGGGGTGAATGATAAAAATTTTGATTGAAAAGGGGGGTGCCAGTATTGAAAGTTTGAGAAGCACTGGATTAAGCCCAGCTTATCCGGGCTCCATGCTCCTGGGTATCCACCCCAAGCACCCAATGGATAAACCAGCACTGTCCATCACATCATCAGGAACTATGACAACAAGTTTCACAATGAATTTTTCACTAACGTGATCTGTCACAGCCGTGATATAAGACAAAAGCACAAATAAAGAAAAAATCTACTATTTTAATTCAAATTAACGCAGTTTGAGAAAAAGCCACCAAATTTTAACTTTCCATGTAAAAAAGATCATTGCACCCTAGGCAAGTTCTTTCAAACGATGAATTCTTTAGTGACGATTCTAAAAGAGTCTATCACTTAGCACTTTATTATCCATAGCATTTATGGGCAATTATTTAAAAAAAAATGACTTCAAGAAACTCAATCTTAAGCGTGCAGCACAAACTAAGAGATAAAAATAAAAAAGAAAACATTTTGTTATACTTTATTGAAATAAGTTTTCAAAGTGTTTGCCCTCAACCCAAATGCATCTTTTTAAAAGTAATCCCTTGATGAGTTGTGAATAACTATCTAAACTTGTTTTTTCCATTGCCTTATTATTCCTTTATTGCGGATCGATGACATTTTCGATTGTTTTAAAAGAAGTTAGAAGACAAAAACTTCGAAAATTTAATTCAATAAAGCAGACATTTCCAGGGAACGGGCTACTTCTAAAAGTTTCAAGGTATTGCGGCCCACCTAGTTCCTTAGGTGTGGTGAGCAAAAAAAGGGTCTGATATATTTGCTATAACTTAATAATAAATACGGAATATGTGCTTACCTGCATAACTACAATAACAAAAGTTTTTTAAAACACCGCTTTTCAAGCAAAGAGCAACATACAATCGTAACAATAATTGTCACAAATATAAAAATATCAAATGATGCATTTACTATCAAACAATTCGAAATACATTTAAAAAATAAAGTATTTTTGTTAAAATAATTATTATTATTTCATTGGTTAATTATTTTTTTAAAGTTAAATCTTGTAGTTAAAGTCACAGAAAAAGACTAATTCTTAGGTCTTAATAAAAAAAGCAATCACCCGCAAATGACTTGGTGGTCCACCGGTCAATCGCGATCAACATTGCCTATCTCCTTCATTAAAGTAATTCTAAAATATTTTCAGTTTTATTTTTAAATTTCTTACTTACATTGAGTTGCGAACTTAACACAGTTTTCTTTCAAACAAAGTCATTTTACAGTAATTTGAAGTAAATGCTTGTGCTTTAATTTCTAAGGGACTACAAAATAACTACAAAAGGAAGCTATAGTTACCTTCTTCGTTTAAACACTAATTGTTCTCCAATTTCTGTTTTATCTGTTTAAATGCCGGAACTAAAAGAATAGTTCCGAATTCAAATTGCTCCAAATTTCTCAATTTTTGCTTAGGTAAAGTGTCCTTATCACATGGGTAATTTACCCCATTCTCCTTCAAACATGACATACGACACGTATGTTCTTGTTATGGCTTTTGTTGAGGCTAATTTCTGAGTGTATCTTTTGTAAAAGTTCCTAAGTTCGAGAATGCGAAGGAGTAAAAGTTGCAATAAACTACGTGAAAAAAAAAGACTGTCCGGAACCACATAGTGTTTAAGCTCATTGACTTGTAACGTGCTTTGCGAAAAAAAGATTTAATTAACCTCGTGTTCGTACAATCACCGTGGGGTTGCGTTAGCCCATTGATCAAGGTATCGGATCGTGGCAAGCATGTCGTGAATTCGAGCGCAGTACCACTAAAGAACCGCCTTGCAAGGTAGTAATGCGTGTTAAATCTGTCGAGAACTCAAACGTCATCCCTTGGGTGTGGTGTGGTAGTTAGTAGAGGGCTTAGCCAGCTCAGGTGTCGTCCTTGTCACTCGTTTAAAATTACGAGGTTCGTTGCCAAAAGCCCTCGTGTAGCTGAACAGTGCGACGTTAATATTCACCCAAGCACTCATGTACAAACTCCATGAAGAAAGTGAATCTGTCTTGCGTATAACTATGTTTAGTTTATTTTTTTTTTACTCATGGAACCCATATATTTTATTTGGTGAGCCCCAGGGTTTTGAGGAACACGGTTTAAAGACCACTGATTCATAGCAATTGTCCTCGAGCCCAAGTGGAGTGTAAAGAGCCATTGAAGGCAGTTAAATTGTGAAGCTATTGCTGATTCCAATTATTTTTTTCCGCAAGAGGTTCGTTGCGAGAGCGCTGCATGTGGGGACATTTGTCCTACTCAGTTCTGTCACTTGTAGTTGATTAGTTTCCAAATTAATCAGAATTTTTGACCAGATTTTAGTGACACCATTCTCTGTTTGGTTATGAGTGAGAAAATATCGTTTTTTTTCAGTTAGCACAAAATATACGCAACGTTTTAAAGTTTGATTGCAAAGCTTCAAAGAATTTCAGTACACCATGAATATATAAACTGATAAATTTTGTTTTATGTTGGAGGACGAATCGATAGGGTCGTACATTAAAATTACAAAATTTTAATGCCAAAAAAAAAAATTTTTTTTTAAATTTTCAGGAGTTTTTAGAGTGAGATGGGGGGTCTTCATTTTGCATTTCACAATAATATTGAAAATAGAAATATAAGTAACACATTGAAAAAAGATTGTACCAGTAATCCTACATGTAAAATGTTATTGGTTACTGCGATCCCTATCGGTGCCTTATTGTCATATGTATAGAAATTTTTATTTTGCTTACTGAAATTATAATATATACAACATAAGTAATATTATAATATACAAACTGACTCCTATACATACATTTCAGTATTTCAATCGGCAAAGACCTTGTTTATTTTTCGACATACCTTATTCAAGGATGATAAAGAATTTAGTTTTAAAAACAAATTATTCTGATGAGTAAAGAAAAAAAAGTTTATCTAAATAACATATAGAATCACACGAAATAATTTTTTTTTATGGAGATATTACAAAAATGAAATAAGGTCTTGTTGATGTTTGTATATTTATTAATGAGCTCTTCCGAATACCGTTTGCTCTGTATTATGATTAATATATAGTAATTTGACACTGCCTGAAGGAAGTAAAAGAAATTATTTCTGGAATAAATCATTAAGTGCAAAAAAAAAAGTATTTCATTTCCAAAGTCGTTTTCATATTTTTTATTACCACTTTTTTAAAAATGAAACTATTTTTATAAAATATACAGATTATGTTAATTGTAATCGTAAGCTCATTTCAAGTACTGTATTAAGTTCCCGTCTTTTTGGGGACAAGTTGAAGACAATGAAGGGGTTGTTTTCTACCTACCACTGGAGGTAATGGGCACCTGAGGTAAAGATCTTCGTAACGTAAACTCTGAATGCTATGATGGTATGTGCAAAGCTGAAATATATTACAAGCAAGCTCCAGAACTCACAACTGCCTCGGTAGCCTAGTGGTATAAGTATACAAAGCGCCTATCAACTGAGTGAAATGGACTAGTCTATTTTAGAGCTGGGCAGGGTAAGTTAAATCATTTAGGTTTTTAGAAGGAAAAGCTATGTTAATTTATGGGAAGAATTTCTCAGTTGTATTGGTTTTTTCAGTTGTCCGTAGATCCCGAAATTAAAAATCTAAAAAAGGAAGAACCCAGAACAGACAAAAACATAGCAAATCAAAGTCGACCTGTTACTCCAGAAGTTAGCTATGCTAACATCTGTAGTAACAAAACTAAGCAACAGATGGCAATTTCCACGAGGAGGAAACTCCCGAGATGTCAAATAAATCATCTAACGACAAAACCCCAGATAGGCGGAACCGGCTTTTCAGTTCGAGAAATTCGCAAAATAGCATAAATGAATTTCAAAAACCTGACATCAAGTTCCCGGAAATCTTCCGGCACTGGAAGACATGGCAAAAAAAAAAAAAAACAAATAATGACATCGAAAAACTTAACATCTTCCTGGTTTGCTGTTGCACGATCGTAACAGGGCCAATAAAAATAATTACCTAAAAACCAAACAACAGATAGCTGCCGACTCTCGAGTCGAGCAGTTCGATACAGCCATGAGTTTTTAACTGTCGTTCTGATTTTTAAGCACTATTTCTTAAATATTTTAATTTCTTAATTTTAATATTTAATTTTTTATTTCTCTCAAAGTAAATTTAAAAACCCCATTACCAAGAAAAACAAAAAGGGCAAATTTTCAATTTCATGTACCACCACTACCAGATAGGAGATTAAAGCCCGAGGAGGGCTAGGCGCTCCATTCAAAATAACCCAGCTAGACTAGTCTATTTTAGAGCTGGGCAGGGTAAGTTAAATCATTTAGGTTTTAGAAGGGAAAGCTATGTTAATTTATGGGAAGAATTTCTCAGTTGTATTGGATTTTTTTTCCCTAATAGAATCTTCCGGAAAATTGAGAGCCGTGAGTTTAACAGCCGAACATTTCAGAATCATGTGCGAGTCAGATTGAAAGTTACAAATTATTCCACTTGTATTAAGTAGAGCCTTTCAGGGAAACTTTTCATATTTAAATTAAAAATTTTTATTAGAAGGGTATGCTAATTATAATTCCGGAATACTTATATTTTCTGCTATTTTTTTTATTTTAATCAATGTTTTTTTACAAGATGTGCATTTATGCGCACAATGTGAATTTCTTATCTATGTTGAAGGAACATATATATATATATTTGCTTGTTTTTGTTAATATTAATATCTTTAAGTGTGTGTGCCGCATATACTTTTAATATAATAAAACTCCCAATCTGTATGTATTGCCAAAGGAATTGAATTGTTTTCAAATTTTTCCCTAATGTGGGGCATACTGAATCATGTCCGTAGATTTGTTTGGTACACCAGGAATTATTTCTTCAGTGGAGTACAAATCCTCGTTATTGTAGTTGAAAGACTTTATACTTTAGTGTTAATGTAACATTAACATAAAAGGGACAAAATAATTTTCTCTTTTCATAGACATATAATACATATCTAATGAATGTGTGTGCGTATCCGATATATATAACATATTTCTTCGGTTGACTTTGAACGGGAGGTATCTAGGCAGCGCCAGCAGCAGCCTTATATAAAACACATTTTTAATATATTACATATTTAATAAATTTTCATATTCTGTTTTTAATTATGCATATAATTCTAATAAGCATCCAAGAATATTCTTGTTTGAAATTAAAGTATAAGATTAATAAATAATTGAATAAAACTGATAGATTGTGGTACTTGTGTAACTGGTGGAACACTTTTTATAGCTAGCACAAGGCAAAAGTTTAATTATAGTCGTGGTTTGGGTTGACTTGGTTAAATTTCAATTGTTAGTAATTTATTCTATGATCAATCTATGTTGAATTCAAAAATTAAACTTATAACAATGTATACATAGTTAAAACTTAAACAAAAATACCCATGAATGTCAATAATGGACAAAATGATCAAACATATATAAAATGGGTTTAGCATTTTCTTATGTACTTTAAGGAATAGATAATTACTTTAAACAGCTTGGTTTTATAAGTTATAAAACAGTTTCTTATATAACATATCTGTATAATTAAGGTGAATAATTTTTTTTTAACAATGAACAGGAGGAAGAAATAATTACAACGTAAATATATGAAACATTTCATTAATTCATACAAAGTGCAGTAATTATGCTTTCCTCCTTTTTTTATTATTTACCCAAATGAGTATATTTCCATTGAATGAAATTTTTTAAATTATATATCATCTTCTAATCTATAAAAATTTTGCAGCAAGATAGATCCTTCATATTGAACTGTACAATAAGTGCTGCAGTTAAATTGTCAGCTTTCAAACTCGACTACTCACTTGTCCAAAAATCACTACCAATTGAAAAAACTCTTTCAAATGCTGAATTTGTCTTATGTTTGGTGCTGTTATTTGGTAAAAATTCTGCATTTCTTTCGTTAACTTTTCCGTTATGTCAGATTTAATTCTTCAAGTTTGACAATTTTCTTTTTTATTAACAGCTTCTTTTTTATAGAAGTTTGACTTACATGTAACGGAATATTTGAGCTTGATTCCCCCTCCTTTAAAAGGTCAGATTAATTTCAAAAATTTTGCAATACCTGTCAAGGACTCTCTCTGATTTGATACAATAATTTCATAATGCGGATTCATTGTCCTGATCAGGTTTCAAGATTTGGCGACAAAATGCATAAACCATTTTCAGATTTGGATTTAGATTGAATAAAAAATAAATTATATTGTTTAAAAAATAAAAACACTTTTATAGTAAATCGAACTGAAAATCAATTCTTAATATAAGAATAAAATGACTAACGAGGAAATTGGTTTCATTGTGGTAAAAGCGTTGGGTATGTGTGCTTTTGTGCTAGATTTTAAAATTACCTTTTTAGTATCAATGCAAAAGTTTAATTATGATCTTGCGTTGACTTCTTTAAATTTTAATTGTTAGTAAATTATACTAAGATCAATCTATGGTGAATGCAAAATTTAAATTCATAATCACTTAGTTAATACTTAAATGAAAATTACCCATGTTATTCATGTACAAAAATCCTCACTAAGCATATATATATAGATGGTTTTTATATTTTCTAATGTGTATTACTTTATACAAATTAATTCATATAAATTATTAAACAGAGAGTTTTCTCTCTCTATTACGAGAACAAAAGAGAATATTAGAAAACTGTAATGAAGTTTTATTAAGTATAAATAACACTTTAAAGTATTAATTTTAAAAATGAATATATCAAATTTTTGCAAAAAATATTTTATCTCTCCTGAGATGTCATAATAAATATAGCCATATTTCGCTTTGTTTCCTATAAAATAAAATTATCAATACCTTAAAACTCACATCCTGAAACTGTTAACAAAACTTCTGCTGGAAAAATGTGGAAGGTAAGATACATATTCTTAAGGTACTTTTTCCTAAAAAAAAAGGTAACAGAAAGTTATGTAATATTTGGTCCAATATACTGCCAGTAAACTACGATGAGGATAAATGGGAAACAAGCAATATCATACAGATCAGTTAACCTCAGTCAAACTTTTGTGAAAAGGCAAACAATTTTGAGTACTGCTAATATACTCAAAGGAAACATCTGTAGGTTCTTGATTATTAACCCAAGGTGCATAACTAACATTAAAGCATATATAATATAGCATCAGCAGCATTCTTTGGGAGAAGAGATGCAATGAAGTAAGAAAAATATACTTATATGATGAAAAAAGAACTACCACTAGTACGTTGGAATCGGAATGATAAAGCATGTATGATTTGTATGTTTTTAATTTTTTTTTCATAAAGAATGTTTCAATACATTATTTTTTGTTGCCATAAATGTTACCTGTTAAAAACATAGCAATAGAAACACAAAAATAAAAATTTGTTATAACTATTCTTATTCTTAATTGATTTTTATCTGGAATACAATTTATCAAATTTTACACCATTTTATTATATGGTAATGCAGATATTTCCCCCACTGAAAACAGTATCAATACAAATTTCAATTTATTTTTAATTTCAGTACCTCAATTCCCATAAATTTAAATATAAATAAAAAATAGAAAGTGTTCTTTTTATTAGAAGGTACCAAGTTTTAATTTCTGAAATAAATTTGAAAAAAGTAAGAAAACTTATGAATAAAGATTATTATATTTGAGCTTGCACAGGAAAATTTTACCATTATTGACTGTACGGTCAGCATTGGCATGTTTGTTTTTTAAATGAAAAACTATTGATAGGCTGATATTAGGCGTTCTTTAGAATACGTATAAAACATAAATGCATGCAAATTTAAAATTTCATTACTTACGCGTATACCGTCGACCAATTTCCTCAATTTAAGAGACTGTCAAATGCCACGATATACAGCCATCCTTGAGCACATTGAAACACAGTAATAATAATGATGGCAGTAATTGGTGACATTTTTTGAACTAGCAATGTCTTTTTGTTGAGCAGAATTGTTCAACAATTATAGCATGCCAGTACCCAATTTTCTAGATTAAAAAAAAACTCAGTACATAAGTATAGCCGGTAGAAAAAAAAGCTCCAATAACAGTCAAACTCTTTTATTATTATTATTATTTTTAATGCTAGGAGTCAGCAAAAATATAATACAAAGAGAAAAACGAGGAACACAAACGAGAGAGAAAAGAAAAAACACAATTCTAGTCATAAAGTCCTTATGCATTTTAAATGTTCCCCCAAACAGCCATGGCCTGTCCTTTAAAGCAGAGAGGGGCCATAGCGTACTGGCGTGATTTATCCAATACAGTATCCAAATCTTTTTCAACCCAGTTCTGGCCTTTATTTTTGTCTTGTACGCTGATTCCGGAACAGTCAAATTCAATTGCAGATTTATCTCGAGTTAGTGCTATTATAAAGATGTAACTGCAGGATACAGCAATGTGGAAAATACAGCTGCAATAAAAATAGAAATTTCACATTACATCTTTATTTGCTAATATACACTCATGTCCATTAATTAAGGATAATGAAGTTCAGGCAAAGAAAGAGACGAAGCAAAACAAATTTGACTTTATTTGTAAAGTCTATTTTTTAAACAAAAGGTAAAGATAAAAAAAAGATGCTATATGTTTGACATAAATAATAAAAATTGCGACTTTTACTACCTGGAGCAATTTCAAAAGAACCTATTTACAAAAACAGTATAACATAATTAGTATTATGATGGTTAATACAGGTATGTGTCCCGGACGATGCAATACAGGCCTTATAACGCCTAAACATGCTGAGTATCAAATTATCAATCTGATCTTGGAGAACAGTACACCACTCATCAAGCAATGCCCTCGAAGTTCCGGTAGACAGGTGGGAAAGGGTTGACGGGCTGCAATTCGTCGGCCAAGCATATCACACACATGCTCTATTGGATTTAAGTCCGGTAGTATGCTGGCGAAAATCCATACGGGTGATAACCTCCGATTGAAGGCATTTTTGCACGGTGAGGACGGGCGTTGTCATCCATAAACGAAATTCAGCACCCATGGCGCCCCGAAACAAACATACATGTTGTTCCAGAATGACATCCCGATAGATGTGGCCTGTCATCATTTACACTCTGAACATGCAGGTCAGTTCTGGAACAAAGAATAATTCCTCCCCAAACGAGCCATCCTGTACCACCATAACGGTGTCGTTCAATGGTGTTCTCTTGGTGGTAACAGGTACCTGGCACTCTCCATGTTAAAGTCCGGCGAGTATCAAACTGCAAACTAAATCTGGACTCGTCGGAAAACATCACACAAGACCACTGTTGTGGTGTACACACACAATGCATGTTCTCTACTCTAGGTTAATCACAGGTGACACAGTGAGTTGCGGCAAGTGGAACACATCCGACAGGCCTACGAGCATATAGACCAATGTGCCCTAAGCGTCTGTACACGGTCTGCCTTGAAACTGTCGTACCGGTAGCTGAAGAGAGCTGACGAGACAGGTCTGATGTTGTGCTCCGTCTGTTTCTTTCGGCAGTAACTGCCAAATATACCGGTCCTCATTCGGCGTTGTAAGTCAAGGGTGACCTGTGTTGTAACATGTACTCCCATTACCATCCTCTTGGAATCGTTGCCAAAGCCTGGAGATGACACTCTGGGCGATTCCAAGTTCCTTGGATACTTCCAGCTGGGTACGTCTACATTCCAGTCGTCCAATAATTCTACCAAGTAAAAAATCCAAATGCTTTCTTTGTGCCATAACTATGCGGTTATTGCACTGAAAGGCTTTTAAAGCGAATGTGAACAATTTTACTTCTTTGCCACCATTCCTTATATACCCCTCTCTTACACTCTCGTCATTGTGACGTACTATCCGCGCCATCTGGTGGTTTCCTGTAATTTGCATATTCTTCTTCAAGATGTGTGTGATAATTCTACAGGTGAAATTTTTTATTTTAGAGTTCAGTTTCTACGTGATTCTGAATTATCCGCAATTTTATGAACGTTGTGTATTAGTAATTTTAATATTGCATTACTATTGAAAAACTTGTCTAAATATATTATTTTTAAGAGATTTTATTAGATTTTATAATAAAAAGTTATATTAGTCAGCCAAAATATTTCCTTGACAGCCTCTATAAAAGTTTTCTCATCATTTGTATAGCTATTACTGAAGAAAAATAGGAAAAATAGGAATTACTGAAGCAGCTAGTAGGATTTGAGGAATAAGAGCCAAGGAGCCAGAGATGTAGTCACCTTGTCAAAAATTAGAATTAAATTAATACTCTTTTATTTTAACAAATTTAACATTTTATTAAAAATCAAGCATGGTAAAAATAAAATACTAATTTTTCTTTATCAAACTGACTTCAATCTAAGGACAAGAACATATTTCTTAAAATTATGGTTGGTTTTTCTTCAAAGGTATAAAGCTTGAACAAATCATACGTTTTATGATGTATGAGAATATGAAAGTATACCGGAATGTTAAGTGTTCCTCAAACTGTCATAAAATATAAATAACACTTCATAAAATCATTGTGATTGAAAACATAACATCAATCAATTATAAGAACTATGAAAATATTTAATTTAACGAGTAACAATTGTTTGAAAACGGAGAAATCCTGTAATCGAATATTTGGATTCATTAAAAATAAATTACTTGACTGAATTAAAAACAATCAATTTAGTTCTAATTAGCATGACTAATTTCAATAAAATTTTTGCTTGCTTTGCTTTAGATTTTTATTATATACGTATATATTTATTATATATCTATAGAACGAAAGCACGTCTTATTATGTTTTTTTTAAACCTTATTCATTTATCTAAAAAAAACCCATTCAAGTTCTTTTAATTCTCCCTGACATATATTGAAACTAAATGAATACTTAACGGAATTTTAAAAATGAACTATTTCTTGTGAAAGTAGTCACTGTTAACCCATTAAAAACTCCAAGTTTAAATTCTTTTTCCTTAAAACATGAAAATAAAAATCCTTTTAAATAGGTGTGAATGTCTCTTGCTAATTAAAAATAAAATTAATTTATAATCAACAATTAAAGCATGAAAAATAAATTTAAAATTTTATTTTTAACTAAAATAAATAACCACCCACACATAAAAATGTTTAAAAATTTTTTTTTTTTTTAATTTAATGCTGCGTTTCACAGCACCAATCCTAAATGAGTGAGTTTTTGTATAAAAATCAATGTGTGTGATGGGGCTTGAATTATTAGTGTACATGAAAATGTTTTAAGCTTTGGCGGTTTATCAAAAAATCTTAATTTATTTTAACAGATCTTTTATAAAAACGATAATTAAAATAATAATAAAATGTAAAATTCATATAAAGATTCAAATTCACTACCATTAGGAAATTTTTTTACTAGAATGAGTGACGAATTGAATACTTTGGGAAGGAAAAAAAAAAAATAAAAACAATACTTAAAGTATTTTTCTCTGAGTATACTCAATTTCATAACGTTAATAATCTAATAAAAACAAATCATTTTCATTAACTAGCTTTTAATCTGAATATATTACGCAGAAATAAAATAGTATTTGTTTTGTTTTCTTAGTTAAAAGAGTTTAAAATAACAAAAAAATTAAAATATCTATTTATTCTTTTTCACTATGTTTTTTTAAATATCAGAAGATAACATCATGTGAATATTTAGAGTAAAGCAAAGTTAGTTTGGTATTGTAATAAAAATTTTGAGTAAAATTTGTTCCGTTCGCATGGGAAGAGTTTAATTCTTGAAACATATAAAAATTTATTTTTAATTTAAAATCAAAATTTATAATATTAAAATTGATTTAAAAAAAAAGAAATACCTTTCTGCAAAAAAAGTTATTTTAACAAGACTTCGTTTATAGTTTTATTACATTTAGGTAGAAAAAATAAGAACAAAATAAGAATACCCTTTAATTTTTGCAAAATAAATTGCTATCGCAATCTGAGTGATTTTAACTGCTGCTTAAAAACAAGTCGAATGCTTTATGACATTAATAGGGAATAATCATGACACATAACAGAAAAATCTTGTTAAATGAAAAAAAAAGTTAATTTCATTTCTTCGTTCGAATGAAAAATAACACTGATTTAACGGAAGCATATTTCACTCGTTACATTATTAACACTAGATGAAAATGGCTTAATTTCTATGGCTTGATCTACAGCAGTTCCGACTGAGTTGATATTTCAATTATTACGATTCGTGATCATAGTGTTCAAATCAACGTCAAATTAATCAAGCAACAAACCACCATGGATGATCTATGCTGACGTTATGACGGAGTCAGATGAACTCCATGGCAAAATCAATCAAAAGCTGACGCAGACAGATGGAAACTGAACTATAACCTTATATGTAACCAAACTACAGCATTTTAAGTACAAGTTGCATAATGTAGTACACATAAAATGTTGATTTCTGAATAAAAAAATGGAAAGTATCTAAGATAAGTCTTAATTGTATTAAAATTAGTCATATAAAGATATACTAACTATACATTAGATTTGTTAGTTTAGATTGTTAATGCCATACTTGGAAGATGCACCAGGGGTCTCGACAGTGGCGTAACGTATAACTTCGTATCACGGGGTTCTAGGGGGCCAAAGCCTATTTTATGTTTGGGATTCACAATCCTTTGTAACATCCGGCTTTTGGTCCGAAACCTGACTTTACACAAGGAGGCCTTAATATTCTCCGTTACGACACTGGGTCTCGTGATTTTGAACCTTAGCCAAATGATGAGGGTGGCACACGGGCTGGTACAACATTATCTAAACCTTTGCATCTACAAAAACATGAGAACGTTTAGCCTCGA
Organism: Trichonephila clavipes; assembly: GCA_019973935.1. Taxonomy (NCBI): domain Eukaryota; kingdom Metazoa; phylum Arthropoda; class Arachnida; order Araneae; family Nephilidae; genus Trichonephila; species Trichonephila clavipes. The sequence goes on along the minus strand of BMAU01011161.1, from coordinate 214,472 downwards.
CAGACGAAAACTACATCAGCTCCACTACATGACGTGTTTTTAAGTGTCATCAAGGATGACACTTAATAGAAATAACACTGACCAAATCTCGCGTCCATTGTCCCTTGGCTATATCTTATGAATTCTATAAAAGAGTTTTTTTCCCTATAGTTTCCTGCTTGAATTATTATTTGCTTTCATTTTTGACTGACGTCTCAATGTGAAGCAAACACCATGGCTATTGGCGATGGGCCGCGTAATTTTGAACCACAAGTGAATTGAATCACTGCAATTTTACTTTGCCACTCACAACACAATACACCAAAAATGGTGACCCGTTCTTTGAATATAAAATTTAAAAACTTCCAATCAAAAATTTTTTTTCCAGCGTTGCCTCTGCCTTCCGTAAATATGGAGGATATTTCAGCGGTTAAAATTCCAGCTTTTGTTTCAGCAGGTCCTGCACTATGGTTGGGGATGCTTGAATCAACTTTCGAATTGGTAGTTCCCAAGCCGATAACCGACGAACGCACGAAATATAATTATTGCGTAGCTCATTTATCTCCCGATGCGGCAATGGCAGTTCGAGACGTAATTCTTTCATCTGGGAGCATAAATCCTTATTCAAAATTGAAAGATGAAGTTATTGCTCGATGCGGTGAAAGCAAAAGCCAGGAAATTCGCCGTCTTTTAGCTGGAGAGCCGCTAGGAGATCGAAAACCATCGGAATTATTTCGAGTGATGCAACGGTGATCAGAATCGCACAACGTGACTGATTCACTTCTTTTGGAATTATTTTTACAGCAGTTACCACCTAATGTGCAATCCATCCTTGCAAGTATTCAACCCCTTACAGCTCAAAAAGCTTCAGAAGTAGCTGATCGTATTTTAGAGGTAACACCTGTACAGGTAAGTGCTGTATCAAAACATTCCAGCGCCAATTCTGATGATAGTAGTGAATCGAAACTCCTCAAAGAGTTGAAACTTTTACGACAGGAAGTGAAAGAACTACGACGATCGAGAAGTTTTTCTCGAAATCGTTTCGATTCTCGGAATCGCGGAAAGAGTCCTAAGCCAAAAGCATCAAATTTATGTTGGTATCATAATAAATTTGCCACAAAGGCAAGAAAATGTATTCAGCCCTGTTCTTTCCAGGAAAACTTGAACGGGCAGGAGCAACGGCGACGTATGCCTTGCCTTCAACTTCCTGTCGCCTTTTCGTTCGCGATCGTAAATCCAACATTTGTTTTCTAGTTGATACCGGAAGTGATTGCTCAATCCTTCCCGCAAATAAAACTCTAAAACAATCTTCTCCAGTTCAAACTTTTATTGCTGCAAATGGTACACCCATTCAAGTGTACGGGCGTAAATTAATGTCATTAGATTAAGGTTTAAGACGAAATTTTGTCTTTCCATTTTTTATTTGTAATGTGTCTAATGCTATTATTGGTGCAGATTTCTTACATTATTTTAATATAAAACCTGATTTAAGAAATCGTACATTATTTGATGTTTCTACAAAATTAAATTGTCATTGTATTATTAGAAATTCTAACAATTTCTCAATTAAAACTCATGTTATTGATAATGATTTTTCTAAATTGTTGAATGATTTTCCTAATATTGTAAAACCACCTTGTGCAAACCAAACAGTTAAGCATAATGTAGTTCACTATATTGATACTTTTGGACCACCTGTCTGTGCTAAACCCCGTCGCATGGCTCCAGACAGATTAAAAATTGCGAAAATGGAACTTCAGCACATGTTGGATTTAGGCCACATGCGCCCATCCAGTAGTAATTATTCTTCCCCATTGCATATGGTTCCTAAGAAAGAAAGCAATGATTGGCGCCCTGTGGGCGATTTTAGAGCATTAAATGCTCAAACAAAAAAGGATAAATATCCGATTCCTAGCATTCTTGATTTTACAAGTGATCTACATGCGGCAAAAATATTTTCTCATATTGATCTTGTTAAAGCGTTTCACCAAATTACGATTGCTTCCGAAGACATACATAAAACTGCTATTTGTACACCATTAGGTCTCTTCGAAAGCACTCGAATGCAGTTTGGTTTGTGCAATGCGGCTAGCACTTTTCAAAGATTTATCGACGAGCTTACTCGTGGTTTGAAAGGTGTTTATGCTTTTATTGATGATATCATAATTGCATCTCAAAATGTTCAAGAACATACTACAAATCTCCGTGCACTTTTTGAAAGACTTTATTATTATGGCTTAACGATTAAACCTTCAAAATGTACTTTCGGAGTAGATAGTTTAAAATTTCTTGGATTTCAAGTTTCCAGTGAAGGAATTTCACCTCTTCCTGATCGAGTCAATGCTATTCAAAACTTTCCTAGACCTAACACTTTAACGCAATTACGTAGATTTTTAGGAATGATTAATTTTTATCGAAGATTCATTCCTAAAGCAGCCCACATTTTAGCACCCCTAATAAAATTTTTAGAAGGTCACACAAACAAAAAGAAACCATCTCGTCCTTCCAAAAATCCTCAAACTCCTCTTAAATGGACTGAAGAAGCGGAAAATTCATTTACTGCTGCTAAAACAGCATTAACTGATGCAACTCTCTTCTTAAACATCCGATTCCTGGTGCTACTTTAAGTGTTTGGACCGATGCATCAAATTTCGCCATTGGTAGTTCCTTGATGCAACCTTCTAATAGTAACTGAGAACTAATAGCATTTTTATCTTTAAAATTTTCTAAAATTCAACAAAATTGGTCTACTTATGATCGAGAACTTTTGGCAATATATACTTCAATAAAAAAATTTAGACACATGCTTGAAGGTCGCGAATTTATTATATATACTGATCAAAAACCCCTAACATACGCTTTCAAGCAGAAACCAGATAAATGTATTCCACGTCAACTAAGACATCTCGATTATATTTCACAATTTTCCACAGATATTCGCTATGTAGTTGGAACAGAAAACAAAGTTGCAGATGCATTATCTAGAGTAGAAATTGATGCAATTGTAAAACCACCCATTTTAGACTACAAAAAGTTTGCTCAAACACAACTTCATGATTCTGAAATTCAATCTTTTCTTAAAGCAGATTCTTCTAGTAAACTAGAAAAACAATATTTTCCCCTTGAAGACGTTTCTTTATATTGTGATAAGTCACTTGAAACCCCTCGACCTTTCGTTTCTAAAAATCTCAGACAAGTGGTATTTCAAAATCTGCATTTTCTATCCTATCCTGGAATATCCGCTACAACTAATTTAATTTCTAAGCGTTTCTTTTGGCCAGGAATGAGAAAAGACATCAAAAATAGAGTTCGAGCTTGCGAAAAATGTCAGCGAGCAAAAGTATTCAAACATACCAAAGCTCCACTTAGCACATTTGCTCTACCCGATGCTCGATTTGCCCAGATTCATATTGACTACATTGGACCCTATCCACCATCCAAAGTATATAAATATTGTCTTACCATCATAGACAGGTATACCAGGTGGGGCTTGAAGTTATTCCTACCGAAGACATGTTGGCAGAAACCACTACTCATGCACTTTTAAATGGTTGGATTTCTCGTTTCGGCACACCTGTTACGATTACAACTGATCAAGGAACACATTTTGTGTCTTCTCTAATGAGAGAGCTTACAAACATGATGGGTAGCCATAGAATCCATTCAGCTTCTTACCATCCACAAAGTAATGTAATGATAGAACGATTCCACAGGCATCTCAAAAGTGCTATTATTGCCCATGAGGACGCTGGTTGGACCGATATTTTGCCTTTCGTATTGTTAGGATTGCCTTCAGCAATGAAGAATGATTTAAGGGAACCAGGACATGCTCGAAAGAGTAAAATGCCAAAATTAAGACCCTTTGTTTATGAGACATATATCATTTAAAATTTCCAATAGAGCTTAGCTTTTTTTATGTCTATAATAAAGATAATTTAATTATTCTGTAGAACTACAAAAATAACTTATTACTCCAAAAGTTTTTTTTTACTACTTAATTTAAGTAATACATAATTTTTTTGAGAACTCGTAATATATACTTATGTTTAGGTACCATTTTTTAAAAAAGTATCCTTTTTTTATGCAAAATATTTTTTACACATATATAAAACTATACATAAAATACAGTGAAACCTTTTTTTTAGTAAAATTTTAGTATAGTTTCTTAAAAAATTATGAAACTTTGAAATTTGAATTTTCTTTAATTTTTCTGCTTTTTTTATGCATAAAACAATTTTTAAAAAATTAGGCACTATTTTAATAGAAAAAAAAATTAGGTTCACTATATGCATAGGCATCTTGTATAGAAGTATAAAAAGTCAGGAATCATATAGTGCAATAGTTTTTTTAAAAAATGTACCTAAATGCAAAAAAATATGCTTTTGAGAAAAAGTGAAAAAACTAAAAAAAAACAATATTTTCACATATTATACACTTAATTAGTATTTCCTTGCCTATTTTTATATGACTAATAATAATCCTTAACCATTTTCTAGAGTTACAAAAGTAATTTTAAATTCATATGTTTTCCCTTTGTTTTAGTTAACATGAACATAATTTTCGAGATCTTGTAATACATATTTTCATGTATAGGTACCATTTCTCAGAAAAATATTCTTTGAATATACAAAAAAATTTACAAATATATATAAAGTAACATATTAAACATAATGAATCTGTTTTTTAACTAATTATATATATAATTGCATAATTTCTTAAAAATAATCATAAAACCTTAAAATTATGAAAATCTTAATTTTCTTTTTTTTACATATAAAATCAATTTTCAAAATTAGACACATACTAAAAGATATTTTGTTCACTGTATGCACATGTATCCTGTTTAGATATATAAAAAGGTTTCAAACAATATGCTACAATAGTTTTTTAAAGTGTACCTAAATTTAAAAATATTAAACATTCGAGAAAAATATAATAAAAAAACTTAACAAAAAATTTCTCCTTACATTATAAATTTGATTAATATTTCCCTGCTTGGTATTCATTTTCTTCATCTAAATTCTGTTTATCCATTTTCCTTTTTAAAGACCTTTTATTTCTGGCTTCCAATGACACTTTATTTACTATACGTTCAGCCTCAAAAATTCGTTTGTTATCAATTATAAGTAAGGCACGTTCCGTGTTGTATCCTGGTTTAATGCCCAGAACTTCAAAGACTTTTATCCTACTTACATATCCATCGTTAAAACAAATTACAGCATCCATAACTCCAAATTTCAAAGTTTCAATGCCAACAAAAACTGTTTTAGGAATTCGCTCCCTGAAGGGGAGTGACAAACCACCCCCGCAACCCAGCCGGCTCGTACATTAATATATATATCTTTAAAAATTCAAATTTGAAGAAAGACAACAGGTTTGGATTCTAAAACTTGATTTATATTCAGTTTTAATCAAAAAATTACAATATAATATTAGGAAGATATGCAGAAAAAAACATATTTTGTTTAAAGACTGACAAAATAACCTATTAAGTGTTTATATTTACACAGAGCAATAAAATAATAGTTTCCACTTCTATCATGTTTTTTCGAAAGATTTTCTTTTACATCACAGAAAATTAATAATGAAGCTATGCCAATCTGGGGGATTTTCTCTTTTTAAAAGTACAACGCATTATATTTCTATAAAGGCACCAGTTCAACAAAATGTTTCTTTTCTAACTACTCACACAAACATGAACACGCGCGCTACTTTAACGAAGACATTTAAGCAGAAAATTAATGTCAAATGAATTTAACGGAAAATGTATCGAAATAATTTAATGCTTCATTTTGTTTATTTTCGCATTAAAGAAAGTCAAAATAGTAATTCCTAACACAATAATGTTTACGGAGCCATAATTATACATTCTTTCAATTAATTAGACAAACCTCTTTTTCCCCATCGAAACAAAAGAATATTCAAATGGAAGAATACGATTTAATTTTAATTTAATTTGGAAAATTTTACTTTCTAAAAATTAATAATGCATCTAAATACTTGTAAGACTCACAAATACAGATTAATTTATTTAAGGAGATTAAAAGGAGAGTGAGAAAGAGTTGAGTTTTATTAATTGTCCTGTTTCCCTATTTCTATTTTTATATTTAGGTACTTTTAAGACTGGAAATAATTAAGAAAATTAAGCATTTGCTTAAATAAATTTTTACTTACTCTATAAACATTTTCATAGGAATAATATTTAAGTAGTTGCAAAAAAAATGTCGATTGAATTAAAACTATAATTCAAAATAAAGTTCAACGAAAAATGCATCAAGTAATAAAAAAAAAATTTTTAAACGTCAATTCCTAATTCGTTAGAAAAACGTCCTGGCGCCATCTGTTGCAGCTAATCGTAACTACAACAGAAGTAACGCAGAATAAATTTAAAATCAAAAAATAAAATGTAATTAATGATTTTAATAATAATTTAATTGATATTTGAAAAAAACCAACTGTATTAACATCAAGTGCCATCCAGTACAAGTTTTAAAAAATACTTGAACTTGGATGGATGAATAGAGAGAATTTTATCAACGATTGAAAATTTGAACAATATATATATATATAGTTAGAGAGTTAACTACAACAGTAGAAATTGAAAAAAAAATAATAAGGTTGGTTGCATTTATCTAATTACCGTAAAATGCGGCATATAACGCGCACTGGCGTATAATTCGCATACATACATGCTTTCAAGCTGCATTTTTTTTTAATTTGTAGGTATATTCGTCGCGTAAAGAACGCCATTTTTTTTGCGAAGAAACCTGAAATGCTGTTTTGTTTTTAATTAATTTTTCGACGTATTATCCCATGTACTTTTGAAAAAATAGTATACTTCTAGAGCTACAACTCTTTAAGTTTACAAGGTAAATCATTCCTTTAAATAAATGGAATTTCGATGTATTTAGTAGTCTAATTTTTTTTAGCTCATCTCCCTTTTTTTTTTAACTTTTGAAGCCTTTATTTTTATACCTGGTGTATAACGTGCACCCATGAATTTCGATCTTATTTTTTGTGGTAAAAGGGCGCGTTTTGCGTAGATTTTACGGTGTTTCATATTGCTTTTCACTGATATTTTTATAATTCGTATTTATTTGTAAGCATTGAGGAAAAAATAATTAGAAAGAGTGATATCTCGCACCATTTGACAGCCTACTATGGCTCTGTAACCGTCCCCTGGAAAAGAGGAGGTTACTTTGTATACAAAAAGAAACTACACGGTTGATTTAGATTTGAATATAATTCAAAATACACGTAATATGTAAATAGGGAATATGTTCTTTGAAATTATTTTTAATATATTTTTTAACTTTGAAAATTATTCTCCCTTTCATACTATCATCGTCTGCTTTGATTTAATAATTTACATAACTCTATTTTTTCTTACTGTTTATTTTATTTACTAATATTTATACGTCTGGTATTATAACTTTTGTTGAGAAAGTTGGCATTTTTTTGTCAATCTTGATTTGAGAATCCTTCATCTGACTGTTATAATTCGAATTGATATGTGTTTTTTGACACATAACGGAAAAAGCGTTTGCATTTACAGATTGATTTAGATTTTCGTTTGCAAAGATTTTTTTTAATGTTCTTACGTGTAAATATGTTCCTATTTGATACGTAAGAGTCTTAATTAAAACGTTTATTTTATTTCGAATTCATTATTTGCACCATTTTTGGAACTCTGAACCACCGAAACAAAATCTAAAATCGGTCACTATTGTTACTCATACCAAAAATGGAGGAAAGTAGTTTGTCATAACGCCACTCTCGCTTAAAAAAATCACGTAGCAAATACAGTATCATTTTTTTTATGCGTGATGGATGACGAAAGCCTAAAGATAATGCTGAGATCCTTATCTTCCAAGTTTCATCTTTAATGAAGAGTGAAGGAGGACTGTGAAACATAATCTAAACACGAATTTCCTGCAGGTGTAATAGATGAATTTATCAAAATTAGAATATGACTTGTCCTTGTCTTGTGCTATTGTGAGTGCGAAACTTTTATTCATTTACTTAGAGATGAAGCATTTTTTGCAATATTCTAAGCTTGCGCATTGAATATTCATGTATGCATTAATATTTTCTGTGGTTTCTGCTTTTTCATGTAAGTACTTTCAAGAATATTCTTTTTCTTTTTCGCAGTAGCAACTATTCCTGTGTATATGAGAAATACAATTTTAGGTTCTACGAAAAGAACTCAAACATATAACTTTTTATTAAAAATGCATGTGCTTTAAAATGTGATAGAAATAATAATAAACCATGTTTTACGTTTATATATATATATATACAGTCAAACCTCTATATAACGAGCCTCTATATTGAGAATTTTTCTATATTGCGAACTTTTTCTATATAGCGTATTTTTTCCTTGGACATTTCACAACTTTCTTCGTAAAATAACCTCTCTATAGCGAAGTGAATTTTCTATATAACGAACTTTTTTTTTGTGATTAAATTTTTTTCTCTCTATTTTCAAAGTATTTCCGAACATTTAAAATTATTCTCTCTTTAGCACATTTTATGGTGATCATAAATCTTCTGAATTTGTTTTATTAGATCCTAACTCACCGAGAGCAGTAGAGTTCTAGACCTTTTATCCACCTTTAACAACCATTGTCCAGTTCACTAGAAACATCTTCGATATCCCTATTCACACCCAGTGGAGTTGTTCTGTGTCCCCGTGTTCTAGTTATAAAATAATGTATGCTTAATATTACTTCTTTGCTTTAAATTAGAAAGTGTTCTTAAAATTCGTTAATTTTAATATAAAATTATTTTCTTAATATTGAAAATACTGTGTATTAATTAACATTCCTTTTTCTTGTTTCCTTATAGTTTTTTCTTTCTTTCTTTCTTTTTTTATGGATAAGATATATAAAATAAATAGATATTAATTTTAAAAAAGGTGTGAATAATTACTTTGTTTAATATATAATGTTTATGAATTTAAAACTTGTTTTATGTGGTTTATAAAATATATTAAAAATGAACCTCTCTTTCTCTCTATATGACGAACTTTTTTTTCCGGGAGTTGATCCTTTTTTATATAGAGGTCCGATTCTCTTTCTCTATATATTATTATACTTCACAAAACTCTATTGTTTACATTTTCTGTAATCTCTTAAATATCACATAAATTAATAGACAATACATTCTGATTTAAATTTAATTAATTTCACACACACATTTTGAAAATAAAGCAGTTGAGAAATTGCATAAAAAGGATATTTTTTCTTATCTTTTTTTTCAACTATCATCTAAATGGATAAGAATGATTAAATTAATATAGTTTATCAAGTTAATCAGCTATTTTTAAAATAAGTTATTATAAGATTAAGAGACAAATGGCAATATTAAGACTTAATTTGTTCAACAAAGCAAAATATTTTACATTGTTCTCCTTTTGGTTTGTATAATTAAAATAATCATTTAATCCCCTGCATTTACTGCATATTTGTTTGAAATTTTATTTTTTAGTTGTAGGACTTAATCATTCAATAACATTTCTGCGAATGAAATAATTCTTTTGTTACATGTTTCTCAGGATTATTTAAATCACATCATTGATGAAAATTTGTGTATTTTTGTAGTGTATTAGTATACACTAGTATTATAACAATATATCAAATATGTGTTCACAAATGTGAAAAAAAGAACATAAAAGTTACTTCAAGCTCAATATGGACTGTCAAGATAAAATAGTTAGTATTCCTTTTAATTCGGCAACGGACAATTTTAGTTATGGCATCCTCATGTATAAACTAGGTAATTAATAAATGAATGAATTAAAAAAGGCCAAGCAAATTGTGTGTAGATATATACATCTATAAATTCATAAATTAAATTCAGCAAAACAGAAAAAAATTTACAAAAATTTTTTTTTGAGTTTTTTAAAAGAATATACTGTCCTCCCTTCTTTTCACTATGACTAAATTTATTGGCCGTGAAAAATAAATTATAACAGAATATAAGATATACACAGTAATAAATATATCAAACACAGACATTTACTATTTTTATTTATTTGCTATAATACATTAAGTAGCAAAAAAAAGGGAATAATTTCTTAGTCATAAATATTTTCCGAGATAACTGATTCAAAACAAATATTTATGTACGAACATTTTATATGGTCATAACTATTCACATTTTGTTATCTATGGCTATAAATACAAAGAGTAGATTCATGTAAAAAATAAGTAGCTTAGCTCGGTATGAAATCGTTGTACAAAATATTTGATACTACCATCCTTCTCAATACTGTTTTGGCGTAGCTTATCCAAGGATCTCGAAAATATTTGTACTTAAAAGATCAAAATAAGTATTTTAAAACAAGAAAAAAAAAAGAAAAAAAAAAAATAGTATTTAAAAAAAAATCTTACTAAGCTTATGATGATTAGAAAATTCTCTCTACCATTAAGTTTTAAGTATTTTTTACTGTACGTTATTTAAAGATTAGTGTTTTGTGTACAGATCAATCTGATATACAAGTTTGACGAATTTTTTTAAAATGAAGAATGTGTATGTGTTTATAACATAAAAAGTTAGGCACCATGATGGAGTTACCCGAATGGAATGAAACTCTTTAGAGGTGGTATATAAGTATTGACAAATACAAATCTAACAGTACTGTAGGAATATACTATTTTTTTGGGAGACACAAGAAAAAAAGAAATGAAACAAAAAATGTGTCGATGTAATTGTGGTCCCATGTAAATTGTTTTATCAAGCAGGGCATTTATTTAATTGTGGAGTTGGTAGATAACTTTGAGAGGGATTGGTTACCGCAAAAGTTTCAATTGATGAGTTAGATTGGCGCGATTCCCTTCTGGGATGGTCGGAGGTGCCTCCTAACAAGAGTCTAAAATGCTTAGTTGGAAAAAGATCTGCCGATCATGTCAGCCAGGAAAGTGTTGCAGAAATATGAAAACAAGCATAAGAAAGGCCTTCATTGCTAAACCTACATTGTCCTGTTGAATTGAAAGTCCATGTTATCATTGAAATGAAAGACAGTACTACGAGGCGTAGAAAGCGCAAAATCTTGTTGATGTAGTTTTAGTTATAGTAGTTTTTTTAAAAAAGTGTAACAGATGACAGCTGAAACAATCCAACTATCAATTGCAGTGATAATCTATACCAAAACAGGTGATACCGAACATGTGGGTACCCACCGATGTCCCGTACATGTCGAAAAAAGTTTTCACTCGCCATTGAGACTTATTTCGAAGAGGGATTCATTTTTGAAGACGATTCAATTCCAGACCGTAAGATTGCAAGTCCGATTCCCCCAGCATCGCTACAGTACAATCATGGTTGGTAGTGTGCAACGATGAGTGATAATTGGTGCAAATGCTTGGGGAATCTAACTCCTTGTTCGTTGAATAGTCTATCGATCGTCATTGTATTCATTGTAATCCTGGTTACACGTCTAATATTTTATGGGTATGTATCAAGAGCTGTGAGCGCAGTTCTGGCGATAACTCTGAATTCATATTCTGTCGATATTGTTGGTTGACCTCTACTTCTTTGACGCTCTGTATGGCAATGGTTCATCCTATTTCTACCAACATCATCAAATGGTAAGATCTCTTTGAACCAAATTTTGTGGTATTCCGAGATTTAATTACTTTGATTTTTTTAATCCAACTGCACGTGCTTCTCAAATAGAAGCATGCACTCATACTGATCACAAATTCTTTTGCGAGGCATAAATAAAGATCACGTGGAATGATGAAATCACATTCTCATAAAAATTATGCCTTAGGCTTAGAATGTTCTTTGTTTTATATACCATCCGGATGCCGCGTTTCAATGTGCTAAATCTCCAGCTTGTCAATAAGTAGCCACGAACTCTTAATAATTTGCATATTCTATAATAAAATATATATTTATTTGACTTAGCACATTCGAATAAATTTAGTCAGTTTCTTTAAACGTACATCTTTCTCATATCACTAATGAATAATGATTAGTGTTAACAGGTTTGCTCCTTTTTGAGTTTTAGAACACCCTTTTTTATTACGTACATATTATTTACAAATGCTGAATAATGCTATTGATTGAATTTTTTGTAGATATAAAGGATTCTTTGATAGGCTCTGTAATTTTATTCATTTACTCTTTGTTGTAATGAATCACTTCTAAAACTTATTTATTCCACATATATTTGTATAGCTTTTATTTTTTATTACCCCCAAGTGTTTAATAATCTTCAGATTTTTTGAGCTAATTTGAGATATTCTATCGTTTACCAAATTTTATATATTTTCATTTAATATTTCTTCATTGTATTATTTTTCAAAAAATTTCAAATTTTAATAATCAAATGAATCACAAAGAAACCTTTGTTTTATACAAGCCCTTTCTAATTATTACAGATATCCTTTAAGTTTATTTCAAATATTACTAATAGAAATTTTCTTCATTAATGAAGCTTATAAATGTAATCAGTTTGATTAGACTTTAAAAAAAGGATTGTGAATACATTATTATGGACGGAAACGAATTATTCCTTGTATATTCATTCAAATATCATTCGCATGACATCTTTTAACCTTACAATGTATTATAATGGCAATACAGTAAAAACGATACATTTTAAATTAATCAGGTAGTAAAATTATTTTATTATATTCTCTTGTGGGGATACTTTTATGGAAACTTTTAACCTACACTGGCCTCTAAATGTTAAGGTACAGCCTAGCTTTCAAACCTCGCCACTAAAAAATGACAGCAAAAGTAAATTTCCTTGTTTATATGAATGATAATCTTGTACTTTAGCAAAACTTATTTGAAAAAATGATAGTTATAACTTTTATTTAAAGAAGCAAATATTTAAGAAGAAATTAGAAAGAAATGTATGTAAATCAAACTTACGTATCCTGGTGTGTACGTTATGCGTATGATTACCGATCTTCAATAGCTGTTGGTAATTTCGTTAGCAATATCCAGGAGTGTCTAAAAATGTCGTGGAGAAATTGCTTACTCGATTTATTTAGGTGGCAGGCATTGGGATGAATGGAAAAGGGCTTGTCACAAGCTGATGCTGCTAGAACATCTCAAATGGGATCCTAGTGCGACCCAACGACAGTGGGATCCATTAAAATTTAAAGACTATGTATCTAAAAGACGTTTCTGGCCAATCATCAGTTAGAACTCCTCTGCGGAAGATTGTTTTCTATCTTATTCAGGTTGAATAAAAAAGAGCACTATGATGCATCAGCTTGTTGTAGATCATTTTGTCGTATCAAGAACTAGAATCTTCGCTTCATTGATGCAAAAATGACTTCACAATGCCAGATTATATGCAAAATGACGAGTTAAGCGACTCCTCCAAGCCATCGACAGATATGCTTCTTTTTATTGGGCAAAGAAACACGTTTCCTGTGTCTAAGAACAGTGTACTTCTGTACTCTTCACAGAGGAATCCAGGTTTACACTGAAGAGCCATTCAGGATGTCTGTTGATCTGGTGGGAACAACGTATCAGATTCAACCTATCTAACAATGTTGAAAGACACAATTTTAGAGATGGTGGAATCATGATTTGGGCAGAGATCTCTCTCTTGGTGGTCTGACACTGTATGTGATGCATACCTCTTTGCTATTGGCAAGGAATTACTTCTGATGGATGATAATAATTCCCGAGTTCTGCTAGTTGAGGATTATCTTTAGGATCATAGTTTGGAATGAATGAAATGACCAGCTCAATCTCCAGACCGGAATCCTATAAAGCATATTTAGGGCTACGTGATTGACACGTTTGTGTGTTGTGCGACTCCAAGATCCTTGCATGAAGTGGAACAAGGGTTACTCCGTATTTGATCCTCACTTCACATTTCGGTATCCGATAACTTAATAAGAAGCACAGAAATTTTGATGCCACAGACGTATTGCAGTTAGGAATGGACATGTTTCTTATTATAACCCATTTTTATATTGTTTCACATCTTTCTTAATAAGTCTGTGATATTTTGCTTTTTTCAAAAATGAATTTTTCTTTCAACAGTGATTCTTTTTGTTATCAAGTATATTTGTGCGAAACATATGCAAAGTTATATGTCGCCTTCAACAAAAAAATTGTTTAGTGCACATTTCTTCCAAATTTCTTGCTTCTATGTCTATTCTGTTTCAAATTAGATACATTAAATAGGTTATACCTTAACTTTTGGCGGGCAGTGTATTTTTCCATAACTAGATTGATAAAAATAGATTTTATGTTGAAGTGAACTTAATTCATGATAAACTCTACTAAAAATAATTGTAGACATGTATTACATCTTCACTAATTAGTTGCTGAAAATATCCTCTTTCTAACATTTATCTGATGTTAAACATTAATGGTTGGGTACTGGAAAATTTAATATTGTGCTCCTTTTTTTCCATTAAAATTTCATCTTCATTTAAATAAAGCTACTGTAAACAAAAGACATATTCTACGTTTGGTTTTCTTTCATATATTCAGAAGTATTATTTAACTGCTTTAAGCAAAGGATAATGTATAAAAGAATTGAGCTAACATTATTATATTACTGATTTTTCCTTCTTTTCTTAAACATATTTTAATGATTTACTTATTTTTTTTATACGTTCAAGTGTAATAAAAGATAAGAATCATTTCTATCAATTTTTATTATCCGGTTCTTTAAAAAATGCACGAATGCGAGAGTTTTATTTCCCTTGTTGTTTTGAAACACCCTTATAACGCGGAAAAATAAAGCGTACCCAGTTAAATTGCGGTAGACTCTATGAAGTAGAAGGATACGATGTCTTTTCACCTCAGAAATAAAAAGCCTTCTGTTGAAAAGTGATGAGGTAAAGAAGTTTCTTTTTCCACAGAGGATTGAATAAAGAGAGTTCAAGGAAAGAAAAAGAGCCTCAGAAACGATTACTAGCTTAGGATCCATCAGAAAAAAAAGTCAAAATAAAGATTTACAAAAAACAAAACAAAAATTTTGAGTAAAAAGAATAAGTGAAAAAGTACATTACGGAAAAAATGTCAAACAGAAACTGAAAAAAAAATGGTGTTACATCACTTATTCGAGAAAACGCTTATTATTTAAGTTACGTTCTTTCATGTTTTTGAATGAGAAAAAAACGTGTATGCACTCCTCTTCCAATAAAAATAATGCTTGTTTACCTAGGAAAAACATTCCATCGTACCAGCGTGGCCTTTTGGAAAAGCTACTATAAATCAGAAACAAATTTATGAAAAATGAAATGCAAATGTAGTGGGAAAGAGAATATTTTTGTCATCTAAAAAGGAGAAGAAAATATGATTCTTTCTCTGTTAAGTACCTTGCTTTACTATATGGCATATTGGGAAAGAAAAGAAATTTCATCTTTTTTTGTCTGTATGAAGTTCTATCTTGTGGCAACGAGCGACTAAGTCGGTCATAGATTCCATGAGCTGCTTCACGTTGTGGGACCACCAGTGTTGGAGGCTCAAGCAATTGTATTTGTGATCTGTGCTGTGTCTTTGAAAATAGAAAAGATTAATATTATTTAGCAGGATTGCTTTGCAACTGAATATTTAATAAGATTTCTATTTAAAGCAGTGTTTCTCAAACTTATAGCATTTTTGACTCAATTTTCAATCATAATTTGCATCGCCCTCTATACAACAATGCATTAAATGTAATAATAATGTGCTTTGATGCTAAAGCTTCAATACGACCATAACTAAACACCGCATGAATTTTAATGGTAAAAGTAACATATATATATATATATATATATATATATATATATATATATATATATATAAAGTTTAATACTTAAGTTATAGATATTATAAATAAATTACTTTTAAATGATATTTTTTAAGAAACACTTGTATTTTTTCGACTGTTTGGTACGCATGCGTCACCCACGTGGGGTTTCCATGCCTCCCTAGTGTGTGCAAACCATAGTTTGAGAATCTCTGATTTTATGTGTTTGTATTTGAGAAAAATTCTTACCTAATATGCATTCAATTTAAAACTGATATTTAATTGCAACACAGAAAAAGAATCATTAATTATAATAGCAGAAATGACGACTAGACAAAGGCTTAGAAAAAAAAATGATGGAAAATAAACATATTTATAATAGTATTCTTCCGTGATTTCTAAATTGAAGTTAGAACTGAATTGCTAAAAATGGTTTTATTTTTCATGGTCTTTCAAGGACATCTTCAATAATTCATTCATATAAAACTATATGAGAAATTTGAGCAACTACCTCTACCATCATTTTTATTATTTATTTAATCAGGCTATTAAAATCCAAGCTTCTTCTGGAGCTATGTTTATAAAATCAGAACATTTCCAGTTCTGAAGATTCAACCGTGGCTCATGGGGCTTCCACGACCAAGGATTCTAGATCAATATATGAAATAGGCTGTATAATAAACATTGTTCACCCTAATATATATGAATAACAATGTTATTAAAACACAAGAAAGCTAATATATTTTGAAAATATTCTTCTAAATAAACTCATTTAACTGTATAATAGAGTGGATAGAATTTTAAAGACAACCAATACGGAAATGATGTTCTGTAGTATATAAACTAAATAAAACTGAATTAAAAATGTACTTCCACAAGAGGCAAGCTTGGGTATTTGAATTTTGTTATGGTAAAAAGTCAAAATATTTTTTGTCAGACGGAAAAGCAGCATTTTAGTACATTTAACATTTATTCCGATGTGTGAGAAGATATACTCAACAATTATAACAGAGCAGTACACAAAAGATACATTTAACAGCTTATTTAGTATCGAATTTTTTAAAAAACAATAAAAACCTTATATCGAAATTACATTACATGATATAGCGAAAGACGGAAAACAGCTCGGCTTGGACAGCGGGGATCGACGGCGCTGGGAAAAAGAGTAGCGCTGTGAAATGTTGCTAAGTTATACTGTACAACTCAGTAACCCCCAATCAATAATTATTTCTTTTGATTATTTATATTATCGGGAAGTATTTTTTTTAGTTTAAAATCATTTAACAAAAAAAATAGGTATTTTTCCATTTCTTTCTGAAAAAAAGAAAAGAAAGAATCCATTACACTTCTTAGTACAATATTAAACATTTTAAAATCCTTTTTTAAAATGATTTTTATCCTAATCTCCGTACCAGAAAACGTCTTTTCCGCATTGGTAGTTTTTTATTGATTATGATTTTTTTCACCATTTAATCGGAATTTACCCAACTGTACAATTGTTTCAATTGATTGCCTCTCTTTATATAAGAGTTTTTCGCAATGATGTTATAAATTTATGACGTACTATCACAACAATGTCAATATTCAAGATAACTCACCAAGTTGGCAACCCCGATTTCGCATGCGTTGTACGTGCTGAATCTGTAACCATGTGCTTCTTTTCAATTAATGTCGCCAATATGGTTGTGATAGTAGATTACGAGTATTGGAAGCTCTCATAGAAAAATATCTCAACGATTGTATGGACTGGAATCGTTGCGGGAGGAGAAAGACGTTCTCTCACACGAATACATACTATCAATTAACGGAACTAAATACTCATCTTTCCAGGAAGCTTTAGGTTTAACAAAATCTGAGGACTTTATCAATGAAGACGAATGGACGATCCAGCTTCAGAGATGAATTTAGCAGAAATTGAGCGCCAAAAACGAAAATTGCAAAAAAGAACAAATAAATAGAACTACATGATACACATAAATCAAAGTTTTATAATTTTAGCTATGAGTCTGAGCATTTGTATAATTTGTACAAAGTGGGATTGTCCCCATCCCCCTAGTTTCAATAATAATAATAAAACTTTAATAATAACAATTTAATGCCCAGCTCATCTGGATATGTGATACTCTATAATGGATAAATCAAATCAGGATAAGGTACCCTTATTTCAGTATTAAGTTTTATTTATTGCTTATGTACAGATTTATAAAATCCTGATCTCATCCGAGATAAACAAATTTTTTTAAAAAGCGCTCCATTAAGAAGATTTGCGAGAATTAGTTCGATTTTCTTCACACCCCGACTCTATTTTCCCTCCAGATGTATCCTTTGAACTCTTGATCGGTGTTCATTAGAACTTCTGGTAAAGTTTTGCATAATTTATGCTAAAGAACCAACGTTTAAGTTCACGCTCATCGCTCTGATTGAAGCGGGTAAATATTCTGATTAGGTTTTAAATTTGAAATCTGCATCTAATGTACGCAGAGGAAACTCCTTTTCGTAGCGTGCACATTCTCTAAAATAATTTGCTTTTGATTAGAGTAGGTAATTAATAATACCCATTAAGGTAATGAAATTCCTAACTAGTTGGAGATAATTAGAAAACAAATTTCGATTCACTAAATGTGCTGTGATTCATTTTTGCTTTTCGAATGGAATCAAGAAATATTGCAAATCGTGTTGCGGGAAGAAAACTTTAATTTATTGAGTGTGCTTATATTTGATGAAGAAATATTTAAAGATATCATTATATATTATTTAAAATTCAAACACAGCCATTAAAGGATAATAATTTAATTTCTAATTGACTAAGACCTAATTAACGGCGAAAATATTATTCATTGATGCTCCATACAGATTTTATAAATTATGAATTATTATTAATTTAACTTTTTGTTATTTATATGAGGTAACGCAGTGATGTATTCAAGGAATTATGTATATATGATACTAATAATAATTTCACTCAAAGTCTTCCTTGAGGGATTTTAATCCATAATGGGCTTGAATCTCCCAAGAATTCAGGTAAAATTAATTTTTAATTTATCCTCCTGACTGGAACTAACCATAATTACAACTTTATCTCTAAAAAAACTAAAAGGTTAGCATTTTTAAGCCATGATGATGCAATCTTCCTTCATCCTCGTATAAGAAACTATCAGAAAATATTTTACCAGAAATCGTGAGATTTTAATAGCGTCCGGTTGACCATAATTACAAATAAATGTCCACACAGAGGAAGAATACTTTTGTTCTCTTTGTATTGCTTGTATTTGTTTTTCGTATCTTCCCTTAGTTTTTGAGATTGTCAAAAAATGTGACTAAAAAATCCACATATTTCCTCATTAATCCACTCAAAGATTGAAACAATAAAACTAATGCACTTCAAATGTCAGGCAACAAGTTAAAGCGGCCTTAAGTTTAACCAAATTATGTCATATATATATATATGTATGATGTATGCATATTTTTTATTTTCTTCTAATTTTGTGATGTATTATTATTATATAAAACCTAAATATGTTTTTTATTAAACGCGAGAATAGTTTTAATTTAGATCACAGTCTTATTTTTTATTTCAGTAGCTCATTAGTTACTATGTATTAATTTTTAGTGTGTGAAAAAAATTGTTTTTCTAAATTCTATAAGTTTGTGCCAACAAACTACCGTTAATTTTCTCTATAGCATTGCAAGTAAATTGAAATGATCTTTAAATTGCGAATTACGTCAAATCAAAATTTAATTATTTGTTTATAAAACCGTTGTTGTTATGGGAATACATATGAACACAAAGATCTGTCATTTATTAGCAACTGCAAGACAAATTCAAATTAAGTAATTTTGATAAAATTATAATCACAAAAAAAAAACATTGGTTTGTGGGAGAAGTAGCTGGAAAAGTTATATCATCATAATCACTTTATCAATAATTGCTTAGGAGGTATTTTATCATAAAATATGAGTAATCAAATGCATGCATATTTTTCTTTTTCCTTAGTCAAACTGCAACTTTCTGTATTTTAGTGAAATAAATATTGTAAAGTTGAATCAAATATGATATATGAAACTGAGAAAGTATACAGATGGAACAAAGCATCTGATACATATTTTCATTTTAATATTCATATTTTATGGCGTCATATGCATAAATGTATACTTGTTTAAAATGCCATCAATATTGAAACTATGTAATTTCTGTATATTTATTGACATTTTTATTCAATATTGTATTACCAACATTTTTAAAATAAGAAAAATGACATTATCAACTATGTAAGCAATGTGTTCCAAATGATAGAAAACCAATAAAAATTTGGGAAATACGCATAAATCATGCTTTAAAATTATTCAGCTTCCAATTTTTGCATCAGACAGACCGAATCATATTGTTATGATTTGAAAGATAACACATTTCTAGCTTACATTGAGTGACTGATTGTGAAAATGTTTATAAAAATAGTTTATAAACATACCAAAAAATTTTTTTTTATATTTAAAATTATTGTAAACTGTGTAATTTTATGCTTGAATTTGTCGTTATTTTGTTAGGTATTTACTTCAAGTTTTGTGTTTACTTTAAATTATTAACTATACGAAACAGTAAATATTTAAAAGAAAAGCGACTTTTTCCAAAGCCATATTTGCTTTAAATGTTTACATACAGAACATATTATTTAGAAGTACTAGATTTTAGATAAATGTTATAAAGAGGAAAAGATTCATCACATTAAATTGTATTTTAAAACGTTACATATTCTATCCATTTTTGTATATACTACAACTATATAAAATCTGTAGACTTTTTAAATGAATTATTTCAAAATATAGCATCAAGTGTTTTAGATTTAATTCAATCTATATTTTGGGAAAAAATGGTTATGAAATGACGCACGGTGCAATAACTTTTCATTTACTCATTAAACAATAATATATAAGCAAACGAATTTATAAAAATGAGGTGAGTAAGTACAAATAAACCTACATTTTTCTGATAAATCATCAGACATAGTAATAATAATAATACCATGCTTACCGTTCTACAGAATTCAGGGAAAACAAATGATTTATAGTACATTGCTAATTTTTTTCATAAAACCATATTTTTTAGAAAACAAATATTTGTTTTCAAAAATGCATTATTGAGTTTTAAGACAAAATCTGTTCAGGCGTAAAACATTTATAAATATTTACGTAAAAATGTTTTGAGGAGTGTGAAAGAACTATTTTATAAGAATAAGTTAATTAAATGCAATTTGAATTCATATAAAAATTATTTTCTTTCTTTTTGTAAACATTTTATTAATTAGAGAAGTATTTTAATATTTTTTCGAGTTATTTTGGTTGTTGAACATATGTTAAAAGATGTTTAACATGTAATCAAAACATATATATGCTTAATATACAAGCATATATTTAATAATACGACAACAAAATTGTAAGCCTCGATTTTAAGAAACGGTTAAAAAGTTAACCTTCCTCAGTTAAAAATATTACATCACGCGCATATTATTTATCTTAAAAACAATATTTTGAAAATAAATATGTTTGATTTGAAAATTTTAAATAACTTGATATTTATTAATTCATTGAAATGAATTTTTTTTGTCATGAGTATGTGCAAGAATTATTCTATTATTTAAATTTGTAATTATCTACTATTTAAATTTGTAAGTATAACATATTAATGTAAAGCATTATTATATCTAATTGTTATTCTTTTTATGCAATACTTTATGTGAATCATTATATATATATCTGTAATGAATAATGTATATAAATTTTATGACTGTACTTAAACAAGAAAACAGCCTTGAATACAGATTGAGTAAGAGAATGTATTTGATAATTTTATTCTCGAAGTTCATACCTATTTAAAAAAAATCTAATTGATATGGTTTTAGCCAAGATATTTGTTAATCTTTCTTCTTTCTTCTTTCTGTCTCTCTAAAAGCAGATCAGAAGTACCACGTGACACGAACAAACATTTATCACATGACGAGCAAAATGAAATGTTTTAAATGTTCAACACCACGATGTTATGAAAACCAAACAAGAATAAAAACCTATTTCATTTATCGATGTAAATAAATACACAACAGCAAAAACAACCAAATTATTCCTTTTAAGTTCTCAGAATAACAGAATAGTTTAAAATCTAATTTGCTTAAATGACACCCATTAAACAAGCGCAACAATCGGAAGATTATCAATTAAAATTACACACATTAAAAGAATGTCGATTTCTCTCTCATTTGTTAGAGACAAACACCTTTCGTTTATATCCCTTTTTAGTCGGATGACACTAAAAGCAACATTAATAAGTCTAATATCTATCATCCCCAGGCATTGCCTTTTGTTTTCGGTAAAAGGTTTCTGCACTAATTTAGCTGTTGTCGTATGCCGTTGGTAGTACCCCTTCACCCATGCCCGTATCATTCCAGAACTCTGCAGCTCGCTTTCATGTTAAAAGGTCGGGAGACAGAGCAGTGAGGCTTTTAGTGGTCACGCCCTTAGGTTATCAAATTCATGAAACAGAGTCTTGAATGCCGTTCCTCCGTCTCTTTGAAGATTCCCATTTGCAATTGAGTGCGTCTTCATATTTGGGGGAAATGAGCGATAGGGCAAAGAGAAGTGAGGGTAAGTTTTACTTATAGTGTGGGAAAGGAAAGAGAATATTAGCTTTGCAGGGGATTTTCAGTAAATATTTTAGGAAGGGTTGTTAGTGGTTTTGTTAGAAATTCCGCTCTTTTTGGTTTTATAAGAAAGAAATATTTTCCAGTAACTTTTTATTTTGCAATTATAAATATAGTTGGAGTTTACTTTTTTTTTGGAAATTCTACTCAGTATTAGAAAGAATATACAACACGTTAAAAAAATATGAAATGAAATATAACATATTATATATAGTTATACACAAACAAGTTTAATTAGTATTTTCTTAGATTTTAGACTTTAAATTTTTGTTGCTTCTTGTATTGTTTTGCTTGTTTTATTTAACACACAATCTTTTATTTAAATTTGTTATTTTTTATTTTTTCAATTTCTATTATTTTTTTAGTTCTCTCTCTCTCTATGTATATATATATCTTGTTCACATTTTCAATCGTTATATTCATCTATTCAAGTTAAGTTCAAATACATTTTTTAAAACTTGAAGTGAATTACACTTGATGTTAATACAGTTTATTCAATTACTAATTCCTTAATTAAATTAAAAGATAAATAAATAGTAACTAACAAAGAAAATATTGCAACAGCATATATAGAAAGGAAAATCGTTCGTTGTGTGTCCCTGTAGAGCAATGGTTTGTGTGTGTGCGTGGGACTTCTAATCCAAAGGTCGTGGGTTCGAATCCCACCTGGGATGGCCTAGTTTCTGAGAATGTGATTTCTTCTTTACTATAGTATTTTATTAGAATAATTAAACTTAATTGATGAATAAATAGTAACAGATAACAAAAATAGTCCAACATCATATATAGAATGTAAAATTGTAAGAAAAATCGCCTTCTATTATGTCACTAAATATTGCGATTCTGTCATGTGTATATACATAATTTTACTGGTTGTAACTGTTTAATAAAAGATAATTAAAATAAAATTTTTCTTTATTGACCTAAGTAGGAATTGACTTGAAAATTTTTCTTTATATTACTTGTTAATTAAAAAGTTTAAGTTTTGATTGAAATATAATATATTTATTTTCTTTACATAAAATAAAAAAAGTATTTCAGAAAATCAATTAACATCTTGTAGAATGTGAGTATTTGTATGATTTTCTACAGGTGAACTAAGAAAAATTACCGAATTCGAAAATAATTAAAACCCTTCATGTTGTTTTGTATTATATAGGAACTAATAAGCTACCAACTTTAAAAAATATTCTATAGTTGAATTTTTAAAAAAAATTATCACGATTCTTCAATCACATAAAGCTTAATATATTATTACATTTACATTTTCTGGCTAATCATTTAAACAAGATTTGATTTGAATCGCAGAAAAGCTTTTATTTTATAACTGTGTTACTTAAATTTACTTTCTAAAAACTCACTTTTTATTATAACTAAAATTATAAACATAGGATTATTTTTGATTTTGTACATTCTGATTTAATCCAAAATCCGAATGATCACTTTTTAAATGTTACTATAACAACTTTTAATACCTTACAGCTTTCATTTAAATTAGAAATGTTTCTCGTAAGTTGTTTCTTTATCCATTCTTGGCATTTGTCATAGAATAAATCCTGCTTTTTGAGATGAAAAATTTATTTCTATATTAAATAAATAAGACTTTCTTTTTTAACAACGTATCTTTATTTTGTTTAGTAATTTGTAACTTTCTGTGAATATTTTTATAGTATAGTAACACATTGTGAATTAAATAGCTTATAGCACAAGAAATTTTTTTTTCAGTTTTGATTATTAAGAAAGTTATATTCAAGTTAAATACATAAATTTATAGGTTAACTTAATATTTGCTGTCTTCGATAAAGAGATTGTATGTTTATGAAAAATATATATTTCAAGAAATAATTTTTTATTTTTGATGTTTAATTTTATTGATAAATTTAACCTTTGTTCAATGGTTTTTAATCGAAATATTCTTACGTTTGAAATGACGAACTTTTTGAATTGCTAAAGTACGTTGTAATATTCGAGAACATAAGTTAAATGCCTTACAGTATAACTTACTTAATATCATTTTAATTAGAATTGCAACGTAGCATTTTTAGTAATATAGCTTTTTATATTTCTATAATGAAATTTTTTTACAGGTATTTGGCATGGTATACTTGCGTAGTAGACTTTTCCACTTAATAATTTTTTGTGTGTGTACAAACGCTCCTCAAACATCACACTTTAAGAACTTTTAAAATTTTATGTAAAGCTTTTCAAACCTGAATTCCTTCGAAACATATTTCTTGGACAATAGATGTATCACCTTTTGGATATTGAATTCAAAATTGAATTTTATAAATATCTAAGTTTGTAGGAAATTCTTGCATACAAATGCAAGAATGCATTTTTAGCGGAATCGTGAATTTTCCTGTATAAACTTGATTAAAATTTATTTGGAAAAATAGGGATTTTATTTTGTTTGCTATAGTATCGAAATAGATTCCGAAAGTTCTTCGAAATGGGTTTTGACTTCTTATTTGTTGATTGTTGCTATTTTTAAGTAACTCAAGATTAAAAGAATTATAATTACTGTTAATAGAGAAAAACACTAACACGTGATCCGAAAACACATGCCGCAATGACAGAAAATAAAGAACATACAGAGATATATCTTAATTAAAGTATTTGCATTACCAAAAGTGCTGCTTCACTCATTTTGTGAATGAACTAGAAAGTAAGATTAATGATGACAATTTCTTCCTTGATCTCAGTTTCTAATTTATTTATTCTTAGGGATTCATATCAAATTTTCAGCCAGTTTGAAGCCCGTAAAAAGAGTACAAAATTGGAACCTTTCACACAGCAGTTTAAAGTAGAACTCAAGAGATAACCCTATGTGAAAACATAATTTATGTACACAAATTATCGTTTTTGAACTTTATATAAATTATATTATTTGATATGCCTTTAACCCCTCTTACGGAACGTATTTCTTGTGCAATACTTTCCAAATTTTGATAGAAGGGTTGAGTAACATGTAGCTGATTTGTTGAAAAACTGGAAGAAATTAGTTGGTGTAAAAGTTGAGGTTAATACCAGGGGTTAACCTAACTACGACCCGAAGACCGGAAACTCACACCAACCAACACCAGAATTTTGTTTCATTTCCTTGCTAGGAATCCACTATAAACAATCAATAAAAGATATAAAAGATTTTAAGAAAGGCACGGACAAAACCTTTCAAATTTGAAACTTCAGAGTTATAAAAGAAAGACATACCTCAAATGCTTTCGAGAACTATCATGTTCAAACGATGCTTATTGTTACAATTATACTCGGAAATTTTCTGAAGAAGTTCAACTAACATAACAAATTCAGCATTTAATTTTCTTTGCAAATTGTAAGTGCAATATGCACTTAAATATTTTTCTCAATATATTGTTTTTAATATTAATGTTGCAAATAAATCGGGTGAACGTAGGTGTACACAATCTGCCAATTTAGAGGAGATTTTACAATTCAAATGTGTGCATAAATTAAATAAATCCAGACACTGACATATGTAAAGTAACGAAGAGTCAGTTTGTAGTAAGAAACAGTAAATATTTTAAGATTTATGGTTTTGCTTGCATATTTACGTATATTTTTATACTTCTTAAAATGGATTTTGTGTAGTATCCCAAACTGTACGTTGGGAAAACAATACAATTAAAGTAAACATTTTTAATGTTTTTACATTGCATTATTTATATGAAAAAGTAAGCTGCATTAGGAAACAAAATTGTTTTATTTTATTGCTATTTTTTTAAAATTGATTGACAAATTAAAGTGTTCATTAAAACAGAAAAATTTATTGAAAATAACTATAATTTCTTATTACGCAGTTATTTAACAGTACTTAAAATAAAGTAACTTATTTTACATAAGAACAATATAAATTTTTTTATCATGTGTCTGATTCTATATAGAATGCTTCTTAAGAACTCTACATATGATAATTGTAAAGATTAAAATTACTTATTTAATAAGTGATGCTTTTAACAACTTTCAAAATAAAAATACTGATAATTGTAAACTTGGTATTTAAGAAAGTGCTATCAATATGAAAAATTTAGACTTTCAAATAGTAATGCTGATGTAAGCATAGTAAATAACTTAGTAGATATAAAACTAAATATTTAAATTATGTATTTTGTAAACTGAGGAGTTTATTTAAAAAATCTGTCATTCAGTTTAGTTTATCATAATAACAAGAATAAGTACTTTCTTTTTAAAGGTACTCGCATACACTGAAAACAATACACAACGAAATGAGGAATGAAAACAAATTTATTTCGATAAATAAGTATTTTCTAAACCAAATTATTATCAAAAAGGGAAACAACAATCAAAAATAAATGAAAAGAGGGATTTTGCAACAGTTCAAATAAATCATTTTTGTTTAATAATATTTACTTTAAAATATAAGTCAGGTAAAAATGTAAGGTGTTATTAAAATTTTTATTACCTCATATTAAAAGTTAAAGCTCTTTTAGAATTTTAATTTCTTTCTAACTTTAAGTGCATTTAAATATAATAAAGAGTTAGGTCGTTACCTCTTGATGTTTCTTTATTTATAATTAATTTAGATTTAATGTTTTCTTTTGCAGAAAAGTTTTTAAGAATTTCATTTTAGAGATTTAGAATATGCTTATGTGTATAACTTGAAGACCGCATTTTCCTTCCGTATTTAAAAATACGCTTCTTTTTTGTTTGAACTTCTAAAAATAACATAAAATTCATTATTATTCTAATCATGAGCTAAAAAATCTATTTTTATTCATATCACATACATTGTTAAATTGACATATATGATTAATAGATTAGAATTTGTAAAACTCGAAACTTGTGCAATTTTATTTAACTTTCAAACCTCTCTTTAACTGTACAGATAGTGTAAATTGATTTGCAATTTATCAATTATCTTGATTGTTTTAATTTAATTTTTTAAGTCGCGTTAATTTAATTTTCGTGGTATTGTGTAATTGGAGACACAGACTGCTGGACTGTAGGGCTTGAGATCAAATCCCGGAAAAGGTATGGATTCTTGTAAATGTATAGGGCCTGTCCGCTTTAGACTCCACAAGGTACCCGAGTTGCGTGATGCCGCCCTCAACTCTCTATCTTTTACTATGGTATGTCTGCTGTTGTCTAGTTGGTTCCTCCTGATGTGTGACATCAGGAGGAACTAAGGGAGTGTGTCGGCAGCTTGGGTTTTGATTAACACATGAGAGTGAGCTTTGGAGTTAACTGCCCGAAACCGAGTAAAAATTTTAACAATTGATATTAAGAAATTTGGGAATTGTAATAGGGCCTGTGTGGCATGAGGTACTCTTAAATATTCGTTCAGCCGAAAGTCCTCACAAGAGATTGGTGGAATGAGGAAAGATTTGGGAGGTCCCCTGACAAACCTCCCCTCAAGGTGTCATCCCTCCAAATTAGGGTGGAACGGAGACGAAACGTACTATGACTTGTATGGTGCTCAAAGTTGCAGCTAACGACAGGCTTAAGTAATCCCCATGACACGAGGAATTTCGTAGGCCTCGATCTGACATCATCAGTCGAGGGGTATTAGAAGCAACACATTATTGTTTTCTTATTTACTTTTTTGTGAATTTATAGAGACAAACACAAGAAAATATTTGTTTGAGAAGATTAAAAGCAAAGGTCAATTACGTTTTCAACATGTCATACTTTTTAATAAATTTTTCATGTAGATCTCTATGATTAGAAGGAAACAAATTATTATTACAAAGCACAAATCATTTAAAAGAACTTGTATGTTTAAAAGGAAATATTTTTCATAAATAAGTAATTAAATTATCAGGGAAGAATACACTAAATTGAAAAATCATTACGAAATATGTAGGTAAAAGCTCTATTAAAATAATTTAAATGAGTTGAGAAATGATAATCCATAAAGTAATTTTATTTTTTTAAAACAAAAATATTTCTCTAGACGTAGCAATATAATTAGCTGATGGACTAATGCATGTCTTCAACGTATTGTTTCCAATGTGTCATGAATACTTTCGAAATATTCAACATTTAAAACGAAGTACTATTCCTCTCTGCCTGGATCGTTTGCGAAAAAAAATCTAAATTTCAGAACATTATTAAAGAGGCAACCTTAGCCAATACTAAAAATAATGTTAAAGGTTTTTTACATTGTTATTTACGAATATGTTTAATTAGTTTTTAAAATATTTTACATGATAGATACAATAACTAAATTATTAACTATTAAATGTTATAAGAATACATCTGAAAAATTAGTGGCAAAATTTTGGAATTTAATATATATAAACAGTTTATTATTTAAATTATAAATATTGTATCCATATTTAAAAAGAATCTATCAAATTCTAAGTCATTAGAAATATGAAAATCTCCACTAAATAAAAAAATGTAATTATCCAAAAGATGTTATTTTTAATATTAAAAATGAAAATAAGAGAAAAAAATTAATTTATTAGACAATATGAGGAAACTCAAAAGTTTTTCCAATATAGTTGCCAAAAAATTAAATGAAAATTATGCTTCCCTATTTCTCCATTTATTACCAAATTCCAGAATAAAGTAAGAGAAAAGTAATTAATCAGATATATATCCGATTTCTTAAAAGAAAGTTGTAAACATTTTTCGCAACTCCAAACAATTGTTGTTGAAATGAATTTTTTTTCTTGATAACAAAAGAACCTGTCATATTCGTAACACAAATCTTGCATGCGTAAAATATGAAGATAAAGTGTAACACATAACACAGCTACGTAAAGTACCTATTCATTTATTTTTCTCTTTCAATGAATTCCTAACGGAATTTGCTGAAACGAAACAAAACCATTTCAACAAAAATTAGTGTACATAAATTCAAGACACATTTTTGCGATTATCAAGTAATTTATTTCGTTAACTTAAACAATTATATCAAAATCGACCAAAATTACGAAACAATATTTACTTTATCGTTGCTCCTGAAGGGATGAAATGTAGTTCGAAAAAATTATCCTTTCCGTAAAGAGAAGATTGAATTCTCGTCTTTATAGCCCCTAGCATTTGAAAACAGATATCTATTGTGCGAAACGAGTAGTTGTAGCTATGGTTAATTATTCATATATCTGCAGTATGAATTAATTTGAAAATGCCCAAATTATACTTTATTTTAAAAGAATTCTTTGAAATAACAAAATGAATTTGAATGTATCTAACATTAGTATAAAAATATTTTAAACTAATGCTTATATATATATATATATATATATATATATATATATATATATATATATATATATATATATATATATATATATATATATATATATATATATATATATATATATATATATATATATATATATATATATATATATATATTTCGAAGGACTATTTTTCATAGTTCGAATCATTCTCACTCGTTAAAATGCCAAAATATTGTGAATGTGGATTAGAGCAGGGGATTTGAAATCATTTTAATATTTAAAAGGCCAAGAATTATTAAATTTTGATGATTTCTTCGAGCATGAATCATAAATCCTGATGATGAACGATACAGCAAAGATTAAATTACTTTTTCATGAAATGTTAGATTATAGAAATATATAAAATGATCATAACTGTAAGCAGGAGTTAATTGTAGGTTTATAATAATACATTTTTTGAACTGATAATATTGATAAAAATAATTAATACTTTTTTATTAATGTTAAAAACGTCTGATCATTGAAGCTCCAAGTTTCAAATTGTTGTTCTACTTTCAGCCGCAAATTATAGCTTATGTTATGTAAATAAAAATTCGTCGCCCAACCAGTATAGTGGTTAGCGACGCTGACTGCGGTGCCGTTGGGACTGGGTTCGAATCCCGGAGAAGACATGAATGTTTGTAAATGTATAATGCCTTTGCGGCATGGGGGTACTCTAAATAGCCGTTGAGCCGCAAGTCCACTCGTGGGGTTAGTGGAGGGGAAAGAGAGGTGGCAGGCCCCTGACCACCCCCAGGGTTTTCTACCTCTAAATTGGGGTAGAACCGAGCAAAACCATACTGTCTCCTGCATGGTGTTCAAAGCTATAGCTAATGACAGACGTAAAATTGCTAACCCTTAGCCGCGATGAATTTCGCGGGCCTCGACCTGATTTCGGCAGGCAGGTTGCATAAGTCACAACAACAAATAAGAATTCTTTCTTGTTTTAAATAAAGTAATTATCGGGAAATTATATATATATAAGATTTTTATTCATTGAAATCAGTCACGGCATTTTAGTACACTTTTATTATATTACAATTATCTGAAAAATTTTCTACTTATAATCAGTTTTAGATTATAATTTTTAAAAATTTGATATTTAAAGTTAAATTTACTCCGGTAATGCAAACAGTATTTTAATTAATCACATTTGTTGAACAAGAAGAGAATATTATTACACGTTAATTTTTCTTTTCTCTGTTTTATGATTATAGTATTTCTCACCTTCTTTATGGAATTTTATCATACACAAGTTCAAAAATCTTTTTAATAAAATCATTGTTCTTAAAATTAAGTATACATTTAAACAAATTAATTTTTTGTATATCTTATGTTTTGAAATCTGATTAATATTTATGTCCGAAGTTTGTTTATAATGATGCTAGTTTTTATATATTTTGCTTAATTCATGGATGTGTGTCAACTACTAGATTTATGAGATAATTAATATATAATTTTTGGTAAGTATATAAAAAATTTATATTGGATTTCTTTTAAAATTATAATACACTTTATTAACAAATCCAAAACAGTGTATAACAAATTCTTAATTCGATACTACTGAGATGCAATGTTAACTGTAATACTACAATGAGAAAAACAAAACGTAATTTGACTGAACGATATATTTTAAAAATTATAATATTTATGCTCAATATTTCTGCTGTAATATATTCTTGAAATTATTTTTTCACATATTTAAATAACAAAACTTATTTCCATGATTTAAATATTTTCGTATATTTATTGAACTATGAATAAAGGACATAATTTTATGGTAAAAAAAACAGCAAGTGAAGATTTTATTATTTTCTTTTCTAAAATAAATTTCCTTCCTCTACAAATCTTCATAGCTTTAATACCAGAAAGAAGCAAAAAATTTCTTTTTATTGCTTGCAGGTAGTGTGTTTGGTTAAGGTATCCGACTACACGTTCGGAATCGTGATTTTGCAAAAGTGTATAAATGGATAATATTTATGATATTTAGTGTCACTTAGATTAGAAAACGTATATAAAATTGTTTTAAGAATAATATATTACAATAAAAAATTATTTAAGTGCAATATTTTGACAAAAATGAACATGGAATGACCAATTTTCAAAACATTCTCCTTTTATGAAAAATGCTTCTATTATAATAATGTTTTGACTATGCATAGCTCAGACCTCTGCACAGAGTTAGAACTAGAAGTTTTTTTTTTGAAATATATAACGTAGAAGTAGATTTAACCATATTTTACTACAAAAGAAGGGAGAAATTTTAAGAAAAAATGCAGATAATTATTTCAATTGCTTGTAACGCTGAAAATAATGTGAATTTTTCAAAACTCCTAGTTCAGACTCTCTAGAGAATTCTGTACTTTATATAAGCAAAATATTATTCTTATTAAAATATTATTCTTAATATTATTCTTTATAAAAGAAGAACGTTTTGAAGAAAAGTTATTCTAAGTTAAATTTTGCCAAAATATTGTTTTTAAATAATATTATTGTCATAATGTTCTTAAAACAATTTTATACATGTATTCTAATCTAAGTGACACTAAATATCATGAAAATTATCCATTTGTGGGCTTTTTAAAATCATGATTCCAACTGTCGTCAAATACCTTAAATGAAGCATATTTTAATTTGCAAGTAGCTTATGTTAAAATCTATGCTACTTAATGATCAAAGCTTCTGCCTCTCTGGGACATTTTTTAAAACTTTTTATCCCAGATGCTCAAAATATACATAGACAGTCTTATTACATTGAAGTATCAATTTACTAAAATAAGAAATATCTATGCATTTAAAAATGGGAACTGAAAGCTGTAAAAAGCAAAATGTACTTTATAACAAATACTTTCATGCATACACTTTATTGAAACTTTTAAAAATTTTCAAGTTACTAATTTGTGTCGAAAATGCAAAGGAAAATATTTCTGACTTTTTAAAGTTTTACTACATTCTAACCTGGCTTTCAGATAAAGTAACCGTTTTTCACTTAGACATTCTTGAAAACACGAAAGTACTTTGAGCTGAAAAATAGTCTTAAAGAATAAGTAAGCAAAAAAAAAAAAATTCCAAAAGATAAATAAATCCAAAATACATTTCGAATTGAAGGTAGAAGGTAAAGGAAAAGCTCGTAAAGAAAAAGAAGATAAAGGAAAAATAGAATGAAATAAATCTAAAATAAAAATTAAAATCGATAGGGAAAAAAAGGGAAAAATTTTCTTTTGATCCATCGATAAAGGTACAGCCGACAGTTTAGAAGAGAGGAATGAAATACAAAAGAACCTAGAAAATATCAACTTGTCTAAGCTTATTACGAAGACATCGATGCTGCAGCCTTTTGGGAATTTCGGAAGAATTTCTACTCCCAATAAAAAGGGAAATAAACTGGCAAAGAAAGTTCTCTCCCATATATGCTTTTTTTTCATACAGATCCTCCTCATGGGCTTAGGAAGTGCAAGGAACATGTTGGACTTGCGAAACAGTCTACCTGATTAGACGAGCGAACCAGCTATGAGGAGCATCGAATCGCATGGGAGTTAACAGAGGCCACTGGTGCGAGAAAGTATGATTTGTTTAAAATATTGCACAAACACACATGAACTCTGTTCGTTGCCTTCTTGGAAATGGATCTTGAATACCTAAGGTTGATAAATAAACTCAGAATGAAAAAAAAAAATTCAACTGTATTTTGATGGATGACATTTGTTTTCTAGTATTCTATGAAAAAGAAGAGAGGAGGAGGGACATGTGTGATGAATATGTTTAAGTAGAAATCACCAAGTTTACAGAAAGATGATAAAAAGATGTGATGCTCATATATAGATATACGTAAACAGCAAAAACGAATTTTAGCTTTGAAGAAACATCAAACACGTACTTCACATTTTTTCAATAACAAATAGATATACTGCAAATTTTTTTTTAAAATAAAATTCTCAAGATGGCAGGGGAACAGTGTAAGTTTGATGTTTATTTCCGAAAATCATAGTTTAACAAGCAAAGAAAACAAAATAAAAACAACAGCAATTGAGAAGTATTTCTTAACACAAACATTTAATAGAATATATATATACTTCCAAAAAATTAGCATCTTTCAAAAATATTCTCAAAAATCTGTTCAAAATAGAGAATACTTGTTGATAAAAAATTAGTAAAAAAAAAAGTTTCAGGCTTTTTTTAAGGATGTGCTTTGCAACGTATTTTGTTGTGTGTATATATGTATGTGTGTGTGTGTTACAGTTAAAGTGTGAAATATGTTATTTCTTTGAATAACTGGATATTTCAGGAAATAACTTAGACAAGTCAGTTAAAGCATATAAAATTATGGAATTCAATGATTTCCCTAGGTATTCTATAGAAAAACGATTACTTGATCTTTATGCGGCACGAATAATCGTTAATATACGGCAGAAATACTGCTCTCGAAAGCTTTTAAACTGCTTTCAGTCAGTTTTGAACTGCAATTCAAAGTATCATCACAGCATTCCTTGCTGTAATAAATAATGAAAAGTAAAATAAAGTTATTTCATAAAATTTAAATTTATATTCTGTTACATTTTTGTTTGAAAAAGTTCACACAATGTTTTTATGAAACAACAGTTTTTCTTCACAGCAGAATTTTTTGATAATATTTAAATATAACTATTTCTGCAAAACACACACACACACACACACACACATTCTTTTTTTCTTTCTGTTTAACTAATATTAGCAATATGAGCAATAGTAATTTATATTATATGATTTTCCTTATTATTTGTCAATTAATCATCCGCATTAGGAATAAAATGTATTTTTTGAGAGATTTTACCTAGTTAGGATTAATTAATTTATAAAATAACTTTGAAATTGTTTATTTTTCACTTTAACGATCTCTCTCTCTATGATTAGAATAATTAGATGAAATATGAAAATTTTTATTTGTTATATACTTTAACTAATTTATCTAGTTATTTCATGAAATACCTAGTTTTTCTATGAAATAACTGAATTGCATACTTTAGCGGTAATATATATATATATATATATATATATATATATATATATATATATATATGTTTAAACTCAGAATAATAAAATTTACAGAAAGTTACTGAAATACTCAAATGTTTCAAATACTTTACTTTTAAATATGTTTAATTCATAAACTAGGATTTCTTTACCAAGTATTTTTACAGTCAAAGTATTTTAAAGCCCCACACACTCAAAACTTTTTACTTTAGTGTCATTATATTTATTGATTTTAAATACTTTCCTTCTTTTGGCTAAGAAAATTTTATTCTAAAATTTTCTTTTAAGTTAGAAGTATTTGTATGCAATGTATTTGCTTAAAAATATGATAAATTAATCAATTTATGATTGCTTCTGGTTATTGTACCTTTTATAATTAACTAGTCGTTACCCACCCGCTTCACTGGGTATTTCACGATGTTGTATATATGTATACTGTTTACATATATATTAATTATTGATATCTAGCACTAAGAATTCGATTGTATTGAAAAATATATTTATAGCTGTTACACTCTCGCCCCTTGGTATAAAAAGAACATAAATTATAACATCTTATTTCTATTTATATCTAAAATAGAAGTAGAAAGATTTTTTTCGCTCACTTAACTTAATAATCAAGTGGATTTCCACCAAAGCAACTTTCAGTGGATCTCTACTCCGTAAAATAAACAAGCGTGCTAAATTTCAAGTCTAAATCTAACAGAGCAAAAACGGAATTTTTATCATCAATACCTCGTTGACAGCATTCTTAGCGGATTCCAATTCAACAAAAGAAGCATACAAACCAAATTTTATTAGTATAGTCTTAGCAGTTCAAAAACGGGAATTTTGTCTATCAATACGCCCCAATATTTCTCCCCGCTTCGCCCTTGAGTTGATTTCCGTAAAATCCATTCTTAGAGGAACTCTATTCAACTAAAGAAAAGTTCTCAATAAATTTCAAGTAAATGAGTTAAATTCAAAAACAGGAATTTTTCTATAACATGCCTTAATCCCTCGCAACCCCACTCCTTTGGGGGTCCGTTTTCACAAAAATCTTTGTAAAAGGAACTTTATTCCATGAACGGAACATACCTTCTAAATTTCAAGCAGATGGTTCTATTGGTTGAAAAGCGGAAATATTTATCTATTACGCTCCTGAATCCCCCTCAGTGACCCTTGGGGATCCATTTTCCCCAAAACTATTTTGTAGCGGATCTGTACTCTATGAAGGAATCCGCTTATCAAATTTCAAGACTGTACGATTAATAGCTTAAAAATGGAAATAATTATCTATAACGCCCCTTAAGGACCCGCAACGCCACTTAGGGAACGATTTTCACAAAACCCATCTTAAGACAGATCAGTACACAGTAAATGGAATTTGCTTACTCAATTTCAAGATTTTACGTCTAATAGTTTAAAAAAGGAGTTAATTGCCTATATAACGCCCCTTAAATCTCCACAACGCCACTTGGTGTCGATTTTCACAAAACCCATTCTGTAGGGAATCTGTACTCTATGAAAGGCATCCGCTTATCAAATTTCAAGACTAAACGTCTAATAGTTTAAAAATGGAAATAATTATCTATAACGCCTCTTAAGCCCCCGCAACGCCACTTAGGAAAAGATTTTCACAAAACCCATCTTATAGCGGATCTCTACTTAATGAATGGAATCAGCTTACTAAATTTCAAGATTTTACGTCTAATAGTTTAAAAAAGGAGTTAATTGCCTATAACGCCCCTTAATTCTCCACAACACCACTTGGGATCAATTTTCTCAAAACCCATTCTAGGATCACTACTTTTTTCCAAATTTCAAGA
The DNA here is from genome assembly GCA_019973935.1 of Trichonephila clavipes. Classification (NCBI taxonomy): domain Eukaryota; kingdom Metazoa; phylum Arthropoda; class Arachnida; order Araneae; family Nephilidae; genus Trichonephila; species Trichonephila clavipes. The sequence goes on along the minus strand of BMAU01011161.1, from coordinate 178,057 downwards.
CTGTACGTCTAATAGTTTAAAAATGGAAATAATTATCTATAACGCCTCTTAAGCCCCCGCAACGCCACTTAGGAAAAGATTTTCACAAAACCCATCTTAAAGCGGATCTCTGCTTAATGAATGTAATCAGCTTACTAAATTTCGAGATTTTACGTCTAATATTTTAAAAAAGGAGTTAATTGCCAATAACTCCACTTGGGAGTCGATTTTGACAAAACACATTTTGCAGCGATTTGTACTCTATTAAAGGAATCCGCTTATAAAAAATGGAAATAATTATCTATAACGCCTCTTAAACCCCCGCAACACCACTTAGGAAACGCCAAAACCCATCTTAAGCGAATCTCCTCAATGAACAGCCTAAATTTCGAGATTTTACGTCTAATATTTTAAAAAAAGGAGTTAATTGCCAATAACTCCCACTTGGGAGTCGTTCTGTGGGGATCTCTACTCTATGAGAGGAATCCGCTTACCAAATTCCAAGACTGTACGTCTAATAGTTTAAAAATGGAAATAATTATGTGTAACGCCCCTTAAGCGCCCTGAACGCCCCTTGGTGGTCGTTTTCTGTAAAAATCATTATGTAGGGAATCTCTACTTTATGAAAGAAATCTGTGTACCAAGTTTTACGACTGTACATCTAATAGTTTGGTAATGGAAATAATTATCTATAACGCCCCTTAAATCCCCGTAACGCCCTTTGGGATTCGAACTTTGCAAAATCCGTTCTTAGCTGACGTCTACTCCATAAAGGGAACCTACCTACCAAATTTCAATTCTGTAGGTTTAATAGTTTCGGAGATATCGTGATTAGTCAGTGAGTCAGTGAGTGAGTGAGTGAGTGAGTCGCTTTTCTCCTTTATATACTATATAGATTTACGCTAAGTTTATAAGTTTGTAAGTAGCCATCTTACGAGGTTTAAAGAAAGTGATAATGTAGTATAAAATATAAGCTGAAATAAATATTAAACGAATCGAGCTCCTAGAAAAGTATTATTTGGTAGAAAAAGGAGTGAATTATATAAAATATTCCCTGTTCTATGATATATTCATTAATGAATGTTTAAATATTCATATCTTTGCTGGAACTTCATGATTTTACCTTGAATTGCTGAAAATTCGCTCACTAAGCGCATTAAATTTTTTATGTGTTTGGGAAATAAATGAAAATGGAGTTTGAACGTTTTAAAAAAATTTAAAGATTCGAATATATAATTTTTGTTTTCTATTGATACATTTTCATAAAATTGTATTGTGTTTGCTTATTTAGTTAAACTGAATTGCTTTAAGATTATTCTGATAGCTGGCTAGTTTTACTGAGAGTAAGAGATCCTACTAATTAATTTAATAAAAAAATGACAAACATCTTAATAGTTATAATAAAAATTATTTGCCTAGTTTAAATGTTTTTCAGAAATATTTCGTGATTACTAATTGTGTATACATCAGTGCTTCTCAAACTTTCAATACTTGCGACCAATATTCAATCATAATTTGCATCCCGCCCCCTTCCACACAATAACAACGTTTTAAAATTCGTTAATACGATACTCTGACGCTAAAGCTACAATACAACTTTTACCTTTTGTACCATAGGCGTATATAAACGTCTCGCTCAGCTAGTACGTAATTTGCCTCGGGCGTATATATACGTCTTCCCGAAATACTATCTTTTCTGTTCACTGCTATCCATTAAATTATTCGAAGGCTTTGAAATGCAATAAAATGACCTTGACAGTATTTGCGGAGGATTTACTAATTTCAGAGGTTTTCTTATTTATTCCCTTTCACCCCCCCGCTTGCATAAGTGCAAAACAGTGGCACTGAGGAGCGAATCGCGTAACTTTTAAACGGCAGTTAAGGGAATGATTATAAACCGTACAAATTATCTAGATAAGTTTTAATTTTTGCATATAGTTTTATGTGTATATGACAAGGCCGTGGGGTCACTGGTAATTATTAAACTTGTTCTTAATTTAGTATTATTAAATTAACTGTAAAATACACAGTTGCAGTACGGATACATTTATAAGTGTATTATATCAGAGTAAATGTTTTATTTTTATTTTTTATTGTGTCAGAGTGTATTTTTTTCGTTTACTTTCAATAAATGAATAAAATAATTTTTTGTTTTCGACTTTTCAATATGTTTGCACCCCCCTCATAGGGTTATCACGCCTTCTTAAGGGGGGTGCGCCCCACAGTTCGAGAAGCTCTGATATTCATGCAGTAAAATACAGTTAACGCTTGTTTATTATTCAGAAGTATTATTCTGTGGGAAACAAATTTCTCTTTGAAAAACATGACAAAGCAAATTTTGTTCTTATATTAGAATAAGAAAACATCTTTCAAAAATTTTTACTTTAATATTTTATGAAAGTTTAATAAAACAGCATTCACACAAAACTGTGACAATAGAAATTGACAACTCTAGTAACTGAAGAACTTCTAATACTGTTGAATTACAATGATAATATTTAATGAACTTTGAAAGCGTAAAAAATGCTATGCATAACAATTAGTTTTATTTTAGTAAAAGAGTTTGAAGAGTAATATATGTATATTACTCTATAGTATTATTATAAAATAAATACTTAAGGAACATGCAAAATTTAAAATTTCGAAGATAATATACTAATAAAAAAAGGTTTTTCTTCTTCTTAAAAAAAAGATATTCAGAAACTAATTATATGAAGTTTCAGGGAGAATTGATCTATTTCGATTATCCAACACCAAAAACGTTCTTTTGAAGACGGACATATATTGATTTTCAGCCAAAAGAAACATGATTACTGTACTAGAAACATTCAGTAAATAGGCAAAATTATGGACTTCAAGCATCAATTTGTAAAAAATTCACATTATATATTTTAATAGAATCATTTAAATTGAAATAAATCTCAAGTATTTCATTATAGTTGAATTTAAAATAAATATGACATCAGTCCTTTCTCTGAAATGTAATTTTTATTTTTAACTATCAAAAAACTACCTATGTGGTTAGATTCTAGAATGCCACTATAACAATTAATTTCTAAAAATGAAAATTGGAATAATTACCAAACCATTGTTTTGACGTTTATAATGTTTGAAAAAACGTATTTTTTAAAAATTGAACAAGAAATTAAATGCTGAAATGTGAAACTTTGGTAATCGTTAAAATTTCGATTTTTAGAGATGTAACTTTTTCATGTTTAAAGATGAAAATGTCTTCAAAATATAATATAGTATTTCTTGTAAAATATAAGAAAATCTCTCTTTTTTTTTTAAAAAAAATGTAGTGTAATTTATAAAAGTGCCCGTGTGAAAATATTGGAAAAAGCCAATTGCAGCAGTTTCTGTCAATAAATTATGCATAATATGCTTCACGTAGTGAGCTATGCGTGATAAAGTATGCTTATATACGAGCTATGTCTTCATAATTTAGATAATATATACAAAATTAATTCGCCAAGACGTTACAAATTTTTAACAAATATGTTTAATTCCAAAAAAATGCCTTAACATGAATAATATAAAAGAATTTTAATAGTAATAGCTTTTTAGTATAAATATAGTTCTAAATAATTTAATCAATTGGTTGTATTTACAACATGGAAATGTGAAGAAATAAAAAATAGAAAACTAAGACTTGAATTCTATAAGCAAAAGATAAGGGGAAAAATCACGAATTAATTTTTAAGAGCATATCCTCCTTCCTAGGAATTTAGAAGGTTCCAATAAAACTGCATTGGATCTCAAATATAATACTTAGGAAGAAATACTAAAGAAATACTAAATACTAAAAGAAATGACACAACCATAAAAGAGTGCATTGAATGTACTGGGAAAAATACATTTGATCGATGTTTATTGGAGAGTAATAAAATTATTCTAGATATCTTAAAGTGGCGCCCAGTTGTCGAACGAATTTCTTGTTGTAGAATAGACATTCTTAAATTTTAAATCCCATTCTCTTTACAATATCTAAACATAATAAAAATGTGTGTTTTGTTGCAAAATATACGCAAATATTTGAAGGGGAAAAGATAAGTTTTATTTTTAAAGCTAAATAAATATTATTGGTCAATAATTGAAGTATCATAGCATACGGGTTCTAAAAAATGATTTCAATGGATAACTATTTAAAGTTTAAATAAAAAAAAAATTTGTGAATTTTTTTGAAGAGTCAAGCGAATTTTTTTACAGAACGATTAGCAAAAATAAAATTAAATCAAAATGATCAAGACATAGTCAGTAACAACATATACGTATGAGAGGACATTTTTTCCTATTCAATTTTGAAACTATAACTGCTACTAACAGCTACTTAAATAAATTCTCCATTTATGTGTGTAAAGTGTTCTTTATATATATATATATATTATTAAAATTTTATTCGGCTATATCTAAATATCTTTAATATCTAACAGTTAATCAATTTCTTGGGTTCTGAATCGAATTTTTAAAATGTTGAACGGATTATTCACATATGGCACGATTAAATAAACAACCTGAATAGAATTATTTAATTTTTTGACTGACTAACAAAAAATATGTAGTACACACACAAGAATATATATATATATATATATACCATACTTTTGTGAAAAATTATAATTAAATAATTTCTTAATATTGAAATTTTTTTCATTGTAAAACTTTGTATAAAAGTTGCTTATACATCTAAACCATATAATCATTTACCGAACATAAAATTGTTCTAAAACTATACTAAGCTGAAATATATACCTACCTGGAAATCATTTAATGTCTGCATTAAATTTTTGTTTATTTGATTAATAACATTTACTTAAAAATTATCTTTATTTAATTCATTTAAAAAAAGTTGTGTTAGTTGTAATCTTTTCTAATATTTACACAGCAGATTAGATTTCTAAGAGATTCTTCTTCTCGAGTTTGAAATAATTTCAGAGATTGTAAATTTTAGAAAGTATTTGAAACATTTTTCATTGTTCACGAGTTTCTCTCAAAATTTTGTGAATTATCCTTAATTAAAGTAGTTTAATTACAGATTAAAAGTGACAACGCAAAAAGAAAATGCGGAATAAAATATGCTTAGTAGAAAGTTAGCAAATTTTTTCATGAGTTTCGATTTCATTCTTTTCATTCCTTTAAAATTTATTATTACACACATTTCTACGGAAAATTTTTAGATATTTATCAGAAAAACTACCTATTCGTGGACTATTCCATCAATAAGACTTACTTTTAAGAAAATGTACTATACCTTCATAATAAAACTTTGAAATACATTTAGCTGTAAAGATAATTCATATAAAACATTACATACGTACACTGTGATTTTATAGCTTAGGAAAGATAACTAATTAAATTAATTTTAAAATCTGCATGCGATGTATTTTCTATATAATAAAATTTTTCTCGTAATATTAGGATTGATTATCAATGAGATCATTTATTCTATCATCATGTGAACATTTAATCAGGATTTCTAAATATTCTATTCCTTTAGGTATTGAAATTTTAATATGACATTTTCAGTATTTTAAAGTTACACTTTATAAAGGAACATACTTCTTATATATTTATAATATATATATATATATATATATATATATATATATATATATATATATATATATATATATATATGTATTCTTGACTTTTTTTTTAAATTTTTTAATCACAGAAAGAAAATTACAAATCTGCTGAGAAACATACTTAAGAGATTACAGTATTTTTTTTCGAATCTAAGCCGCACTTTTTTCCCGTGTTAATGCCATTGAAAATCGGGTGCGTCTTAGAATCGAACCTGGAAAAGTTCGTTGGATGGGAGAAATTGAACATGATACCGATGGTTAGAGCAATTAGATGGGTTCATGCATGTATTTAAAAGTTTTTAATACATGTAAAATAAATTAATTATTCGTTTATTATTAGTTATTTTTTTAAAATTTTGTAAATATAGTATATCAATAAACCATTTTACACTATTTTTTTTTTTTTTCACAAAACGTGTTGAGAATTTGGTGTGCGTATTAGAATTAATGGTGGGTTTGATTCGAATTAATGCAATACAACAATATATAACATATTTATAAAAATGTAAGTAAATATTTGTTAGTGTATACATGGATTCCTATAGTATATTTAACATTTACTTATGGTGCTAGTGAAATAATTAATTAGATATTCAATTTATGCTTCAAAGCGGATGCTTGACTACAGTATTCAAAACTCGTTAATTTCTCTTTAAAAGTATTTTTGTTTAATTTTAATTGCTTCAATTACAGGTCATTCTTTTAATGAATAGTTAGTGATTTTAATTAGAAATCAAATTTAAAACAATAGCCATGTGGAACAAAAACATTGTCACATGAAAACAATACTTCTTTCTATCTTCCGAAGAAAATATACGTTAAAACAAATTTTTATATAAATTTAAGTTAATTAGCTATATTTTTTTTAACTCTAAGCTATTATCCAACAAAGCTAATTAAAAGATTCGCTTCAAATTTCAAAGCCTAGTTGAATTTTGCAAATTTGCTGAGACATGGAAAAGAACAAGTAATTTCCCCTCAATATCTCTTCTTAAATAACGTTAAAAGAAAAAATTTAAATCAATGTGTATTTTTATTTTAGAATCTTTTATATATTTTATAATTAAAATAACATTTGCGAGTGTAATATAAAAAGGCTGAACCTATATTTCTATTTTTGATGCCGCTTTTACAGATTATTCATAGAAAGTATGAAGTCTTGAAAAATATATTCGCACTTCTTTTGCTCATACATGCCAACCGAAACACATTGAGAAAACTTATTGATTTTTTTATACCAAACTTTCATTCAAGTCACTTAGAGATAACGTAAACATATTAAAAAATTAAAATCGCAGAGTTAATTAAAGATCAGCAATTCCACACTGAATGTTAAACTAGGTAATTAGTGAACCGTTTTTAATACAATCCTGACTATTCAAATAACGATCCTGATTTCAATTTGTGACATATTCTATCAGATATTCAGCAATTGTTGCACCAAATTGTGCTATAATTACACAGCTCTGCAAAAAAAAACTTTTTTCAAAAGTGTTTTGATTTTATTAACTGATCTTTATTTAGTTATTTGCGCTGATTTCAAAAATGACATGGGTTTTTTTCTATCACGTAAGGCTTGCCTACAAAATAAAGGTAAAATATTTGAAAAAACTACAAAAAACGAAAATTTTGGATTTGTTTTTATTATTTTACCATAAACTAAAGGAAAGAAAAACAAAGATAAATAGCTTAAATAAGAATAATAGTGATACACATGTGTTGAAAAAATGCTATTATAAGTCTTTGTAAAAACGTTTTCTTTTCCCATCGAAGCTTCTTTTAGTACTTTTTCGGCAGTGTTCTTGTGAATTTTCCCGTTTTAACATCCAACAGTAGTCTGCCATCATGTTGACATTCCAACGACCTTGGTATCTGCGCTCCATTTCTTTTACGTTTTCCTTGTTTCTCACTTACAGCCCCAAGATTTTCTGGAAAGTAGTCCAGATGTGAGTGGAGGAAATGCACTTTGACACTCATGTTGCAGCCCAATATTTTGTAGTTTTGTAACTATTCAGTAACCAAAGCTTTGTAGCTTGGATCTTTTTTCTTTCCAAGAAAGCCTGTTACAACAAGTTTAAATCAATTCCAGACATTTATTTTTCTTTCATTTCCATTTTAGTGACAAAAGTTTCATCTTTTAAAAGTTTTCTTATGTCAGGTTCAACAAAGATGCTCTCTTTCAGCTTAGCATCGGATAGACCAGGAAACTGTTCACAAATATACTTGAAACACTCTCCTTCTTTGTCTAATGCTTTCACAAATTGTTTCATTAGCCCCAATTTTATATGAAGTGGTGGAAACAAGATCTTGGCGCACGACGCCTAGCAGCCAGTAGGATTGGGGAGGGGCAGACAGAATTAGACATATCTCGTTCCAGTAGGAACTGGTATTCCGAGTTTAGATTCATTGTCATAGCAAATAAATAGAATAAAACTGTGTTTGTAAATAACATACATTGTTTAGTAATCTATTCACCATAAAATATCCATAATTAAGATTAAATTCACCACTTATATAGGCTATAATATTGAAAAATCGTACGCATACTGGACTTGAAACCCCTGAAAATAAAAAAATTCAGATGAAATTTGTGACTTATCTAAGGGTGATGGAATTTTTTCACTATTTTTCCCTTAATCAGCATAAAAAATATAGTTAAACCCACTAGGTAAATATACAACAATTTTTTCATCGTAGACCTGTGTTATTGGTGATCCGGATCTGGAGAGTCCTAATTCAAGACCCTATCATTTCCCGTACATGTTTGATTGAGAAAGGTTCGACACCTGGGCGTGCAAGGAGGAGATTCAATGGTATAAAGTCTATTGAGAGAACGTATGCAAGTCGTATGAGGAATGGAATTATCTAGCTAGAAAATGGCATAAGAGGGAAGCGCTATAAGCGAAGACGTAACCTTCCACCTTACGTCATCAACACATCATTGCTTTGTTAAATTTGTATACAGAATGGCTAGAGGTAACCAGTAAAGTCAGCATAATCTCTACCATTTCGATAGGGATAATGGCTGCATATCTGTAATCCGATGATCATCTGTTCCAAGACTAATATGGGAATCATCGCCGAACACTGTGTGATGCCAGTCTGCTAATATTATGGAGTTAAGTGTAGACGCTTTAAAGGGAGCTTTGAGCATGAGCTAGATGGAAGCACTATAGGTGGTATGGAGTAATCTGTAGAACGTTTAATAGTGAGAAATGGTGTTATTGAGCAATCTTGCTGTCACACAATTATCTGGTCCTTCCTTGTATTCGTTCACCATGACCTTCCAAAGACTCCTGGTTTCTTACAACACTCATTGTTGCCGGTACCTTTTTACACCTGTATCTGTGTGACGAATGTGGTAGCATGTTTCTCTATATGATCCGTAGGCTAATGTAACGCAACTATGCGACCACGTTTGAAATTATCCAAATGGCTAAAAGGTAATACTGAAATAGCATTATTCATTTTTTTCAGATGACTGTAATGCCAACAACAAGAAAAGATAAACCATATATAAGTTGTAACTGTTATAAATAATGCCATTTGCGCCATAGAAATGTGTATTGTGTCTGAAGTTAATATTTTTTGATTACTGAAATTCAACAATTCACATATTTGGTATAAAAGAATTTGCCCGCAGAATAGAAATCGCCTAGAAAACTTCGTTTTCTTTGCGAGAGTTTATGGATTTTTAATCATAATCTTTATAGGTATTCTTCAATATATTATTCTTTGATATAATTCAATCTTTTGTCAATATATTATTCAGGTGATTAATTTTATACTTTACTCTCATATCACTTTATTTATATTAATACAAACCTTAAGGTATTACAATTAAAAAAATTTATATGGATTTTATTTTTCAATAGTTTTTAGTTAAGGATTGCATCTTTCTACTTAGCACTATCATTACTTAAAAATATATTGAAATTTTCAAGTTGATCATTTATTGCATGAGAAATAGTAATTGAGTTAAGTTCTTGAAAGCAATTTTTTTTAAAAAGAACACTGCTGGAAATACTTTAAATATTTTTATTTATTCATTTAAACCAAAAATTATTTTTGTCATACAACAGAAGACTGAATTTTCAAAAGGAAAAATAATCGGGAAATATTATTTAATATATAACTAACTCTTTTGCTAAAAATTAGTTAAGGGATTCAGAATATTAAAAAGTAGAACTTTTTTATAAATGTGCAAAGGGATGAAAAGGTAGAAATAAAAATTAACTTTTCAGCTCACTTAGTTTTATGCATAAAAAGGTCAATATAAATTAGAAGTATAGTTATAGTAGTTGCCCGCAATTAACTAAAAATCGTCCACAGTTCAAGAAATAAGACAATTATACTGACTTATTAATTTTACTGAATTGAACAGAATGCACTTAAAAAAATTGAAACTGAATGGTAAAAGCCTAAATTAAGGATCTAAGTATATAGATAAAAATGATAATTTGCTGAAAAAAATTCTTAATTTTTTTAAACAAATTAAGCACGATTAAAAAAATCAAGATTAACTCATTTTGAAGCTTACGCTTTCGGTCAATATGGATAATTAATCGTTTCATGTATAATATTTAGATTATTTTGATTTTGGTCATTATTTTTGATAACATACAGATATAACGTACTTTGAAATTGATATCTTTGATTTTTATAAAAAAATTCAAATTGTTGATAAATTACAAGGGCCGTCATTAAAAGTCATTGAGTAGCTGAATATAGTACGATGTTAATATTCACTCAGTAAAATTGTTGATTTTTGTATATTTCACCTGTCTTGTTGACTGGATAACAAATATGCATTCTTTACATGGAGCTTGAACATGAATACTTATTTTAAAGATAAAGTCACGTTTATTTGTTTCAAAATCATTTACACATTTTCTTCTGGCAATCAATCTTTCACATTTAAAAATCATTACTTAACTTTAATTATTGTAAATATAAACAACAGTAGATTTTCGGATCCAGAATTAATTGTTGGGAGTTCATTGAAGTGCCTCTGTGGTTTCTGTCTGTGTTCACGTTATACAGTACAAAGCTAATGACTGAAGTTTTGATCTTATTAAGTTTAAATCTGGATGAAATTTATATCTTTCCGTCAGAGTAGCATTGTTCAAGAGCCAACGGCTTGAGTGTACTCATTACCTCAGCACATAGATATACAAAGAAAGGTAAGTGCACAAATATACAAAGAATTTTATTTTGCACTACTTTAAATTCTCTATATTTAACCTCTTAAAAATATTTTGATTACGTAAATGAGGTACACGATATTTATATATTAAAGTAGTTATGTATACTTGAAAACTATAAAAAGAATAAGCCTTATCCAACAATAATCAATTTAGATGTTTTCAAATTGCAACTAAGTTAATTTATAATATATATATATATATATATATATATATATATATATATATATATATATATATATATATATATATATATATATATATATATTCCAGAATTCAGATTAGACACTCTTCTTGTTAAATCTAGGTAAGCCGCTATACTAGACATAATTATGTCTTGTGTGGTTATCACGTAAATAAAAGCATTTATTTCTTTTATTTTGCATTCACTACGTTTTCGAGTAGGACCATATGTAAAATTAGATGCAGTTTATTTCTGCAAAAACATTTAAGGGAGTAAACCTAGATTTGCTGACAGAAGTAAAATAAACCTTAAGTGCCCCTAACCCCTTCAGTTTTACCGGCGTATATATACTGTCTTTCCGAAATGCGATCCTTTTCTTAGCGCTGCTATCAGTAAAACTATTCCGAAGAATTTGAATTGCAATAGTATTTGCAAAGGTTTTACTTATTTAGACCTTTTTTTTCACTCTCATGCTCCGCATACGCACACCCACGATGGCACTGCTGAGCAAATTGCGTAACTTTTAATCGGAAGTTTAGGGCTAACAGATTAGAATCATATTAAATGAAGCTTCATAAATAAATTAGCAAATACTTACAAATTTTCTAATAAGCTTTTAACAAATGATGCCATAGATACTATTTCATTACATCTTGTATTTATGAATTTGTAGACCACTTATAATCCTCTTCGATTAACATGAAATGCATATGTATCCATCTGTCAATCTATCTCTACATAAATATTGTTGCACACGTACTAATTTATTTTCAAATCGTTTTAAAACTCATGGTAAAACTTACTTTAATCAAAATCTATTGATATTAGCTCTGTGGAAAGAAATGTTAACAATAAAAGCAAGCATTTATCGGATTAATTTGAAAAATTTTCCCGATTTATTGAAGTACAAAGTATAATTCTTCTTAAATGAAGATAAACTAACGTATATAAAGTCACGTGAAACTTTTACGTGCCTCGTTTTAAATAGAGAAACTTAAAGAAGTCTTTGTTTGTTTTCTTAAAAGGAGCTATTTAATGCTTTATGTAAAAGATGTTAAACTGAAGCAATGTAAGGGAAAATAAAGAATAGAAAATCCTCATAGTTCGTGACTAAAGTTGAAGGTTTTTATTTATGACTTGACTTCAAATAGTCTCTTAGCTTTTTTTAGTTATTTATAAAATTTTCTTTTATGGTATTCTTTTTTACACACTTATTCCCTTTGTACTTTCACAGTTCTTTTTTTTAGTATCGTGTTAAAGCAGTTTTTTTCACTTTTTTGCGTAAAACCATTTGAACAGAGAATTTATATTATTTGTCATAATTTAGTAAAAATTTGTTTTAGAGGGGAAACAAATTTCAATTGTTGTTCTATGATTAGAATTTAGTTATGTAACTTTGTTCTATGCCTTTACGAAAAAAGATGAAAAGAAATTCTAACTTATTTATATTTTTGTAATGTCTTATTTTATTAAATAAATATTTATTAAAAAAATCTCCGATTAAAAAAATGCTTTCTGTGTTTCTTATTTCATGATGTATAAGCCTAAGCACATCCACTTTTACTAAAAGTAAAAGTATATATATATATATATATATATATATATATATATATATATATATGATAAAAACCGACAAAACAGGAAACAGAGGTGTAGAGCTATTAAAACTGAAGATACCAAAAGAGTCTTTGGACAAAAATGGAGACCTAATAGGATTCCCAAAGCTGTCTCTGAATTAGGCCAGAGAAATTATATATATATATATATATATATATATATATATATATATATAAACTTTAAATATATATATGTATATATATATATATATATATATATATATATATATATATATATATATATACATATATAATTCGCTATTTAAAGTTTCTGCCGAAACATTAGTTTGATTCATAATCTTAGGCCTCCAAGATTTCACATAGAATTTTTTAAACACATGTTTGTCTTCTAAAAAATGCCATGTTCGTTTTTTTCAAAGTAAGATGATGTAATGCTGTATTCATTAGTGAAAACATGATTCTGAAAGATTCTGTTTTAGGACGCTATAAAAGCTGAGTACTTCGGAGCGAAAGCTGAGCGCTTTTGTGTACTAATTTTTGTCCCTTGTGTTTGTCCATTTGTCTTGATGTTGTTTGTGTAAAAGAAAACGTGGATTTAAAATTCTAATGTTTTTCCTTACCAATCCATTCAACGACTGACCCAAGGCAAAAATTATCCCAGTGAAATGTTTTAATTCCCGTGAAATCGTCATATATATATTGGATGTATCAGTATAATGGCTGCAAAATTTCTGGATAGATAAGAGTACACCTAGATAATGGGAAATCAGATAGAAAAGGAAGGTTGGAAACTCATTTCTGGAGCGGTAGGACACAAAACACAAGGAAGACAAGACACAAAGAACAGGAGAAAACTTGCTGATTATTTTTAGCACAACAAAAATACTGGGAAGTCTTTGGTTGCTGTAGGTGTTAGATGGCACAATGTAAACTGAAGTATCAGGTTACGGTGCATGCGGGCATGCAGGTTTTTCTGCAACGCTCGCTTCATTTAGACTACCAATAAAGTGGTAGTAGAAATGGGACGTTACATGAACGCTGGGCTAGTTACTATCCTCTAGCATACGGATTGCACTAAAAAATGGATGAACAACACACCGGTTGTACGCTCAACGTTACCTCAAGAGGCAAACGCCCAGCCACATCTTTTTTGCACGCTTGGTCCACAGATTGTATGACAGCATATCTTCATCTTTGATACATAGGAATGCGAGCCAAAAGTGAGAACCCAAAACAACGAAGAGACTGCGCTGGATCTGTTTCAAAACAATTCCGGTAGCAGTGTGATAGTCATGTCGCGATTTACCACATGACCGTCTAGCGGATCCTGCATACTAAGGATGAGCACTTATCACCCCAACATGCACTCTATCGTCCCTTTAAGGTATCCGACTACGTTCGGAACCGTGATTTTGCAAAAGCGTGTAAATGGGTAATATTTATGATATTTAGTGTCACTTAGATTAGAAAATGTATATAAAATTATTTTAAGAATAGTATTACAATAAAAAATTATTTAAGTACCATATTTTGACAAAAAATGAACATAGAACAACCCACTTTTAAAATATTCTTCTTCTGTGAAACATGCTTCTATTATAATGATATCTTGCCTGTATATAGCTCAAACCTCTGTACACAGGCTCAACTAGAATTTTTAAAATATATAACATAGAAGTGGGTTTATCCATATATACTACAATAGAGGAGAGAAATTTTAAGAAAAAAGTGCCGATAATTATTTCAAATGGTTGTAACTCCGAAAATAATGTGAATTTTTCAACACTCATCGTTACGCTTCTGTACAGAGGTCTGAGATATACACAGGCAAAATATTATTTTAAAAGAAGCATTTTTCACAAAAGGAGAACATTTTGAAAAAAAGGTTATTCTAAGTTAATTTTTTGCCGAAGTATTGTATTTAAATAATTTCTTTTGTCAAAATGTCCTTAAAACAATTTTATACATGTATTCTAATCTAAGTGATACCAAATATCATGAAAATTATCCATTTATGCGCCTTTTTAAAATCACGGTTCCGTACGTAGTCGGATACCTTTCTGTTCTTTCTTGATTTTTTGCTGTACTGAAGATAAGAAACACGTTTTATCCGCTTGTTTGTGTTCTGTTTTTCTGGTGTTTTATGTCGTATTTACCGGTCCAGAAAAGTGTTTCTGCAACCATACATTTCTATGTGATTTCTTTAGGTGTATTATACCTATCCGTAAATTTTGTAACCTTTGTACTGATACACCCTGTATATACAATTCTTACACGGTAAAAATTATTTGCTTCAATTTTTAACAATTTGCTTTCTCATATGAAATTGATTAGCTAGATTTTTATAACTTTATATAATGAAAGGATATGATTATAATAAAGAAGACATATTTATGAATTACGTGCTTGAAATATATAATGTATTAGTTATGGATATTTTCTTCAGGGGTTTTTAAAAAAGAACACATTTTAGCAGTCATATAACCATTTTATTGAGGAATCTTTAGATAACACATGAACTTGTTATTTATTTATACTCTACTATAGATTATTAAAAAATACTTCCCAAACTCTCTTTTATATTTTCCTCCATCATCTTGATGTAGTATGTTTCAATTTCGTTACCAATCTCTCTAGTAGTTTCAAAAGGCAGCGTAATATCTAATTGAGAATCAATTCAACTTTAATAAATATTTCACGAAATAATTACGTTTAAAATTCAAACATTACATATATAGAGTTACCATTTTATTTTTACTTACTTATAAAAATATTATTTATTTCTTGTAATTTTTGAAATTTTATTAAGTGAATATATTGAATAAAAATGAGATAAATAGCATTTTTTTTAAAATCCCAAAGCCTTTTGAAAGGATTCGGGACACAGAAAGAACTAAATTTATATAGACAAACTTTTGACTGGAAACAATTACTATAAATTATTTTTTACTATTCGCAATAGAAATTATTCAAATTAAATTATTTGTAATCATCTTGTACCAATTTGTGCAAAAGAGTTCGATCATCTTCGGAGGTTCCTTGATCTATAAGTAGGAATTGACTTCTTGTTTGAACTGTTCTTTGAAGTTTTTAATTAAAATGAGCAGTTTAAATATATAAGGGTAAACCTGTAGTTTTAATGCACTAAAATAAATATAAAGTAAGTTTAAAAACAATTTTGTGTACACACACACACACGCAGATATTGTATAAATATGTATTAAACATTATACACAACCACAACAAATACACACATACCACCTTTCCAAAAAACTTGCCAGATTTATTTATTTTAATTTCAAGAATCTGATGGGCCCTTAAAAGTGTATCTGATTATCTGATCAAAAGTGAAAAAGGAATAATATCTATCAATTCCATGTTTTGTGTAAAAGGAGGATCAAAAATTAAATTTACAAAAAAGTGTAATTTGGAGTGCGATAAGAACGATCCTAAATCACAATGATCTTGGATTCCGTGTGATACAACTTTTGGGAAGTTTTAAAATTTGATTACCTTTTGTTTAAAATTTAATTCATTATTATATAAATGTCTTACTGGACATAAATTTGAGAAACTACATAAAAAAAAACAGATAAGTAAGTTCGGTACACTTCCTTAGACTGAAAAGTGATCTAATGTCAGTGTTTATATTTTTACTTCACCACTTCATAAAGATCAGCATATTTAATTATACTCTATTTTTATGTGGACGCTTTAATGTGTTTTCTGTACAAAATATATTTTATTCTTTTTCTAATGAATATTTAAAAGTTTCGAAAACTTAGTGTATTAAAGGAACATTGTGACGTTTCCTATCTCAAGATTTTTAGTTTTCTTATTGACCTAAAACAGAAAAAACAAACTAACATTTTGTTCTTGAAATTTTTTATATATACCCACTTTTATTTTTATTCAAAAATAGGTAAAATGTTAAAATTACGACAATTATTTTTCATTTTATGATTATCTTATATTGTACAAAGTAGCTACATCTTTAAACGTTGCTTTAAGTTGAAAAATATTGTTTAAAAGAACAGTTAAGTTTTATTTAAGAAGAAACTTAGCAGAAATAATTTTTCTATTTAGGAAATTGAAGCATTGAGTTAAGAATGGAACTGGAAGTTTAAGCAAGAATATATTATAATAAATTTGTTATAAGCTTGAAAAAAACTTCATTTTAATTATTTTTCATAAGTTGAATTTTTTCGTTGGAATAGCAGTTTGTAAGAGGATATTAGAAAACAAAATGCCAATTTATTGCACAATGATTTTGAAGGAATGAGAATTATTTATATGCAAGAAATCCAGTTAATTATTCATTATAATTTATAACAGAACAGTAAGCAATTGATTATTCTTACATTATTAGAAGATATTTTTAATGTTATTAAAGGACCACAGAAAATAGCTTCGGCCCTCTTAAAGCAATTTTGGATTAATTAATACTAATCACTATAATTTAATTGGTTAATATTTAATAAAGTGGTAATGTATAATGTAATACTTTTAAAAACACAATAAAGATACTTAGTATTAGTATCGGTTAAATAAATAATTTTTATAAATCTATTATTTGTTTATTTTTCAACTGTTTTACTTGAATATAGATCTTATCTGACTATACTCTTTTTTCATCGAAAAAGTACGAGAAGAATCTTTTCAATCTAAATTGAAGACATAGATTTACCACCAATTTTTCCGCATCTCATTACCTTTTTGCAAAATAAAAAATATCTCTAAGTCAAAAGAAAAGCTTCTGTGGGTAATATTGCAGTAATTATAATTTTGAAGAATTCAAGCATTTTCGATAGAACTTTGTTTACCTCTTTTTGTATTATAATTTAAAATTATACTGGAATTCTTAAATTAATAAGAAAAAAAAAACCAAAACACGATTAACTAATAGAGTTTGAATTAAATTTAAAATGTATTAAGAAGCAGATAAACAAATAAATTGCTTGCATTAAAACTATGTTGTATTAAATAAGGAGGCCAGAAAATTTCTATAAGAATATTTTAGTGCTATGTATTGTTTGTATTAACTAACATTATACTGGAGTTATATTGGTGAAGAATTTCACAATTGTAAATGTAGTTGAAATGAGGGGAAGTAACTTTTAACTAAGAAGAGTAAACACTTAAATATAGTCTTCACACAATATGAAAGCTTTCACACCCTTATATTAACATTATAACAAGCGTAGCTTCATTTAATTGTCATTTTTGGGTAAGTAAAATCAGGACTCGAAACAACCATTCGAAGACGATAATTGCTACTATGAAAACCTTACTACAAAGAACTATAATCAAAAGCTCCTCTAAAACTGGACGGCCGGATGTATACATGTGGCCGCGGGCCGCTCTTTTACTGACTTTCTTGCTTTCGATTTCAATCCAACTTTTCAAACACCAAGTGCATGCGCAAATTCAGGTAAAAAGCTAACTTAGCTCTTACCACATATCTTCCTTATTGAAACATGCATTAATGACTGATGTTTAAAAGTATTCTTGGCACAGCCAAAAATGCAGCCAATCTATTAAGATACATTTAACATGCCAAAAAGAAAAAGAAAAATTTTCATCGGTAAATATTGCTAAATCTCTGAGACAAAGTAAACTTATATTCATACACAACCAAAGTTCTTTTAGTAACATGATTGAAGTCCAGAAACACACTACAGATATAGCTATTACAACAATGTCTCCTTTACTAGAACGTGTAACTTTGCAGAGCCCAAACTAGTAATAATAATAATATTAATAAAAGGAAAACTATTAGAGAGGTAAAATATTTCACATTAGAGAGACAGTAAAACATGCGATTTTTCTTCCAATAATATTACTTGGGAGAGGATTTAAACTCTCTATAGAAAATATTAAGTAATTTTGCTCTGAAATGAAAACAAGGTAAATGATGTTCCCTTATTTTAACTTTAAGTATGTTGGTATTTTATTTGTTAAATATTATATTTTTGCTTGAATAAATGTATAATTGTTATTAAATGGCTCTTCAAGATTTCTCTAAATATCCATTTTTAAAAAAGTTACTGACAACATTAAGTCGCATTGAAGCTGGTGAGGTCTCTTAGATTATTAAAATTATAATAAATGTAATAATAATATGAATATATATGTATATTATAATATGAATATATACATATATACATTAATATACAAACATATGCAAATTAGAACAAGAAAAAAATTTATATCTAAAATGTTATCTTCTTTCACTTTAAGCATATTATTTCATATCTGATAAAAACCCGAAAATGATGTTTCATGTTATTTTTATTTTTAAAATTTGACAAAAAAAATAATTTTTAATTTATATTGTAGGAAATGAATTTTCTTAAATATGGGTATGATTTTATATCATACATTGTTCCAAATTTTACTTTGGTGATTATTCTGGACTGACGTACATTTTCATTTTGTAAAAAACGTAGAAATATTGAAGAATGAGAATTAATTAGCCAAATTAAAATAAAACACAGAAATAATTTTTTGAAGATTAATAATCAGAGGCGTAAATTTATTTCGCATTTACTAGTATAAATGTTTTGATATTAAAAGCTGCTTGATTTTAACGGTATATAAAAATTTTGATTATTAAAAAATGTTTTAAAAATATTGAAAGGATTTGATTAAATTAAAAATATTAAAATTTTAAAAATAATTTCATAGAAAATAAAAAAATTCTAAATATTTTTAGTTTAATTAATATGAATAAGAAACTTATATGTTTATTATTAATATTTAAATCATTTTTAAATGGAAGCTATAAACCTTATTTTAAATTATGATTACTCTTTATTTCGTCATTAAGAAATAGAGTATTATCTAAATTATATAATAAAATCGTTGAAAAAAATTTAAATCATCTTTACTGAAATTTTGTTAAAAATGTCTGTTTAGGATGATATTCTGTAAATATTTCGATAATTCTATATAGCACGAAACATAAATAAATGTATGAATAGTAAATAATTTGTCAGCACTTAAGGAAATTTAATAGCAAAATTAAATAACTTTTTTCAACTTGTAAGATATAACCTCTTTCGACAACGAGTGCAAAAATAGTGTTCACATTGAAACAATAATCAAAAGTGTGACAAACTATATAAATTCTTGAAATCAAAATCCAAGTTTCGCCTTTTTAAATGATACTGTTGTTGTTGTTGCTACTAATGCTACTAATTTTGTTATGTAAGTATTTATTTAATGTTCGTTATTTTTAGTGTGTTATAAATATAGTCTTTTATTACCAATTACATTTTTTAAGTGTTAAAAAATAACTTTTAAAGGTGTGGTACATTTAAAATTCTTAAAAAATTAAAAACACAAGTTTTTCCTCAGTTTTTCTGAAAAATGTAAAATATTTTCATTGTTGATTTTATTTCGTTGGAACACTCTTCATAAATTAGCGTTTATTTTATATCCCATCAAATTTCACGATTTCATTTGTGAAGTAGTTTTTATGTTTTATTGATACTTTTATATTTCTGGTACTTTTTAATGCTGAATTATTTTCATATAAAGATTTTATTAACAAATTATATTTACTAGAATTTTTTACTTATTGACTTTAAATCTTATTTTACGCTATGTGTTCAACATTATATTAATTTTGACACATAATTTAAAATGTAATAACAAACTAATTATAAGGTATTTTATTTATCAGTTATTTAGTATTTTACACGTTTCCAGTGAGAAATAATCATTTATGCTTACTTCATTATTATCTAATTTGGAAGCAGTAACTTTTACACATTATATGTTAATTACTTAGGAAATAAAACATGAATGACAGTTATAATCTAAAGAATGACACATTGTGGAAAAAAAAGGAAAGTATGGGGAAAAAAAGAAAATATCTTTGTATTTATTGTTCAAGAAATCTAAATACACTAGATGCTCATTTTAATAAAGAAGAATATTTACTTTTATTTCATTTACGTACTCTGCACTTGTTATACTTCTGAGTAGACTATTTAAATTTATCAAGAAATATATGATGTTCTATTTTTGATTTGCGTTTCTTAGAAATATCAGACAAAATTAAAATATCTAACATTAGAGTAAATACTAATTAAGTTTTTCAATAATTATTTTATTTTTATTGCTTTTGAAATCTAAGAAGCAATTAACTTGAATTTACTTATTTCAGATAAGAGTTTATTTATATTTCAGTTATTTTAGGTATAGCAAACTTATAAAATGAGTTCGTTAAATATGAATTCCCTATTTTTTTTAATTGGATCCCTTGAATACTATCTCACTAAAAATTATATATTTATTAAAAAACAGTGCAATATTATTAATTATTGAGTAATGCAATGCTTTAAACACAACCGAAAAGAAATGTAAATGTTTATGAGAATAAAAATACATTGCTATAGAAAACATTTTAATAATACACTGCTGGACAATTGCTAAGGACGGATCACAAATTGCTATATTGCATAATATTAAGCGAGACATGAGACCTAGTAGGATAAAATATAGTTGCCACACTGTTCAGACATTAAAATAAAGAATATTAATTGTTCTGGAAAGTACAAAAGCTGTGAAACATCTGAAAGAAAAAAAATGTTCATTTGATCTGCGTACGGAGAAATGGAACAATGCATCTAAAAGTCAGCAGGCACCTTAAAGAAAGGTATCAGTACGGGATATGTCCACCGTGGAGTGTGATGCAACATTCCACACGTCGTACCATACTTTGCATAACATTATCCAGCAGCTGTTGAGGCAATTTATCCCATTCCTCTGTGAGTGCACCGATGAGGGTGTTCTTGTTTGTCGGAGGATAGCTTCGACCAGCAACTTGCCTCCAAAAAGCATCCCACACATTTTCAATGGGATTTAGATCTGGAGAACGCGCTGGCCATACGAGACGTTGAATACCCTCGCTGTCTAGACAATCCTGAACAGTGAGTGTTCGATGACATGTTGCGTTGTCGTCCATAAAAACAAATTTATCACCGACAGCACCACGGAAAAGACGAACATGAGGAAGTAGAACTTCATCAATGTATCGTTGGCCCGTCATAGTCCCATTCGCAACCACATGTAGGCGCGTGCGGCCATTGATCATGATGCCGGCCCACACCATGATACTGCATGTCGGATATCGGTCCTTTTCCTGGATATTTTCTGGACGATAAGCAGTACCACACTCGCGCCAGATCAGTTGGCGTCTACAATCCGATGAAAGACTGAACCTACTCTCATCTGAGAATAGTGCACATGCCCATTCCTGTTCAGTCCAATGTGATGCTCTCGACACCATTGCAAACGGGCAGTACGGTGCTGTCTGGTCAATGGGACACACACAACAGGTTTGCTTGCGTATAGTCCTCCTCCCCTCAAACGTCTGGCAACAGTTTTTCGGGAGATCTGCTTTCCTGAGGCAGCAAGAAACTGATTTGCCACCTGCTGAGCTGTGGTGCGCCTGTTCCTTTTTGCTGATAAGACGATATATCTGTCTTCTGCAGGCGTCGTACTTCTAACACGACCTCCCCCGTGCCGTCTACTACACATTCCAGTAGTTTTAAATGACTTCCACAGCCGTGAAACAACGCTGTGAGCGATGTCGAACTCCCTGGCAACATGTGTTATTTTTCGCCCTTCTTCGATCTTTCCAATAATTCGGCCACGCATAAAATCATCTATGTGATGTCGGGAAGACATGCCAAAAATTTTAAGTTCGTCTATTAAATCTTTCCTGTAAATTTTTGACTTGAAACAACAACTGTCCACACGCTTCAAAACCTTTAAAGCTCTTATGAACGCTATCACGTGATGAACAGACGTGTGGAAAAAAATTTGCATACTCATACTTCTTACTAATATCCCGCACTTATTCTAATTTTCCACATTTTGCTTCCTTTCATTTTGTGGTTGCTATGGACGATAGTGTTATCCGTCCTTAGCAATTGTCCAGCAGTGTATATTGGAATAATTGTTGACATTTTACACTTTTAGAATGAATTAGAAATATGCGTCCATGTTTGAGATAAAGCCACTTATATATACAAGCACATTATAATATTTAATGAAAAAGCATATTAAAGTAAAAATAATTTTTTAAAGTTGAATTATAAACTTTGTTAACACTTTATTTTAAGAAGATATGGTTTTAAAAATAAGGGTGAAAAATTAGAGGAATTTTTCAGTTTCTAAATAAAAAAGTTAAACTTAGTCGTTAAAAGTTAAATGAATTTGGGTAAATTAAAATTAAATGAAAATGGTTAACGACATTCAATCAAGCTATACTTTAATACAAAATAAAACGATTTTTTCGCATTATTCAATGGATTTTTCTGATGATTTAATGATAAAAAAGTCGTTTCGATATACATTCACCATTTTACTGTTTAACTAAGATATATAATAGTTCAAATATACTCAAATGTTTCCATGATATATCACGACCCTAAGGTCGCTGGTGAATTTAGATACACATAATCAAAAAACACACTTTAAAAAAATCAACAATTCTACTATATTTTCAAATTATTATCAAAAGGTTATTCTAAAGGTTAACTTAAAATTCAATAATAATTATTTAATCACTTATCTTTATCGATAAAATCCGACGCATTCTTACTCATCCTGACTTGACGAAATATCTTGTTCCGCGAAAAAATTAGGATCTCCTAAAATTCTAATAGCTTCAATTATTGTAACTTCAGTATCAGCTTGACGACGATGGACTATCTCTCAAACTTCACTTGACTTTAAATAGCAACTCCCATTAGCATAAATCACTATTCCTCCACATAAAGTGAATTTTTAATCCTACAACACTTAAAAAAGATATCCCTAGAGTATTAGTAAGAAACGCAAACATAATCCATTACAGGTATGTTTAATTTTTACTTAAGAATTCATTCTTACTAATTTTTGAAGCAAAACTTACATTTAGCATTTATAATTTTCGTGGATTATTTATAAACTAAGTTTGTTCAATTTTATTCCTTCAATGAAAAAAAAACAATTAACTGAGCTATTTCCTCATTTAAAAATATTGTGTCTCCTCAGGTGCCTACTTTGTCTGAATGTGCTGAAAAGCTAATCATTTACGTAACACTGCACCTTTATACTGTCGTTTAAATTTCTCGTCTGTAGCATGTCGCCTTCTTGGTTTAGCAATTTTAATGGCCAGTAGTGTACATGGTGTAGTACTGATACATTTATAAGTATATTATATCAGTGTAAATGCGTATCTTTTTTTTAATATGTCCAAATGTATATTTTTTGTCTCTTTTCGATAAATTTGTAATCTTTTAAATCCATTATTTTTTACTTTTCGATACGCTCGTGCCTCTTTGTAGGGTTATCACGCCCCCTAAGGGTCTCGTTCCACAGTTTGAGAAACGCTGTTGTAGGATAGTGTAGAAAGAAAACAATAAAATTCCTTCGTGAATGAAGCATAAAAATAAGTACATGTACCTTAAGACACTTTTATTCAGCAAAATAGTTGTAATTAATGAAACGCATAACTTAAAACTTCGTATCTTGCTGCTTTTATCTATGTATGATAAACGCAGAAATATTAACCACATTATTCTTTAGATGTAGAAAAAATCTAACTCGCATTAATTGCTACTTTGTGGTCTTTCTACGATTGCTGAACCTAATTACATATCTAAAAAATTGTTATCAAAGAATTTTATATGAGGATGTCTTGATATTTTTAATAAATGTTATTAGTTGGAGAAAATACCATTATCATTATAATAGAACAAAATTAGCTCCATTTAGTGACTATACAGCTTTTCAGAATGTTTGATACAAGTTTAAGTATTAGTTAAAAAAACTGTTTTGAGACATATGTTTTTATGGATTGCAATAAATACCACTAAAGAACAAATTCCAAAGATGGATAGAATAAAATGTCCTAAAAGTTTCTTAGTGCAATGAAATATAATTTAGATGTCATATTAATATAAATATTTCAATTTTTAAAATAATAGCACCTTTTCAAACACACTTGGATATGTTGTGTTTTCTAATCTATAAAAATAATAACATTAACACGCCAATAGAAATACTGATTAAAGGTGTCCGACTAGGTTCGGAACCATGATTTTAAAAAGCGCATAAATGGATAATTTTCATGATATTTAGTGTCACTTGGATTAGAATACATGTATAAAATTGTTTTAAGGACATTTTGACAAAAATTATTTATTTAAATATAATATTTTGGCAAAAAATTAACTTAGAATAACCTTTTGTCAAAATGTTCTCCTTTAATAAAAAATGCATCTAAAATAGTAGTATTTTGCTTATGTAAAGTAAAGACATCTCCAGAGAGTTTGAACTATTTTTTTCTTCAAAAAAATTCACATTATTTTCAGAGTTACCACCAATTGAAATAATTATCGGCGCTTGTAAAACTTTCTCGCCTCTGCTGCCGTAAATCATATATAAACCCACTTCTAAGTTATATATTTAAAAACATAATTCTAATTCAGCCTCTGTATAGAGGTCTGAGCTATATACAGGCAAAATACTATTGTAATAGAAGCATTTTTCACAAAAGGAGAATATTTTGAAAATGGGTCATTCTATGTTTATTTTTTGTCAAAATATTGAGCTTAAATGATTTTTTATTGTAGTAATATTCTTAAAACAATTTTATATACATTTTCTAATCCGAGTGACACTAAATATTATAAATATTATCCATTTATACGCTTTTGCAAAATCACGGTTCCGAACGTAGTCGGATACCTTAAATAAGACTGTTGTGTGTGTGAATAGATGATATTTTTTCCTAATTATTATTTCACACAAATGCACGTGTGTCTGTCTTTTTAATCTAATTCTGTCTTTTTATGAACCTAAAACAAGAACTTAGAATTACAAGTTTATTTGCAAACTTTTTAAGTAAGCATTCATTTTTCTATTTAAAAGACAGATAAAGAAGATTATTGTTCTTGGAAAGTGTATTTCTTAATCTTTCTATGTGTGAGTGTGGAGGATTCTACGTTATAATTCAGAGCAAAGAATTTATTAAATTATTTAAATAAATTAAGTATAATTAAGCAAAATCTCTCTCTCTCTCTCAATGAATGTGTTCTATTTGTAAACTAGTAATATATATAAAATTAAGCCAATTCCTACTTATGTCACCCAAGAAAATGTTTACTTTAGATACTTTTTATTAAATAATTACAATCAATATAAATATGCATTTACATATGACAGAATCACAATATTAAGTGACAAAATAGGAAGCGATTTTACTTGCAATTTTCCATTTTCCTTTCTATATGCGGTGTTGGACTATTTTTGCTTGTTTGTTACTATTTTTATTCATTAATTAAATTTTTAATTAAAGTTTAACCTGTTTTTGTGCGGTATATAGGGACCGCATAAGAATAAACACACACAAAAGAAATATTCAAAAATTCCATAAATTCTTAAATAAAACAAACTAATTCGTGGAAATACTACAGAAACTTTTTTATGCGGTGGATAGGGACCGCATAAAAATAGTCGCATTTATAAAATATGCCAATTATTTACGAAATTTATGTAAGAGTACTTCCATAACAAAACAAATAATTAAATATTACACATGGAAACATTTTTAAAACATATAGTTTTAGTTTAAACGGATAAGTTTTCAAAATGCTCATACATAATTCATTGCTGCTCATCGTAATCCAAAGCCTCGTAATGAATAAGTTCAAAATCGTTTTCATCACTTGAAGGTACAATTTCAATTGATATATTTTTTGGCAACATAAAGTAAGAGATGAGTTTTTGTGACGATGGTCGGGTGGTGAGTTGATTGTAAATGTCACGATAACCAGATATACATGATTGAAACCCTTTTTGGAATTTTTACTTCTTTCTTAATTGTTATCTATTTTAAGAAAATACTTTTCCACTTAGTTGGAAAACTGGATCCCTGCATATTTTTATCCACTCTCGAAGAATCCGGTTTTTCTTGTCCGTCTTCATAATCTATCAAATTATTGATAATGTCACTGTCATTGAAAGTTTCGTCTTCAATCAAGTGCTGGGTGCTGGAGTGTTAAGAGAAAGTAATTCAATGCACATTGTCTGGAGATTGTTTATAACAAATGAATAGAGTGTTTTGAAATGTCTACATTTCAGGGACGTAACGTACACCCCCGCATCACGGGGAAGGGGCAGGACTTTAAGGGGTCCAAGGCTTGACTATCGCTAAATACTTATTTACCCAATTTATAAAATATTAAAAGCAAACTTGACTTTCAAGGGGAGCAGGGTCCTAACATTCTCCGTTACTCCACTGGTAAATATATAGAAAACATTACAATGGCGCCAAAGCCATTGAAATTCATACACCACATAAAAAAAAGATCACACTTAAAAAATCGCATAAAAAAGACCGCACACACAAAACAGGTTCTACTCTGTATTCTTATAAAATAGTATAGTAAGAAGAAATCAAATTTTCAGAAAATAAGCCATCCCAGGTGGGATTCGAACCCATGATCTTTGGATTGGGAGTCCAACGCGCTATCCATTGCGGTACAGGGGCACAACGGACGGGTTTCCTTTCTATATATGCTTTTGAACTATTATTTTTATTTGCTACTATTTATTACTATTTTAATTTGACTACTGATTTAATATTTGAAAAAGCTGTATTAACACATCAAGTGTCGTTCACTACAAGTTTAAAATATGTATTTGAACTTGAGTGGAAGGATATAAAGTATTTTACTAACGATTGAAAATTTGAACAAGATATATTTATATATATATATATATATATAGGGAGAGATTGAACTGATAGTAGAAATCGAAAAAAATAATATATTTCAATGAGCTGTAATTCAAGTTTTTATGTTTTCATAATTAACAATTTTTAGAAATGAATTTCTTTAAATATTAGGCTAGAATTTAAATAATTTTAGTGAAAAAGTTGAAAAAGTAAATCGTAAGTCACATCAGTTTGCCAAAGAAAGAGAATAATACGATCTTTTTATTCATACTTTGTGGCTTAAAACTATAATCCTTTCCCTTTTTCTTTTAACGTATTCAATTATTTGTACCGAAGTTATAGTAGTTCATGCATGGCTTATATATATGTTTTTTTAATCATTCCAATATCTTATATTTCGTATGTTGTAAACCTTAGTTGTTGTACAAGAATTATATAGTAAAAAAGTATTGCAGTATTCTTTCAGATATTAATAAGTTAGAAATCAACTGCATTGTGTAGTTTTTTTGTCGTTATCGAGTTTTTTTTTACATTTAAATAGGAATTCCTTGTTAGCACGTTTGTATCTCATTCCTTTGTTGAAATATATTTTTTTCTATAATAAACTATTAAAATGGTTCATATTTAAAGTATAATCACTTTAAAGTTAAATTAAATATAATTTACTTTTAAGTTGAAGTTAATTTTTATGTGACTGTAAATCAGTTTGAAAGCTAAAGTCAATAATAATCTATTTAAAAATTTGCCACTTTTCAAAAATTTTAATTTTTTAAAAAAATTTTAAATACAGAAAATTATATACAATCACTAAATCAGGTAGAAATTCGTAAGTAAAAAAATATTTTTAGCACTCTTTTAGAAAATCACTCAATAAATTTCTAAGAAAAATCAAGTAAACAAAGTTAAAACATTTTTGAAAAACTTTAAAATTTGCCCCATTTTTTTTCAAGATTTACTTGTGATAAACAAAACTCAAGTATTTTTAACTGAATATACAAATTAATTCAGATAAATAAAAAAAGTAATGTATAGATCAAAATTTTTATAGTAAATAATATAACTAATCAAAACAATTAAAAATTAAGTAATAGTTAGTAGTTAATAGCTCCCCTTTTTATAAAATTAGATCCCGTGTTTATGATACTAAAATAATTGCAAATTGCGCGTTACCTTTCCATGAATTGGAACAAACACCTTTATTGAAAAAAAAAATAAGGCCTTGATTGACAATAGTAGCATTATATAAATATATTCTGATGTATTGAAAAAAGGGGAAGGATAAATAAAGTTAAAACTTCTAAAAAAAAATGAATATACCGTTGTAGCTGTGAAATTGGACCTATAATTTGTCTATACGCAAACACACGCAAGCACGATTTCTAAAAAAATAAATATTACGTTCCGTAGAAAAGATGCTTTGTAAAACTATTGTGTGAAAATGCCGTCAAAATCCTTTATATCACAAAAGGAGGGCGCGGTAAACGTAAATAATTCTTGGAAGAAGCGACAAAAACTTCTGTCTACCAAAACTACCAGCAGAAGCTCTTCATGAAATAAAATTAAAGTCGCAGGATTATTTTTCACGAAGAAAACTCGCAATATGTCATAACATCCCAGGCATGCTCTCTGCTTGTATCAAAATTGATGGATCACTGTGAGGAAAGAATACGCCGCTGACGTTGTCATTGATCTATCGTGATTGACACCATTGCTTATCGCACAGAAATTTCCCCCAGGACTGAGTGAAGACCCATTTCGTAATGAAATTTCAGACCGTTTTTTCCAGAGATTTCAGTGAATTTGACATGAGAAATTTCGCCGCTTAGCTAATGCACCCCGAAAAACCTCTGCACCAATAATGATTTCCAGCTTTGCCTTTTCAAAGACAACAAGCGCTTTTCAGTTACTAATCTAACTCGGAAAAAGCTTTTAGCTTTAAGTAAGAGCAAAGTTTGACATTAACATCTCGGTCGATGCTTCGTTACTTTTCCTTTGTTGTAAAGTAATAAAAACTGATTGTCTTTTAAGGTTTTTACAGTAGAAACATTTTGTTTTCCGGTTCTACGTCTGCAAATCTACTGTTTGTTTAGTTTTGGTCCTTCTTCAATTCTTCTTTTATCGAATTGAAGTTTATTCTTTTTATCATAGTGAACATGTGAGTGGGTCTGTTACTTTTAGTTAAGAAATAACCTATCGACAGATTCAAAATTTTAAAAATTTCAAAAATATTATTTAGTATATTAGACATAATGTTGCCACAA
The DNA here is from genome assembly GCA_019973935.1 of Trichonephila clavipes. Classification (NCBI taxonomy): domain Eukaryota; kingdom Metazoa; phylum Arthropoda; class Arachnida; order Araneae; family Nephilidae; genus Trichonephila; species Trichonephila clavipes. The sequence goes on along the minus strand of BMAU01011161.1, from coordinate 148,527 downwards.
ATACCAATTAATAAAATTATGCACCTAAACTTTTTTTTACATGGTAGATACATTCCTTAGAAAACTGTTATAAAATTGTGTAAAGAAATAGATGCGACTTATGATAAATTTGGGAATATGTTTCAAACAGTTTTAAAAAATCGGGCAAAATGAAAAATCTAAATATTTTTCCCAAAAACGATGCAAAAAAAGTATTAAGGTATCCGACTACGTTCGGAACTTTGATTTTATAAAAGCGTATAAATAGATAATATTTATGATATTTAGAGTTATTTAGATTAGAATACGTATATAAAATTGTTTTAAGAATAACATTAGAATAAAAAATGATTTAAATGCAATATTTTGGTAAAAAATGAACTTAGAATTACCTATTTTCCAAAAGTTTTCTTATGAAAAATGCTTCTATAATAATAATATTTTTCTTATAGAAAGTAAAGTTTTCTTGCAGAGGGCCTGAGCTAGAAATTTTGAAATATATAAACTACAAGTGGATTTATTCATATTTCAGTACCACAGACGGGAGAAATTTTAAGAAAAATACGCCGATAATTTTTCAATAGATAGTAACTCTAAAAATAATGGGAATTTTTCAAAATTCCTAGTTCAGACACTCTGGATTACTTTACACTTTATATAAGCAAAATATTATTATTTTATAAGGGTTTTTTTTATAAAAAGGGAACTTTTAAAAATGGATCTTTATAAGTTCATTTTTTGCCAAAATATTGCATTTAAATAATTTTTTACTGTAATAATATTCTTAAAAGAATTTTATACGTGTGTTCTAATTTAAGTGACACTAAATATCATAAAAATTAGGCACTTAAGAATAATTTTAAAATCACGGTTCCGAACGTATCAGGATAACCTTAATAAATTTGTTACATATAAATAAAACAAAAACAATTAATTTTTGTTACAAAAAAATTAAATTAGTATGTAGTGAAAATTCACAAACACTATAAATATATGCAACGCATAAAAATTCAAATCGAAATTTGGAACAAAACTACTAGCTAACCATTATTAATTGTTACATGATAACAAACGTGCACGTTTCTTACGAACTGGATCAAAAATGCTTTCATCAGTAGTTGCGTGAAATATGTGTAGCACATCTAGCGGTTTTGATTCAAATTTAGAATTTCGTTCGTTATTAACGGTCTCTTTTGATTTTTTTGTCGTTACAAAGTCTTATTAGCGGCTTTCTTTTTTGTTTCTCAAGTTTATATAATTCTTGATATTCTGCTACAAAAGATTACGTATAAATTTCAATGCACGCTCTACGTTATGATCATGAATAATAAAATGTTGTTCCATGCTCTTAACAAATTTCAAGCCTTCGAGAATTAAATCAGTTGTTAATAGCTGAACTTCACCTTCGACTTCGTCATTATCGACTTCTTTATTATCATAAACTGTCATAAATTCGATCAAATCGTCGGCATCTAAAGGGTACGAGTACCCAATTTTTTTGGAATCCGTTCTAGAACAAAAAAATTGCGTAAAAAGAAAAAAATCATTAAATTCGTGTACTGTGTTATTTTAAAATCATATAAAAAGAGTTGGGTGTATTTAAATAAGAAATTTTGGAACTGAACCTGGGAGAGATGGCTTTTAGTGCTATGATTATGAGAACTCTTTTCCGTGGAAATAATGGTCAGTTAATTTTTTAATATTAAATGCTGTATAGAATATCTCCTAAAGTCTATTTCTGTTTGTATATAAATTATTTACGTATTTTTGCAATTGTGCCAAGAAATTCCAATATTTTCATTAGACAAATAAATTCACAGCAAATCTATGTTTGGATCTTTGATTAAAAATAATTTTTAGAATCTGTAAGTTAAAAGAAGATTAAAAGCCAAATTAACTTTCTCTGATGAATTTCGTCTCCATCTTTTAAGTAGAAAAATCAGGGATCCTAAATTATGTTTAAATAAGTCAGCCCTGTAAGAAACATGATTTGATTTTTAATTTACGTTTCATTAGGAAACAATTTAAGGGCAAATGTAGATTAACCTTACAATTTTGAACCATCGTCAAGTGGCGAGGATGACAACTAAGCTGGCATCCCCTTCTTTAAAAACATCCACACCATTCTAACAGGAGGACTTTACGCCTCAACAGATTTAATATATATCAGCCCCTCTAAACATCAGGTCTTCTATGACACTAACCGTGACTCTAAAATTGGCCATGAGCTCGTGACCATGACCTCGGTTCCCATCTACGTTGAGAAACAAAACACAACAATTAAGAAGTTACTGAGTGAATTGCCTGCTAGCGTACTTTAGTTTCACAACACTTAGTGGCTGCTCATTACGTAATTCGGAATCACAATCTTTCGAGTTGGCATTTCGTTCTTCTAACTTCTACATCACCTTATGGGATAATAGCCTTTGTCGCTCCATATCCCACACAAAAATATTAACTGTAACATCACCTTATTAAACCATCATAAAAAGTAAAATTTCCAAAACTATATGTATTTTGGGTCAAACGGGAAGTTTTGTCTATTTCTAGAATAGAAGGGAACAACCCATTTTTTCGATACATCTACATCTGAGTAATCATATCTTTCTTTAGTTAAATATTCTTAATAGCTCGAAGGGAACTTGAGAATTCCATTTCTGTGGCGCGCTTTTGTTTCTTTTAAGAATTTATTTTCGACAAAAAATATGTGAAATCTAGATAAACAGTGGGTAACCAATAGGATTTTAATCTGAGGAGCATGGTGAAGGCGTGCGACAGAATTTCATATTCTAGTTCAGTGATTTTTTTGGTAAGTCTTGAAAGAAACTTGTGGTCGGGCGTTGTTTCAGTGTAATGCGATTTACTTACTGTTGGCTTGCACCTAATCTTTTTCTCGGGAGTTTTGTTCGAATAATCAATTTGCCGACTCGACTATTGAACTTTTCACTGAATTTAAAAAGCTCATAGTGAAAAAGGGTTTTTAACTTCCCATTATATATACGACATTTTCTTATTAAGATTAAAACTTGGTTTTGTAGTGATCACGTAGAAAGAAGTCACCCTGAACCCCAATTTAACGAATTTTTGGGACCGAACATTTTGTTCATTAATTCGGAGCTCTTCATTACATAGGGGTACAAACAAAATACATATTTTTTGCACTTACCTTTTATAAAATCTATAATAAGCACCAACACAAAAAATATCCCTAGTTAGAAATTACGCTCCTTTTATTCAACAGTTAAAAATGCTATTAGTGAATTATTACGAACCAAAATTGGAAATTTTAAAATACTGAGTAATAGATGTTTGATACTTTATTTTTTAATTCCTAATTCGAAGAAGCTCTTTTTCGACTTTATGCAGAGAATAAAATACTTTCTCATTTGCATTCTGCTTCATAAGGTATGTTATCACAGTTTCCCAATATAAAGCAAAAAATGCAACAGTTTTGATAGGAATTTCATTATCAATTTCTGCATCAGAACCGCTATCTATTGGCTCTGTTAAATCAACAACTTCCTCAATTTCAATTGCACAGATAGGTAGTAAGTCATCAAACCTAACATAATAGTTAAAATCTTAAAATATCCCCTGCGTTGTGGAGTGGGAGGAGATAAGAAAGGAGTTACCTGTCTTATGCAAAACTCACACGGTAAGTTAAACTCATTATTCATCTACATCTGTAAAATCTGATAATGATCTGCGCCTTTTACCGGCAAAATTTTCTGCTTACAAGAAAAGTCTTTTTCTAAAGATAGTTTAACATTTGAAAAAAAATCCAATTTTTTTCTAATTTTTTTTTACAGCTGTTGAAATAATTTGTTAATTTGAAGTTTATTATTCGTTAAATAGGGTTTATTTGCATTCACTTTAATCGGAGAAAGAGAAAAATTTGATAAATCGAGAAATTCGTTAAATAAGGATTCGGTAAATCGGGGTCCCACTGCAATAACAATTATATATATATATATATATATATATATATATATATATATATATATATATATATATATATCAGTTACAAAATTCTTGGATTAAAATTCACAAATCCATTCAACTTCAACGATGAAACTTCTGGTAATATCTTAGAAATAACAAACACAATTTTATTTAATGTTATAATTTTTAGAAAATTTTTTTAATCTTTTGAATTAGTCAAACATTTCAGATCATGTGTCAGTGGCATCTTTCAATCAATCTACCACTCTTTTTTAACGATAAATTTATATACAACAGAAATAATATTCATTGTTTACAATCCAAAAATGCTGCTTCCCGAAACTAATTTCTAAGTATACCTCGCTGCTATCTACAACTGAGGAAAATGCACTGATATAAATAGTGTCATCAACAAGAAAACTCCAAAGAAGAGAATGAGACAAATGCCGATAGACTTAGACCAGGAATGATGAAGAGGAATAAATATTCCCTCAAACAGAAACGCAACAAAAAGTGCGGATGAAAGCAGTTTCTTCTCGTGTTCTGCAACTTCTTTTTCCCTCCATTCTTTCTTTTTCTCTATGGAGAAAGTGTTACGAACGACCGCGCAACAGATGTTGACAAGTGCGGTCAGAAGCCTTTCAACGGAGAAACATTTTCTACCACACAGCGTGGACAGCGGTCAAGGGAATATGATTCCGGAGAGTAGGCTACTAAGAGGGACTGTATGGAAATTACGGAGACGAGAATTTATCACACACGAATAATTTTTCTTTTATTGGTTCGTAAACCTTGTAAAAAGTGTAATACTCTGAATGTGGTGAGAATATTTCATAATTTTTCAATACGTGACACGTATGGTAAAGGATATAGTGTCATGTGTGTACATAACAGGATAAACATTGAAATAAAAAAATTTATTCAGGAAAAAAAATAGAATATAAGGTATATATGTTCTGAGCCTATAAGGAATTATGCACTAAACTCATTTTTGTAACCAAGAAATATTTGCTTGGATCAGTAGTTTACAGATAAAATGGCAAAACAAATACAGATAATATAAAACTGTGAATTACCAAGAAATAACTGAAAAAAGGACAGCAAAGACTAGAAATATTGAAAAGAGGTAAAATAACATACAAAAACAAAGTGGAGATGACAAATATTAATAAGTGAAATAAAACTGCTACTTTATTCTGTACACAATATTGTTTAATACATATCTTTTTCGTACATCTACAACAGGTATACGATTACCAATTGTTATTTTAAAAATTTATTTTAATGTTTCATGCTTCTGATTTGTAATGAAATCATCATATTTATCATCAATTATAATATTAAATTTATTTTTAGTATGAATTTCAAAATCACAGAAACTGTTTCAAGCTGTTGAGGACCAGGATCACATATATGTGACCATTTCAAGGAACACGGTAAGGCTGCGGTAGTCCAGTGATCAAGGCATGCCATGAGTTCGAGCCCAGTACCACTAAAGCCCCGCCGTGTCGGGCAGCGATGCACGTTAAATCTGTCGAGATCTGAAACGTCCTCCCGTTGGTGTGGTATTTAGGAGAGGGGGTGCCAGTTCAGATGTCGTCCACGTCACTTGACCATGGTTCAAAATTACGTGCTCCGTCACCAAAAGCCCTTGTGTAGCTGAACAGTGTGACGTTAGTATTCACTCAGGGATCACGGTATCATATTTGAGATTGCGTTTTGCCCATTCTGAGGCCCGTAATCATATTGGTGTAATCTTAATTTAGAATTCATGAAATTTAGAATTATAAACTATAAATTTCGGCATATTTTATTACAGCAGTGATTTTTTTATGAGTTTTTAAATAAAGTTAGGCGTAACTGGAAAAATCGCCTGGTCCTGAACAGGATAACATGAAAAAAGTTTTAGATCTTATTTTTTTCATCCATGGTTAGCCTGCTCACTCAGCCCATGTTTAGAACTACAGAATTTATCTACCATACCCACATTATTTGCTCAGTTAGTAGTAATTAGCTTGAGGTGAAAAAGAGAGGGCGACAGGAGGATGCATTGGCATGCCTCCTGTTTTATATAGCACTTGAAAAAGTTCTCAAAAATCAATATTAGGGGAAATATTTTTAATAAGTCAGTTCAAATACTGGCTTATGCTGATAAATTTTGCATTATTGCCCGAACAGCACCAGCTCTTAAAAAGACATTTATGGTATTAGAAGTGCTAAAAAATTAACTCATATGTAAACGAGAATAAAACTAAATATTTACATTGTTTAACCCTCTAAGTGGATACTTTCCTCCTGAAAAGTTATTCCGAAAGCGTTTCACTCTTATTTTCCAATTCCCTTCAAAAATGCAACAGACTTCAATTCTTTCCCCCTTTTAAAACTTGGGAGGTCGAAAGGGGACAATTTTATGACTTAGTTCGGCGTCTTTGACTTTCGGCGTGAGAACCAGGATAGCAATCGTTTACAGCTAGCTGTAAAGTTGCCTTGGGCAATCTTGTATGAAAACCGTAGTTCTACTATGTCGTTTTCCCGATAGATTCAGTCACAGTAAAATTAAAACAAAATGTAGGGTAAAAAAAACATGAAATAAATGGCGTGTTAAAAGTTGAAAAATAGTTGTATTTTCTTCAAACAAAATTTATTTTTTTGTCATTTTTTAAAAATTAAAAAAAAAATATTTTGGTATTGCGATTTGAACCAGAAAAAAGCATCCTGTATTCATTTTTGAATATGAGAGTAAGAAAACGCGCTCACTTTCCTGTTTTTAAAAAAAGTTATGAGGTAAAAAGAGTAAAGGCCCTATCTTTTTTTTAAACAATAAGACAATAAATGGTGCATATTTATGAAATAAAACAGATCTTTCTCTATTCAATTATATTTTTAATTTAAAGTAACATAAAAATGATTTCAATACTTTTAATTTATTTAAATTTAAATCATATAAATGATATTTTTATGTTAACTGAATATTTTTCGGAAAAAGTTTAAATTTTCCTTCCTAGTGTTCTCTTTTTCGAACTTCTTGTATTAAATAAAATTTCCTTTTTTACATCGGCATTTGTGATGGACATAACACACATTCAGTCAATAATTTTTAATTTAAATGGGGGATATACTTCTTCAAATGCGCATGACAGTACTATTAAACCATTTTCTACTCAAGTTAAATTTCTTATCTTTCTGTTTCTTTTATTACAAGGAAAAATTTCACACATCCATAACTACATTTTCACACAATTCAGTCATTACAAATTCTATTGTGAGAAAAGTTCTCCCTAATTAATTTTGTCTTTCAAAACAGTACACTTAAAACAAATTTGTTCACTGAAGTTAACCGACAGTTCCACAATGTATTCATACCAAATTTTGAAAACAAATTTAACACTTGTAAATGTATCCTGTATTAAATTTTTCAGTATACACAAATATTTCCTGCTGTAGGGAAGATATAGTATGAGATGTGGTGTGCGGTTGTGAAAGAATGTTTTCGTACGTGTAGACTATTTTTGAAAATTTAAATATCACTGAAGCTGATCATATAACTGCAAATGAGCCTTATTTTAATGTGTGCTGGTATCAAAGTAAAACACTTTACAATATTAAACAGCCTATGGGTTTATACTTAATATCAAACTATTCGCAAAATGGCTTACAACTTCTATTCAAATTGTAAAGAAACTGAAATATAAATATATCTTACTACAGTCAAAAATATTCATAACATATAAATATCCTATTCCTTCACTTATTTCAGTACATTTTAAAAACTGTAGCTGAATGCAATTTTTTATATTTATAAACGAGGCATAAAAGTTCACACAGTCGTAAAAATGTCTTTATTATTTTTAAATATACTACTATAAAATGTATATGGATTGTAAGATCAGTTGTAAAATCCTAAAAGCTTTTAGAGGAGCTAAAATCATTTAATTTTGGATTGATCAAATGTTTAATATAATACACAAATATACATGTTATTAAGCAAATGCATTTGAAAAATCAAACTTCCTTCTGAAATAAACGTAATTGAAAGAAAAATGTTTAATTGCAAATGAGTGGAAATTCTTGTTTATCTAAGGGGTATCCCCAAAAAGAGGTAATCCTCAAACTTAAGACTCAAACTCAGTGGCACAACAATCCATGAGGGCCAGGAACTACTGTGCCCATCATAATACACGTGACCATTGGATGCTGAGGTGCATGAACAGATGTCCCGATTTGGTGGTCTGTCTGAAGGAGACCTTCAGTGTTTAAGACCCGAAGCAAGCTTGGCACTCATTTATCGACCCAATGTAGTGGGGATGGAAGGCAGAGTCGACCTTGCGCAGCCCGTTAATAGAACCCCAGACCTGTGGTGGGGAAGCACGATACACTACCACTCGATCCTATTCGGTGAAAAATAAAATTTAATGTTAGAATCTTATATAAATCCCTAATGAATGAGGGAGTCAAACTTTTTTTTTCATGTAAACTGTTTAGACGGAAATGGTTAATTATGACCATTTCACAAGTTGCATAAATTAAAATTAACCGTTATAGTTTACATAAATTTTTAAGGGTGCAAAAGGTGTATTTCGGCTGCACGAATTAATTTTAAAAGGAATACGGTTATGAAAAAGTAGTACAAATCTATCTAAAGTAGGGTTGGTTACCTTACATATTGTCAAACACAACAATGTATTGGAAGCCAATTCCACAATTCATTGTTATAAAAATGTATGGAAAATTACAAGATTTATTTTTGCATTTGTAATTTATATATATAATTTTTCCTGTGAACTTTAAAAGCTAGAGCAGCCTCCATCAAAAAACCGCGGTTCTCTCTCTGTTTTTCCAGATCGCCCCTGACTAAGCCGGTTCTGCCATAGTAAGTGAAAATGCCAGATTTTGTTTGTCAAGATCATTTTATAGCAGACTGCATTTTTCATGTATTTTAGATGGTCGTTTTATATTTTCTACATCAATATTTTAATGTCTGAATGTAAAATTACATAAAATTAATGACATTCGCATCAATGACCATGATTAATTTTATTAGTAAATGAATGTGTCATCAAACGATTACATGACTAATATTAACATATTATTTTAACCATTTAATTAATATTAAGTATAACATAACGCACACAAATTTTCTAAACTTTAAAATAAATATTTCGAAAACTACTTCAGATATACTCAAAATTTTTCATTCCTACGCTTTAGCTTCTAAGTTTTACTTCTATGTAAGAATTTACTGTAATTGTATATTCATCAATTTTTTTAGTATATTTGTTGCTCTTAGCATGCACTTTTCAACTGAATTGTATGAAATCTTCGAAATATATTAAAAGATACCAAAGAAGCTGTATAATAAAATTTGATATTTTTATTATACTCAAACAATTGCTAAAACTTATGGTAAATAATTTTTAACTGCGTGATGCATTTTTTTTCCGAAATTTCAAATGGAATTTCTAACATAAAATTTCTAGCTTTATACGGTCGAGATTTCAAAAAATATCCAGATTTTAATTACTTATTTAGTTAGCCTTTAAAAAAGATAAATGTTGAGGTATTTTGAATAAATATATATTTTTGAACAATAATTCGAATGTTTTTGAATAGCTCGAATTTAAAATTGATTTTTATGTTTATTTATATGCATAAATGTCTACTGTAAATGTTTCCGTATATTTCTGATTACCATTTATTCAAACATTCAAGTTATAAAACAAATGTGTGAAAATCTTCATTCATGTTGTCTTGGATGTAAACTGAAGTTCAAGCACTTAAAATTCAAATATAATTCGGTGTATTTTAACAATATATATCTAGGCACTGTACGTAAACTTCCCTGAACACTTGGGCTTTGAAATCTAAAAAAAAAAACTAATAAATCTTAATTAGTTTTTTTTTCGTTATTATTTTTATCAAAGTGTAAGAAAATGTTTCAAATGATTTGATGAAGTTTAAATTTATTCATTTTCAGTGGTTGGAAAATTGAAAAGATTTCAAATTTTAAAGAGTTTGGTGTTTTATTAATTTTTTCGGTATCTTATAATAAAATAATCATGTTTCAAAAACTGAAAGCTTTGATTAAAATAAGAAAAATGAAGGGAAAGAATATACTTAAAAAAAGATCTAATTTGTCGAACTATATAAAATAGCAGATTGCACTGACGCGCCCCAACTTGTTACAGTTTCAAATTAATATGAAACCAAAAGGGAATTGTAACATATTTTACTTATGCGTTGGGACTTTTCAAAACTTTTAAAATACGATGTAACGAATAAACACTTCCTGGGGTCTAAAGAAATTTCCCCTCGATTTTTTACGATTGCCCCAGGGTCAAAACACGGGGTTTCCTGCGAGCCATTAAATCTTCCCCTCAGTGTCCTGCTGTGTTGCTTCCACCGTCCGCAATTATCTTTCAAGATGTTTAACCTTTAAAAGGGGGAAAGGATTTCAGAAAAGTGTGGCTAATCCTCTTTTGAAAACGTTACTTGAAGGCAGAAGAATCAGTGCAGTCCATTTTCCAAGCATCTTTACACTGACGGAATTTTCCGTGCTATCTGGTTAGAGGGTTAAAGTCCAACTTACAGCTTAGTCACATAGAAATTAACAATTATAAATTTGAAAAATCTAACAGTGTTACTTATTTGGGAACGGAGATAAATAATAAAAATGTGTGCTTGCCCCTGATTTTTATAAAATAATCATTGCTACAAATAGCTTGCAATAGCTTTTTATGCCTTTAAGAGTTATTTAAAGTCCAGTTTTCTCAAATTAAGAACTATTAGAAAAGTCTTATAAGTTCTGCCCTGACTTATGCATCAGAGACTTGGCCATTGACTTTACATGATGTGGAAGCTTTTCGAATTTTGGAGAGAAAGATCTTACGCTGCATTCTTGGTGGGATCAGAGTGAATGTATCATGGAGACGAAGATCTAACTTAGAGCTTTGCAAAATTTACAAACAACCTGATATTGTAAAATTTGTCAAATTACAGAGACTTAACTGGGCTGGTCATCTGGCTAGAATGAATGAAGATCATTGCTGCAAGAAAATCTTTCTGGCAAGTGAGTGAGTGAATATTAACGTCGCACTGTTCAGCTACACGAGGGCCTTTGGCGACGGAGCACGTAATTTTGAACCATGGTCAAACGGCGTGGACAACACCTGAGCTGGCACCCCCCTCTCCTAACTATCACACCAACGGGAGGACGTTTCAGCTCTCGACAGGTTTAACGTGCATCGCTGCCCTACACGGCGGGTCTTTAGTGGTACTGGGCTGGAACTCACATGACATGCCTGCCATGATTCGATACCTTGACCACTGTGCTGCCGCAGCCTATTTTTCTGGATAAGCTCATGGGAAATAGATCTTGGTGCAGACCCCGTTAAGATGGATTGACTGTGTTGAGAAGGACCTAAAAATTTTAAACGTCGAAAAATAAAAGTAAAGTTGTTAAAAGTATTGATGCCTGAAAAAGACTTCTGGACAAGGCTAGTTCTCACCCAAGGCTGTCGAGCAATTGAAGAAGAAGTAGTAATAAGATATGCTTCTAAGGAAGTTATATTTAGAATTTTGAACAAACAGAAATAAGTAATTAATGTATTTAACAGATCAAAAACGTTTACTACTTTCTAATTTTTTAAATGTAATTTTAATTTTTGCAAGTTTTTTTAAGTTAGCTCTGCGATTAAGTTTGAATTAATATTACGTCTTCCTGTCTATAATTGGTTCATTTAAATGTAAATTAACCTTACAGAACTTTAAGAAAAAAAATGATAGTTGCAAGTGTGAAATATCAGGAATTTTTACATAATTTCCTTTTTTTTTTTTTTTTTTTGCAATCATGTTTTAATTTGTAATAAATTATTTATCATGCAATTCATTTGATTGATTTAAGAATTTCTAATAAGTTTTAGAAAGAAAAGTAAAAAAAAAAAATGTTTCTGCCGAAATACATTTACCAGAAAAAAAAATAATAATCTTTCAACAGATTATAAAATTAAGCTTACTTAGAAGAAATTAATATTTTCATCTAAACATTTCAAGAATATAAATATGTTTTATAAGTTTACAAAGCTTTATTTGAATATTTTTAAATAAGAAAATGATGCATATTTGTTATTAACATATTTTATTACTTTTATTTTCTATTATTTATTTACTATTAGTTATTTACTTTTATTCATTTGTTGATGAAAATATTGTACTTTTAGTACTGCAAGTCTGATATTAATACATACGGAGAATTTTGTTGTTTTACATAAATATGAGTGAAATTTCTTTTACAGAATTTCTTTAGGAAATGCGTTTCTCTGATTAATATTAAAAGCATTTTTCTGCATATATATCATGAATTTTTTTTCTCTACTGTTCAGAAACGTTACAGATACTAAATAATAATCTTATAAAAAGTTGAAATTCGAAGTAAATTTGTCTCTGATTGGTTGTTTTATGAATTAAGTCAGGGGTGCCCAAACCAAATTGGTTGATGGGCCACACATATCAAAATAAAAAAAAATATTCCAAATATTTTACTATTGTACAACATTCAAAATATGATATGATCAACATTCAATTATTGACATGATTAAAAAACACCAAGTTTACCTTTTACTGGATCACAATCACAACAAAGTTGACAGTCGAACGATTGCTCTTGGTGGTGGAAGAATATCTCTTAACCTACAAGGTTCTTATCTACAGTAGATTTATGCTGCTATCTGAGGTTACGTAGTATAACAACTATATGCGTAACATCTCCACATTTTATACATGTGTTACAGTATGTTTGCATAAAATTGATTTAGATTTTCAAAATTTTTATTTCAAATGCAAAAAAGCAATTAAGTAAAGAAGAACAGCTTTGTAATTATTACACTGTCTGTCAAAGAAAGTTTTTTTCTGCCCGATAGCCAAATGTTTAGTTTCTTATTGTATGACATTAATTATTGCACCATCATTAAATATATATCATAAAATAAAAAAGTTACATAATTTCAAAAGGTTAAAATATTAAACATTTGTATTCTGCTGCCGTAATTATCTTACATTTCTACTAGCTGGTCTGACAGTCCTGAGACAACTCATTAAATCCATCATCGGATTCTTTCATTGCCAAATAAAACTACTAATCTGAACTTAAAAATATAGACATAAATTATTTCTCTGACAAATAGAACTAAATACACTACTCACTCTCAACGAAGTTCTCGTTGAAAGAGGAATAACACACCCAAGCTCATCTGCTTTCCTTCATCCATCAACACCTGTTATTACAATTGCTTGGAAGTCAAATGAAGGAAAAAAATTATTTCGGTAAAAACTGCACGGGGGAGAGGTGGGGGTGGGGAAAAACACGATATTTTCGATTCAACCGTCTGTAGTCAAAATGTCAAAAATAATATAGACAGAAACTTCAATTGGGCCGCAAAAATTCCTCCAAATGGGCCTCGGGTTGGGCATGCCTGAATTAAGTAATTAGATTTCAATGTCATTCTAATTTTTATTCCTGATGCTTATTTATGATAAATGGCTATTTCAGTAAAATTATTTTTCCAAGTAAAATTATCTTAAATTATATGTTTTCGAAAATAGCTTTCGTTGAGAATAAGTTCATGTGGATGAATTAAAGACAACAATTTTGATTTTCACCAGTATAGATGCCTTTTAAGCAATCAGGAATAAATTCAAACAATTACAAAGAAGACAAAAGGTATGCACATCTGATTACATTAACAACGCAAACAATTCCAAAAACCATCCATTAATTTCAAAACATAATTCTTATGTAAACAAGAGTTATTACCCAGTTCTACACTGAAGAGGAAACTAAATTCCAAAACAATGAAAGACACATATATATACAAGGTACACATATTGCAATATTTAATATATTCATAGCTTTAGCAAACATAAATCCTAATTTTACATTTGGATAACTCATAATATCATTTTTACATTCCTTTGAAAAATCATTACTGTAGAACTAAATCATTTAAAAACACATTATTACTGTAGGAAATTTCTTTTACTTCGAATTTTGCAGAAGCGATGATAGAAAATTCGAATAGGAGAGAATAATAGACCTAATTAACTGAACAGTTTTCCATTCCTCCCGCTGAAAAAGTTTAAGCTTGATTTCAATCCAATAAACATCTATTCAAAGTACTTCTTACGGTCTCAGTAGCTTATGTGAAAACGTATTTCCAGTTTAGAGTTTTCACACTCGGGTGAAAATAATAATAAAAGGAATATCGTCCCCGTGATGGGTGAAAAATAAATAAAGAGGTAAGGAATAGCGTATTAAGAGTATCAGAGAACCTTCATACATTCTTGATCTCCATTCCATAAAAATCAGAACCCATCTTCTCAGTACGCTTGGGTTAACGAGACTGTCAACGGATCGGAACCCCTACATTTCTTTTCTTTTCTACTTTTTCCCTTCTATCCCTAAATCCTGGATATCCATGTGACATGTGTCAAGGTATCTTTCCTTGGAGAGTGAGTTTTACCTCAGAACTTCATTGATGGTAGGCTTCCCAAGCATTCACGAAACTTGGTTTTAAGTGATTGATTGAAGAACAAAAATGTAATTACTTGAAATTTAGAGTAATCGTTGTTAGGAATAGATACTGCATTTGTTAATTTTCTAACATAATTGGTGTAACAATCTTTAATGGTCCCAAAGAAAATCAAAATGTTACGCACGTTTTTAATTGCTGCCTTCTATATTTTTATGTAAAAAAGCGTTAATGGCAAACTAAATACAACTTTTTTATAAAACTAAGTAAATATACAGAAAAAAAGGTTTAATTTCCACAAATTCTTTAAAAATTTAGTTATTTTTAATGCCAAAATGTGTTTAATTCAAAAGAACAATGGGAAGCATGTAGAAATATTTGTAGTCAAGTTTGAATACTTACGATTTCACAAACTGAAATATTAAGTTGTCAAATATGAAATGGAACAAAGATCATGTTATTTATTTCACTTGCACATAACCTCATTTAGACGCCGTATTTTGGCATAATTTGTTTTCCGTGTGAAAGGAACAATTTTCCTCTTTATAACGCATATTTCAGTTTGAAAAAAAATTAACAGATCATCTTAAAATCTTAGTTTTTATTGGAAAAAAATGGAATTCAACTATGTGCATTTTTTGCTCCATTTCATACTTGACAACCTAGTATAAACGTTTTTATATTGCTGATCACATTCTTAGTAAATCCTTCCTGATGAGAGATAACTAAATAATTCAAAGCTAAGTAAAAGGGACTTTGAATAGATTTATTGAAGTCATATAAGTCTCATTTGTAAGTTGATGGCAAATTTAATATATGTCTACTATACAAGTAATTTGTTGAATGCCTGACTGTAAATCAGTTAAAATCCTCCGTATAAACGTCACCGGTGTATAACGGGTCCCCTACTTTCAAGCTAAATTTTTAATTTTAAAATATATTCACCGTATAAGGTGCCACCCCTTTTTTTAAGAAGGAACCTGAAATGTTCATGTGCAATGTTCGTTTGATTTGAAGTAATTTATTCCAGGTATTACCCCAAGCTTTTGAAGAAATTGTATACTTCCAGAACTATAGCCTGTTAAGTTCACTAATTATGGAATTTTTTTGAAATAAACAGTCTTTCGACATATATAGAAGTCTAGTTTTTTTATACTCATCTCTGTGTTTGATTTAAAATCTATCATTTTCATACTCAGCATATAACGCTCTCACTTAAATTTCGAACTTACTTTTTATGTTAAGAATGCTCATTATCCACTGAATTTTATGGTCTAATATTGCTTTAAACTAAAAATATCATTCTTTGTTCTGAAACCTAAATTACTTCTTTGAAGTAAATTTGATATCTTTAACAAGCATTTTTTAACTGTAAATCTAAGATACTCTTCAGATTGAGTATTATACAGTGATTATGTTATGGAAAAGAAGGCGAAGTTGAGAAAGAAAAGAAGGAAGAAGAAATAAAAAAAAAGATATCAGTTAATACTCAAAATCCAAACAGTTTTGTCTTTTCTTTCCCATGCCTACGCCATTAGAAACCACATAAAAATAATAGAGTGAAGATCTTATTGCCTAAAAAGTAATCACACCCTTTTCTTTCAACACTATAAAATATTTCTCTTAGTATTTCGGTGATTTTTTTTAGTCTTTATACAAACATTAAAATAAAAAAGTGTAATTTAAATGAACATGTAATTAAAGCAATGCTGTTCTTTGTAATAATATATGCATGTAATTTAAATCGGTTACTGTATTAGAAACAGTATTGAGTTGTGTTTATGTCTTCAAATATCTATTTTTCCATAAAGATAACGCAAGTTAGGACGAAAGAAAAATTTAATGAGTCATTGAAGTGTATACAATTTTTAATCTTTATTTAAAGAACAATATTTGGTCTTTGAAAAAATAGATAGCTTTACTTACTAAAATTTGTAGTTATATTCTTTAATTACAGAACATTTTATGCGTAAGCCAAAGAACTGTGCAACTCATTATGCATCTTTTTCTCTTGGCTTCGTTCCCCGCAAACCCTTTACATAAAAATCTCAACTTATTTAGTTGGGAAAAAATTATGAAATTATTTTTGGGACATATATAGTACAGAAATGTAAGCACATTTTTTCCAAGATCAACAACCAAAGTTAATTACATTTTTTTAAAAAAAGTGCATATCAAGCTCAAAATATAAAATATTTTTTTTTATGTAATTATTTGTGCAAAACAGAAAAAAAAAATCACTTTATTCAAATATTATGTATTCATTTACTTTTTCTCTACTGAATGAAAAATATGGAAGAATTTGAGAGTGGTAATAAAAGTATATGGGCTTTTTATTTTTTTAATCTCCCCTTTAGTATTTAGATCTTTGCAAACAGTTATGAGAAATGTACCAATGCATTAAATATGATATATATATATATGAAATGAGAAAATTTTAGAAATGCATACTAGGTCGTGTGAAGTGGTTGATTTAAACAATGGCGAACCAAAGGTAGGGCGTGGCCGGTAGTGTGATTTTCCTGTCTTACATGGCGAGTGGTCGAGTACTGTATTATCGAAGAGGTACTCATGCAAATCAATAATCCAGTATATTCACATCTGGAAACACATAAAGATCAAGTAGGAACGGTATTACACATAACAAGAAGCAAACCTCATGGAACAAACACAAAGACAAACACAGAACGTGCGGCAGCCGGCTGGCTACATGATTACACAGCGGCGAGAGCAGAAGAGCAGAGAGTGCGTGATTTCCAGATCTCGGTATATATATGGGAAACGGTACGTCACGTGATCTTAGGGGGATGGAGATAGTTTCTTAAGTCCCTGGTTGGCGGATAACCAATTAAAATAATTACGTGAGTGTCCTGATGGACTGGACGGTAATAATTCAAGAGCTATTACAGATTATTGGAATTATTACATATATATATATATATAGAGAGAGAGAGAGAGAGACAGAAGTCACCAATAAAGTGTAATTAATCACAGTTTTTTAAACACATATTTTAATCATTGAAAGAAATCACTATTTAATCAGAAGTATTCTTCATTTGAATGAAAAGTAATTAACTTCTTTAATTAGATAGACGTCAAATTATTTTTTAAAAGTAAGGGAAGAATATACGTTTGCAATAATTCATTTTTTTTATAAAAATTGGTTGAAACATCGCTACAAAGAAACTGATTGAACATTCTACTAATAAAATAAAATATATAATCATCGTTGCTAACTTTTTGTGTTTTTATCCACTTTCTAATGCCTTGAAATATTGGCTTCGAACTTCTAACTTCTCCACGCTTTTACTCGACTGTCAAAGGGAAACTTCTCTCTTTGCTTTTCTTTTACAAATGACAAGACGGTAAGAAATATGATAAAGAAAACAGAATGTATGTGTATAGAATCCTTTAAGCAACGTCATTTATAATACCTTTTATACAGAATAGTATGTTCGAAGTTTCGTTTAAGCTTTTCTTTTCAATCAATACAGCACCTAAAATGTCAAGGATGAAGATAGTTTCTTTTTTGTTTTCTTGAAAAACAAAGTAAATATATCTAATAAATCTATACCTTGCTACAATGTTCTTCTTGACCTATAGAATTTTCTGTAAATTTCATAGAGAATAATTTACATGAACAAAATACAATGCAATTTTTAAGTTACACTCGAAAGATGTTTTTAGCTACAAATAAGGAATTATTATTGCACAATGCATTTTAATATATATATGAAAGTATATTGCTCATAATACCCGTATAATTCTATTATGTAAAATGAAATAAAATAATGGTTCCCCAGTCTCTCGAAAATAAGCTAATATATATATATATATATATATATATATATATATATATATATATATATATATATATAATAATAACAACAATAATAATAATAATTTCATTAACAATTCATGCAAGTATAGTAATGCATATTGCCTTTGAAATGTCTTTAGCACAAAAATAGTTTCTCTTAAATTAGTGGAATGTATAGCTTTCCCAAACAGAATGTATGTCAATTTTATGTTAATTAAAATTCTATAAATACAAAAAACACACTTTTAGTATAGATGTTTTAGAAAAACTTAAAGTATAGATGTTTTTGATGTTTGTGTAGTTTCATTTGTTACTGTGTTTGCATTGCTATTATTTTCACGAAAGCAGATTTAATGAAGTTTAGTAGAATTTTTTTTAAAAAAAGTTAAAGCACAAACGATGAAGTCTGTATTTTGAGTATGTAATGAAACATAATGTGATTTTAACATGCATGGCCTCACACTAAAGTTTAACATGAATATGATATATGCATACTTTATAATAAATTCAAATGTAAGTAATGTGTAGCTATATAATATGTATATACGAACATGGGGTTTTAAATATAAATATCTTTTAAGAGGGAAACATACAACACACAATTTTTTGAACTAAAAGTAAAAATGGTGAATTTTATTTTTCCAAGTGAGTAGATTTTAGCTAAATACATTTTCATTTTCGTTGATTAACAAATGCTAAATTTTCATTATTTATGATAGTCATCTTTCAATTTAAGTCTCACAGATTTCTTTAAATGTCTAAATTCAAACTTTCGTTTTAAATCTCTTAAGTTGGAAAATTCAATAGATATTCGCCCCTTAAAGAATATTTCAAATGAATTATAGTTTATGATTTTAATTTATTTAAGAAAATTTTAAACTTTTTAAACTTCATAGAATGATTTTGGAAGACTTTAATTTTCATGGAAAAATGTCTTTACTTCAGTAAATAAAACCCTTTCTTTTTTGTAAATGTTATATATAATAAAACTAAGACATATTTCATGGTTTTATAATCATGTGAAATTTAAAAAATCAGTGAGATACTATAAAAACAGAGAAAAGGTTTGATGCATAATACTAAAACCCACTATTTTTATTAAGAATAAAAAGGCATTTTCTGAATAATATTTACATATGATATAAATTCCCGCTATGAATTAATTAAATTGTTTGAAATAATATTTCATGAAATATTTCATCAATATAATGTACACATTTAATTTCTATAAACATAAAACATAAAAATCTAAAGTAATATAAGATTCTGTAGTAACTGAACGTTTCTTTGACATCTGCATAAATATTTTATTATCTTTATTGTCTTTTATATTTTTGCATTATTTAATCTCACTGAACTATTTTTTAATTTTAAACTATTTAATGAAATCAGTTTTATTTCAAAGTTATGTTAAAACTTTTATGTTTGTTTCAGGAATATTAATGAAAATTTTTGAGTACTGAAAAGGTTAAAAGTTTAACTATTAAAAACTATTAGAGAGCGAGAGAGCAGTTTAACTATTTTAAAAGTTAAATTAGTTCTTGATTAATTAAAGTTTATTATTTTATGTTTTAACTGTCTATAAAAATTAAAAAAATTAATTAGGTTTTGAGTAAAAATATTGTTTGCTCTTTTGGAGATT
The DNA here is from genome assembly GCA_019973935.1 of Trichonephila clavipes. Taxonomy (NCBI): domain Eukaryota; kingdom Metazoa; phylum Arthropoda; class Arachnida; order Araneae; family Nephilidae; genus Trichonephila; species Trichonephila clavipes. The sequence goes on along the minus strand of BMAU01011161.1, from coordinate 128,621 downwards.
TTCGGAAGTATTCAAAGGCATTTCCCGGGTTCATATTCAATTATGTACTATGTTCGACATTAAAGTAATAAATAACCTCACAAAATATATTAATGTCACGCAATTGGCATCGAAATATACTAACATTCAAAGGAGTTATTTCAGATAGCAGAATAATACTTCAACCCTTTATCGACCGACGGTACTTATAAGTACCACTCACTTTAAAATTACATATAATAACCATTTTTACGAATACTCCGACGATACTTAGCAGGAATATTCTTTTAAATCCACTCTTCCAAGATATATGGCAGCACGGGTTCTATGATGAGTATTTTAGTGGCGAAGGCGAATAGTTTTAAGCAGAAATTACGTTTTCAGCTGACGGCGTTTTCAGCGGATTGCGAAGATTGTCATTTTTGTTCAAAAAATAATTAATGTCAAAAGGTAAGACTCTTATTTTTTTAGTATGTTAATGAAGACCTTAGAAAACGATTTCACTACTTATTTTAAGCGGACAGTGTGTTTAATTAATTTTACAGCTGAATATCTTTAATTAATTAATTAGCTCTAACTAATTAAATTACCCAAAGTTGAGTACTTTGTTTATGTATATCCCTTAATTTTCAATGTATTGATTAAAAAAAATATTGCATTAAGAAAACTACAGTAAATCATAATGCGGTCGATAAAGGGTTAAAAGATTATATATTTTAAAGTTGTTTATTTTAAAATCACACGCATCAAATCGGTTTTTAATTAACCCCTGGTTCTTACAAGTTATAATTTTTTTTTTAAAAAAAAGAGAAAATAATTTCTTAGTGCATCGTTTACTTCTGTGATATCGATAAACACGAATGAAACTTCGATTCAAAAATGAATTTCGAATACAAAACTTTCAATTAGCTGGAGGAAATGAGAATTTCGAATGTAATGGTGTAGTTCGGTCATTTTCAAAAGAGCGACGCAGTTTCGAAAATTCTGAGGAGGGATTTTTCCACCCACTCTGTATTCAATTATTTATTAAATGCATTCTATTGAATTCTAGAAAAATTAATTAAAATTCTAAACTATTTTGCCTAGAAAAGACTGTTATCAAAAAAATACCCAGGCGTGTTTCAAATGCCCAAGACACATCAAATATTATACCCGGGAAAAAATTTTATTTTTTAATTCATTTCAATTTTTTTTCAATTAGTAATAAGAGCAAACACGACATTTAACAAGGGAATTAATTCTATTATACAATAGGCAAGCTGTAAGTAATCTTAAGTTGGGTGTGTGAAAAGATTTAATTTCTCTGTTTTCACATACAACATGATTTTGAACGCTAAAGAATTGAGTTTTACATTCGATTAATAACGCCGAATGACCTTATATCTCTAATTTCCCTAGACGCTTTGCAATTACTAATTGGATTTTAATGCTGATGGATAATTGGATTTGAGACGTAGATATTTCAAATTCTTGACTTATCTCGACTCTGCTTTCAAGAGGGAACCTTCAAAGCCGGAAAACCTCTGGTTCATTTCACTAATTCCAAATTTTGTATTTGACTCACAAATACCATGATCTCTATCAAAGTTAAAACTGATTAGCTAATTCAAAGGGTGATGATGGCTGAAGAGAAGGTTTCGTACACTGGTGAAGACATAAAACACTAGAATGAATAACAAATTAATTTTACAGCGTATTCAAGCAGAAATTTGATTAGTTTCATTTTAGTAAGGGACAAAATGAAACTTTTAGTAATGAACTAGGTTGATTATTTTATGATTGAGTGCACAAAATTTAATGTTTTATTCGTTAATTTTAATAATCGTCACAATTATTTAATTGTTTAACAGTTAAATATTTTACTGAAAAAGAAAGCATTAATCCGAGTTATATGTTATGTGTGTGTACATATATTTGCTACTTTAATGTTCTGTAAAATCTGGCTTATATATATAACGCACACCTATACTTTCAAGTTGCTTTTTTTAAATTTTAAGTTATATTCACCGTAAAAAGTACACCCCTTTTTTTCACAAATAAACCTGAAATATACATGTGCGATTCTTTTGCTTTTCAAAAATTGAATCCGAGTTCCAAGCTTTAGAAAAAAAACTGTACTTCTAGAGCTACAACCTCTTAAATCCATAAGGAATATCATTTATTTTAAATAAACGGTATTTCAAGGTGTGTAGACGTTAATTTGTTTCTGTGTTCATCTTTATTTTAGTTTTGAAGCTAGCATTCTTATACCCGACGCATAACATTAACTCATAATTTTCGATCTTACCTTTTGTGTTAAAAATGTGTGTTATACATCAGATTTAGCAGTATGTGTTATTATATTTGTTAATTTTAATAAAACAGAGAAAATTTGCAGCGTTGATTGTATGAATGTCTTAGAATCGTTTTAGAATTTTCCAATTGTAGTTGTTACTTTAAACTGAGCTTACATCTTAAAAAAACTCCTTTGATCTCCCATTATTAATTTTGATGTCTTGAAATTACTGAAATAAAAGTTGAAGTTATTAAAGTTAAAAGAGCTACTAAAACATTTTAAAAATAAAGTTGAAATTACTAAAATAAAAACTCAACGTTTTAATAACGATTAAACTTATGCATAAGTTGATATAGATATATATTATACATACATTGACCTTGATCCATGTATGCATTTCGATTTGCTCTGTTTTTGAGTTTTAACAAGGGATGCATTTCCGTATTTTACTAATACAGAGTTTCTCAAACTGTGGGGCACGCGCCCCTAGGGGTCGTGATAATTCTACTAGAGGGGCGTGAGCCTATTGAAAAGTCGAAAACAAAAGATTTAAAAATATTATTAATTTTTTGAATGTAAACAATCAAAATACATTCTGACATAATAAAATAATGTATATAATTAACATTTACATTGATATAATACACTTATAAATGTATCAATGCTGCATAACGTATTATATAATTAATTTTACAATACTAAGTTAACGTTTAAAATTACCAGTGACCTCATGGGCTTGTCATAAATAAAATTATATACAAAAATTAACACTTATCTTGATAATGTGTACGGTTTATAATTAATCCATTAACTGACGATTAAAAATTACGCGATTTGCTCCCAAATGCTCCCGTTCTCCCCGTAGGTGCGCGCATGTGAGGGAGGAGGGGGAGGGAGAAAAAGAATAAATTAGGGAAAAAAAATTCTTCTGTACAAGGAATTACTTCACAAACACTCTGTCAAGGTCCTTTTATTGTATTCCAAAACCTTCGGAATAATTTCATGAATAACAGTACACAGAAAAGATTGTACTTCGGAAAGACGTATATATACGCCAGGGGATGCATCGCAACGGTTAAGTGAGACGTATATATACGCCGGTGGCACTTAAGAAATTGAAGTCGTATTGTAGCTTTAGCGTCAAAATATTGCATTGTTGAATTCAATGCATTTTTGTTTGTTTGGAGGGGGGAGGGGGCGTTATGAAAATTATGATTGAATATTGGGTCGCCAATATTAAAAGTTTGGGAAGCACTGTACTAATATCTAAATTTAAATTTAAAGTAATATCATTTTATTTCACAGACATTTTATTACTTTAAGATTATGCTTTACACACATGCTTAAATTAAGAATTTCCAATTGAGGTAACAATTCCGAAAAGTGCATCTTCCGTAAAAAGTCAATGTTTTAAACAATATTTTCTTCGATTCATACATCCCCTTACATATTAATATACTGTTGCTAATGTCACCCATCTAACGGTGTCAGATCCAGGTTCGCGAAATTCATGGCAGCAAAGGGCTGAATGTATGCCTGTCGTTAGCCGTAGCTTTGAGTACCATGAATATGACAGTACGTTTTAGCTCTGTTCTACCCCAATTTTGAGGGAAAACACCTTGGAGGTAGTCAGGGGCACCCAACTTTCTTCCCTTTCCACCAATTTTAAGGGAGCAGTTACAGTTCGACGCCTATTTAGAGTACTCCTATGTCGCAAACACATTATACATTTAAAAACATCCTTGCCTTCTCTGGGATTGGTTGGAACCCAGGTCCAAAGGGGCACTGCAGTCAGTGTCATTAACCACTATACCGGATGGGTGTCACTCTTACAATATACACTTGTTATATAGGAAACTTTAGACAAAAATGTACTTGATAGTTTTTTTTTTTTTGGAAAATAAGTTTTTTTAAAGTAATCTTTATAAAGCCATTCAACATACTTTGAAATACAAACATTAGTTTTGCTTAGATAAATGTTTAAAATATTAGGTAATTTGCAGCAATAAAATAGAAAATTTGCAAACATAAAAGTAATATTAATGCATACAAATACATGCCATAATGAAATTTTTATTTTTGTCTAATAATCCTTAATATGAAATGTAACCTTTATTAATAGCTGTGCTCCTAACCTAATGAGGAATTATTATATTAGGTTGCTGAACTTTAGGAAGATTAATTATTATACTTAAGTTATGAAATACATTCAGCAGAAAATATGAGTTGTAATGGATTTCCTAATAATTTCGCTTTCGACACATTTATAATGAGCCATAATACTTTTAGTAACGCCAAAAGATCTTATTTAAAGGAATATTTTATAATTCATAATTCATTTGATAATGGAATTAATAATATTCGTTTGTGCACCTACTTACATTTGAAGATGAATAAAAAAGACGTGGGTAGTTTCTTAAAAATAATTACTTGTTTAGACCTATATAAAAGCTTAAGCGGGCATACAGATTTATTTGACAAGGAATTATGTTTTCATATTTCGAAGAAACTATAAATGAAATCAAATTTAGACTGTCAAACTCACAACAAAAAACCATTTATTAACTTAATATATGATATAAAATATATTTTAAACAGTATCTTTAATAAAGAAGTTAATGTGATCTTAACTTATATACCCTTTCAGCATACCTAAGAAGTTAAAATACGAAATATTATTTATTAGTTACATACTTTTTATGCACTTCCTCATTACATTTCTTCATGATATTATTATATTTGGATTTTAATTACATATTCATCAGGGTGTAAATTGTTTCTCATTTTCATTATATTTGTTTTATACTTGTAGGATTGCATCTATGAATTGCTGAAGTTTATAACATCACTTTTACAATAGAATCTGGTTTTAGTAGTTTTTTCAGTGGTTTTTCTGTATGTACTATGTAATATCTCTGCAATTGTTTAAACTGTATATAATTAATTAAATAAGACTTGCTTTTTTCCTTTCTTTTTCTACAATTTATTGAAATTTTTGTAAGGCTATTGTATTTTATCTCCACATAAACAGTTTTTCACACCAATCCTTCGTAATCATGTATTATTAATAGTAATATCAGTAACATCAACAAAAGCTTAACAAACTAAAGCTTAAAGTATTCTTTAAGGTTTGAGCAAATGATATGAAGCTAGGAGACTTTTTAACACATTGGATTAAACAGCATTCGACTCAACTATAACCAATTATATTAACTGAATCCTGATAATTATACTCTGTCTCTTTGTTAGTCTTTGAAAATAGCTATTATTTTTATTAGATTTAATTCTATTATTCATTACATTAATGCGCATTATTAAAATATATAAGCATTGCTTTATAAAATTATTATTAGCTGACTATCTGAGACAACACTAAGTTGATCTTCTGGAAAAATAATATTATTATTATAAGGCAGAAATGCACTCACTCACGCACGCACACACACAATTATATTTGTAACTACTAATTGTTTCTGCTTAGCGTAAAATTCGAGTGAGTGTGGATAAGTATTTCTTTTAATCGTTATGAGACTTATCCTATCTACATCTTTTTTACTCCTGGGCACTCTTATTTCTAACATACTTGGCTAACATTGCCCGGAATGTAATTCTTTCTATGAATCAAAATGCTCGTAATATTTTACAAAGCATTGGTTTTGCACTAGAGTGTGACATTAGTAATCACTCACTAACATAATACAACTCAGAGAGGTACGATAGTACAATTTGAATAAAAAAATATCGAAGAACTCCAGAATTGTTTCTTAGAAATGTATGGAATTTATAAGTAACGAAAAGCCCCTATGAAAAGCTACGAAATTCACCACAGTGCCACCGTTTTTCTCACAGGTACGCGTTTTTACACGGTTTATTGGGGGGGAAAGAAAAAACGTTTGTTTCATACAACTTAAAAATTATTTATTTTCCCTTTAAAAAAAGAAAAAAAGTAAATAATAAAACAAAAATGCAAAGTTTAATGTCTAGAATTACGATATAAAAAAAAGTTATTACTTATTTGTTGTGCGATATATCCTTAAACATGGTGAACCATTCCATTCATTTCATTGATAGCGTACAAAGATACCCAGCTGTCAAACTTATTCGTACAAAAAAATTTAAAAAGCTACTATTACACACGGTAAGTGAAAATGAGAGCAAATAAGTTATAGAAAAGGTCACACTGAATGGAACGAAAAAGCAAGAAACACTGCTTAGCTATGAATTCCATCATTCCTATATAACCTTATCAATTTTTTTCCCTTCCTCTTCTCCGAAAGAAGTAAATTCTTTAGAAGCACTGTCAAGGTCATTTTATTGCGTTCCAAAGCGGTGGAACTAGTTTTAAGTAGATTAGCACAATGTAAAAGGCTCTCCTTTGAAAGGACGAGTATACACGTCCGGGCATTAAAGGCACTAGCTCATCAGGACGTGTATACACGCCTGCGTCACTTAAGGGGTTAAAGAATTATTGAAAGCATAAAAATAATAATTAAAGAATGATAAAGTTATGAAAAAAAACAATACTGAAAAAAATACAAGCACAGCTAATGTGGCATACTATTATCAACTGCGAAGTTCAGTGTTCAGATGAGAAAGAACTAAAAGAATATTTTATCAGTAATTCTGTGTATTACCCAGATTATTTAGATCAATATCAATAGTGAATCTGTAACTATGTCAGAACTTGCTGAGTTATTTTTGTATGAGTAAATACTCAGGGAAAATATGAATAGGTGCTAAATGCTTATAGTAATTAAACTGGAAACGCATTAGTAGTTGATTTATCACCATGCTTTAAATTTTAGATTAAGTTAGTTATAAGTTACACTTATATATTTTTAAGCAATAATGAAAGATTAGAAGAAAATAAACACAACTAAAAAGTATGCTAACATACCAAATATTCAACCACGATTAAAGACTTCTTATTAATGTGGAACGGTGAAATAAAAACAAATAATTTACATTCGAGTTTATCAATAATAAAATAATTCATCAATTATAAATGTTTTTAATGAAAATAATTCTATTAATAAATTTGTTCGTATTAATCCAAGTTTTAACGTTCATTTCTCACGTTTCTAAATATACGATTTAAAATATTATTAAACATTTATTAGATTTATTGTTTGAAATAACCATGCATCAATTTAGTTACTTTTAATGTATTATTTATTATTTCTATTTCAGAAGGAAATTTTAAGCATTCTATAATGGTAAACTTCTAATCTTTCATCAAATAGTTTAACTTTTTTTAAGAATTAGTATAGATTCGTTGATTTACGCTTATAAACCAGAAATTCATTTGCAAGTAATTAAAGGAAAATGACGAATTATTATTCAGAAGTCTTTTAAAAAGTAAAATGATTAGGAAGAATGCAAATATTTCCTTGAGCAAATAAGGAATAAATATTTCTTGGTTTTAAGTTAAATATCAGTTGACAAGTCATACGAAAAGATATGGGCCTAAGGTTTGCACAGTTAAATAACTTTTTCGCATTAATATATCAGTAGTATTTGTTCGGGTTACTTCATTAGCTTTCAGCTAAAGGCCACACAAATTTATCAATTTTACATAGTCATCATATTTCGAGTATTGAGGGCTTTTCAGTCAAACAAATCTGTAATTGTAATAAAACTTTTGAATGCATGTTATTGACTTCATTTAAAAAAAATATTCCAAGATTCATTAACATAAATTAAGTTTGGGACTAAATAAATATTTCATTAAGTTTCGTCAAATATAAGAATAGTAAATGCTTTTCTCAGCATCAAATTAACTATAAATTGTACAGTGAATACGTTTTACAAATTACATTTTCTTGTTGAAATTAACTTAAAGGTATATTAAAAGCATGAACGCACGAATAATGCGTGCACAGAAACTTCTACTTAAATAAAGAGAGTGAAAACATGTATATTTCTCTTTCTTGTGATTTGATGTCCATGTAAATCTATATTTTTATTTGTTTCTCCAAAATAATGAAATAACGTAATTTATAAAATATTTAAGAAACTCTTGAAACGTAGAGCTGTATCTCATATTAAAATTTTAAATATATACAACTTCTTATATTTTTATATCAAATACGTTAAGACAATACACATAACTTGTAAATAAAGAGTACACAAACGGTCTTATAAATTCAGTAGTTATTCATTTACCTTAAATATAAAATCATGGAGAATATTTCTTACTAAATGTGTGCTATGAAAATTTGCAGCATACGAATTTTGATTCTATACATTGATGTTCAGTTGTTTTTTTTAAATCAATAGTTAATTTTAAATTATTTTACTAGCAAAATGAAATTTCACTCCAAAATTCTTAAAACTTAATACGTTTAGAAGAAAATCATATGGTTTAAAATTTATGATTTGTGAGACAAATGCACATGCTTTGAAGTATAAAAAGTTACAAAATCTGAAATAAAATTAGCTTATAGATATACTTCAACCAACTATTTGAAATAAAATCGGCTCAAAAAGCGATTATTAATAATTGCTTTTTTTCTAAATTACCACTGAAATATGGAGATTATTCCTGCCCTATTAAAGATAAATGAAGAAAAAATTCTTTTTTCATTCATAAACGTTGATTATTTCGTTTTTATGTGGAAATATTAAATATCCATTTGATTGTTTCCAATAATAAGTAATAGTTTTCCAATAACATACATAGCACAGGATTTTTTTCCTAGCTTAGAAAGTGTAAGTAAGGTATTATTATGTAAAGTTACTTTTACATATTGAGAAACCTTTCACTCTTAAGTATGCAGTAAATGTACATTGTTTGTTTATAGCTGGAAGCATAATAATTAATTTTTATCATGAGAAAATTTAATTATGTTATAAAAAATAAATAGAAAACTTGTTATTTTGTTTTGAGAATTTAAGAGATGTTACTAGATACAGATAAATAAATTAATGGAATTATAATAGTCTTTTTAATTTCTTGAAGAATATTCATAATTTATAGTCGCATGCATTACCATATGATCTTTAAATACTGAAATAATAATCTAAAACAATCATAATTCATTAGTAGTTTCTTAAAAATTTTAAAGTAAGCTGTTTCATAAAAATATATTAATATATTCAATTATAAGAGATCTTTTATAACACGGAAACATATTTTCTCTGGCATAATAAAATGTTTTAACATTTAAACATTTTTGATTCTCTCTAGCTATGTTAATTACTTAATAAACTTTCTACTTGGATCAAGTCAACCAAATATATATGCAAAAATATTGTTTCTGTGCCTAATATTCCCTGTCTGGAGCTATTTCTTTTTTTTTTCGTGTTGCACCGTGTATATATAACAACTTTGAGCCATTCTCCTTTCAATAAAGTTTTTAAGAGCAACAAAAACCTGTTTTTGCATTGCATTTTTCAAATAATATGCATCCATTAAAACCTGTCGTTACAAATATATAGCAGAAATCTATTTAGAAAATTTTGAGCTTCATTTTTATACCTTCTTATTTTCTTCTACACTATTAAAGTCGTAGCATAAATCGATATATTCGATTGTAAGAAATGGTAATCTTGTAGAGATATTTAAGAAAGATATTACTTTAAGAAAATAATCACTCATAAAAAAATTCAAATTCTATCTTATAAATAAATTGCTAAGTATGAACAATAGGAAATACTCGTCTCTGAATATACTACATGCACTTTCGTGTTTTATGCATATAAGTTAAAATAAATTTATAATGTTATTTACTACTTTTCCTCTATTAAAACAAAATCAGATATTATATTATATCCATGTTTCCCGGAAAATGCATCAGTGATTTATTTTTTTTTCTGAACTCCACACTGGGCAGTAAGTTTGTTTCGTTACGTACATTTAATTTTATTATAAAACAAAATTATTTTGAAATATTTTAATATGCAAAGAAGAAAAAGAGAAGAAAGTATAAAAATGATAAAAACAAACAAAATAAACTGAAAAAGTATTTTTATGTCTAAGTAACTCAAATAAAGAACATTCCACAAAATATGTGTATCATAAAAATTCAACAAAGATATATATATAAAAATACTGAAAAAATGCTTATTTAGCCAAATTTAAGTAGAATCACGCAACCTCGTATATTTACAGGAAAAATAATAATTACTCAAATAATTTTCTAATGAAGAATTAATATTTTATCTGTGTTTGAGAGTAACTTTACATGTTATTTAAGTGCAATTAAGTAAATTATCTTAAGCGCAATAGAATCTTATTCAATTGGACAGTGTCGAAATATTTAATATAAAATTGTTAATATTAATATTAGCAATTTACAAGTGTATAGATGAAGACTTTTGAAACACTTTTACGTGAAATAACTAGTCACATGCTACTACATCCTTAATAAGAGTTTTTAAAAAATTCTTATTAACAAGATATTGGTATTTTTCATATTAATTAAAATATGCTATAAACTTATTCGATAGTATTTTTCTATGAAACAAATACTAGAATATTTTACTTCAATAAAATATTGCCACCTTAAACCTTTCGAAGTTTAAACATCATTCTTTACAGAAAATATTGTAGGAAAATATATATATTATGAGAAAGAACCTGAAATTTGCTTTGTAAAATAACTAAACAATATTGTGGAATTGAATAACACTCTTTATTGCTTAGATAGTCACAAAAATGAATCAATGCCTTTTCTGAACATTTGAAGGTAGAAGAGATAATGGCATTTCGTTTGCCAAGACTATAAAGCTCCTATTTGAATTCCACTTTAACTGAAATTGTAAAAGATTTTGTTTTAAGCATAGTGGTATATCAAACTTCTTTGTCTAAGCATCGTAAATCTTACATCTAAGAAATTCTGAAACATACAAAGGGAATTATCATTAATCTGGATAATACGATTTCTTCTTGATATTAGGTACAGTTTCCAGCTTTTGAATAGTTTCTATGTTTTGATATTTAAAACATTTTCAATATCTGTTTATTTTTACACCTAAGTTTTATGAAATATATCAGATTGCTTTTAATGATTAGTTGAATAACTTTTTACTATCGTTGTGTATGAAGAACCGTAATACTTTTCATTTTTTTAACTTTATAGTCTTTATGTTTCATATGAAGCAATATATTCCTGATATAGTGCCTAGATGAATAAAATCAGTATTAGTTATTTTGAAAAAAAAAGAAGTACTTTAAAAATTGAGTACTATTGTTTGAACTTTTATAATGCCTTGAAGGTGTTTAGATTACATGGAAAATTTACATTTTTAATTGATAAATTTTCTATTATCAAAGTATAAAAACACGCCCAAACCTGTCTACACATACGCGCGCGCGCGCTCTACTGGTATTACAAATTATTGTGATGTAAGCACAATATACTAATTTTCAAAAGACGGCATTTATAATTATATCTATATATCATTTATTGCAACTAATATAACAACTATGAAAGCTTAATTTTTTTAACAAATTGTATTCTTTTGAGATAAACAACGAATTGAATCCACGCTGAACTGAAAAAATGTTATTACTAAAGAATTCATTCTTACTGATGCGTTGTTGAGAGGAATTATCATAAATGCTTCGCAAAAATATTTGAATCGAGATAAATAATACAGATATTTTTATACTGTTCAATCTTAGAATAAATAACATATCCTTAAGCTAATTTACGAAGTAGTAATAAACACTAGCATAAAAAGACAATAGATTCATAGCTATTGTACAATGAGCTAGATGAAGATGTATATTAGTTTATAAGTAGTGCAAGGACTCTTTATTTTGTTTTTGATAGGCTAACTTATTTATACTGCCTTAATCGTATGAGTTTCATTATATGTAAGAGACATATTACGTCATTTTAGAAATACCTTTTTGTATGGTTAAGAAAAATATGTTTTCAGTCTAAGGAAGGGATATTAGTCATAAGGGGTAGAATAAAGAGCTATAATTAGCAAGACAGAAGTAAGGAAATTAAAGACATGTGTTAAGGAAAATAATGTTTATTTTTTTAACCTCAAAATAACGAAAAAAAAAAAATATATGGTATTTTTCTTATTCTGAGTAGTTAAACAATTTCACATACCCTCATATATATATAGGCTACTATCTTGACTAGTTATACTTATGTTTTAAAGTTATTTGTATATATATATATATATATATATATATATATATATACCAGTTTCTTTTACCAGTAACATTGTTATCAAACCAAGTTACATTAGTCTGTAACTGGAAGTAGTGTTCAAATTTTTGCGCTTATGTTACTCTCAATATCACCCTAAGGAATTGCAATAAGCTAAGCATGTTTCAAATATAAAGTAATATATTAATAGGATAATAGTTCATTGATTCGAGATTCAATTTGCTTCCTCCATTCATTGTATAACGTAATCGTTGTGTTAAGTGGAGTAATCGATTTCCCGCAATGACGAATAACTTCAATATATTACTTTCATACAGAATTTAGAAGTTTAGAAGTTCACAATAAATTGTGTTTTGTGTTTAGGCGCCGCATTGAAACTGCTTAGTTGCGTGAATTACTATCTCACGGATTCAAGTACTATAACATAGATTCTGTAGCAAATTATATTTTTCCCCTGAATGAATAGTTTTGAATTTAACAGATTAAATTGATTTCAGTTTTGTATTCCCTTCCTTTATTTTCTATATGATATATATTATGTATATGTATAATCCTGGTTTTTATTGTATATATTGCTGCATTGTTAAAGAAAAAATTGAAGATAAAAAGTGGGAAAGAATAGAATTGAACATTTGGAGATTTCATATTTTTGATTGATTTATGTTGCTACTATATTTTGAAAGAAAATAGAAGCACTTTACATAAACTTATTTAAATACCTTATACTCTTTATTCCTTTACTTCATAATATTTCTGTATGTTTTATACCGAATAGTAAAGGAAATTTTAAATATTTTATTAAAAATTAAAGTGAAATGCCTGAACATTTATATAAAATCAGATTTCAACTTCAAAGAGAGAGAACGAGATCATACGTATTTTGATAAATGAAATAAATACAACATAAATCTCAATAAAAAAAATGAGCTGTTAGCATTTAGGTTAACACTATAAATAACAAAAATAATTTTAATTCTATAAAATGTCTTAAACATTTGGCATAAATGTAACAAGTGAAAGATTATTAATTTAAAATATTGGAAAAATTTTGTATAACAAGCATTTATTTTTCTATTCCTTTACATATTTTCCTGTTCAGTTTTAATACTAAAAGAAATAAGAATTCAGAAATTATACCATTCTTTTATCTTAAATTTATGTTTCATCAATAAAACATCTTTAATACTTTACAAATTTTATCATCAGGGATTACTCCCCATTTTTTTTCTTAAGATATACGACTGCGTTCAGAACCGTGTTTTTCAAAAGCGCATGAATGGATAATTTTCATGATATTTAGTATCACTTAGATTAGAATACATGCATAAAATTGTTTTAAGGACATTTTGACAAAAAAATTTATTTAAATACAATATTTTGGCAAAAAATAACTTAGAATAATCTTTTTTCCAAATCTTCTCTTTTTGTAAAAAATGCTTCTGTTATGATAATATTTTGTCTGTATATAGCTCAGACATCTCTACAGAAGCTCAACTAGATTTTTTGAAGTATATAACTTAGAAGTGGATTTATTCATATTTTACGGCAACAGAGGGAAACAATTTCAAGAAAAAAACGAAAATAATTATTTCAATTCGAGGTAACTCGGAAAATAATGTGAATTGTTCAAAAATTCTTGTTGAGCATCTATACAGAGGTCTGAGCTATATACAGGCAAAATATTATTAAAATAGAACCATTTTTCACAAAAGGTGAACAGTTGGAAAAAAAGATTTTTCCAAGTTAATTTTTTGCAAAAATATTATATTTAAATAAATTTGTTTTGTCAAAATGTCCTTAAAACAATTTTATGCGTCTATTCTAATCTGAGTGATACTAAATATCATGAAAATTATCCATTTATGCGCTTTTTTAAAATCGCGGTTCCTAACGTAGTCGGTTACCTTAAATATAGGTAAAATATTCAAACTAAAATTGATTTGAGAACAATATAAGTACGTATTTGTGAATTAACGCAATGAAGATATAAGACAAGATGACACATAAGAAAGCTTACCTGTATAGTCTATTTTCTCTTAACATACATTATTAAGGTTAATTTTTTGAATCAATTTTATTTAACTCTATGTTTTTAAATTCATCAAAATCTAATTCAGATTTAAAATAATACTTTTTTGAAACAAATAACAAATATATATACATAAATATTTAGCGGTTCCGCATTAAAAAATTATAACGTTCAACAATAAGTAGGAAATTAAAAAAACACATAAGCTATAATTTAAATTCAAATCAATGTTTTTTTATATTTTTTACCTGAATAATTTAAACTTGCTTAAACTTTCTGTTATATTTAAATCATACATATTCTACATACATTTGGATAACACTTTGCAACAGTGCTGAGTTAATGCATTTCGAAAAGCTCTTAAAATCTGCGGAAAGTTTTAACTCCCGTTCCTTCATCCCTTGGGATATACCACTGCCGGAAGCAAGTAGCCTAGATCTCTAGCTAAGGTATTAAAACTATGAATCAGTTCCACATAAATATATTATTTGCCTGGTGAAACCTTTGCTCTATTACAAACGGATCTGGTAGAAATATGAATGATCCTCTACCATAAATACGATAACATTACTGCTTTGTTTTATGCGGAGCAGAACACATTCAGACATCAGAAACGGTCATGAAGGGCCGGATTAAGAACATAACAGCCACAGAAACATATACCTTCTAATGTTGGGGCATCGACGTTAAACTGAATATCATCACTTATGTATTTCACTATATTTCTAAACTCTTACCATGCACAAGAGAGTTTTTAAAATTTTTTCAGCTTTATTTAAGTTTTTTACTGCAGTTCTAAAGGTTTGAAGTTGGTTATATACAAATGTCGAAATTAATGCGATTCTTATAGAACCAAAAGCTGCACTTAAAATAAAAATTTGCCTTGTACAATTTGAAGGTGTGTGTGAGTGTAAAAATATTTATAAAAGACTTCAACTCATAATTCTAATATCATACTAAGGTTTTAAAGCTTTAATATGGTTATTGTTGTTGCTGTTATCGCGTATGACAAAGTGCATGGGCAAAAACGATGACAAAAATTGGATAGTCAATGGTATCGGATTTGTCTGCTATAATGTGTCCATGCTCAATCAATATATATATATATTTAAATATATAAAATCAATCATCAACAATCAATCATAATAATGAATTAAAAAATTGAAATCATACGAATCTTATAATACTAAATCCAATTTCAAAATATCAATGGCGAATATAGAAGATAAAATTCCATCGTTTTCAAACAAAATTTAAAAAAATTAAAAAATAAAAATTTATAAAATATCCAAGTGCAACCTCGGACTTAGGACCGATAAGTGGGGTTAAACCAGTTTGATGGCGCCATCCTTCCCCCTATTGCAACTTGGTAAGTTAATCTTAAAATATCCAATTCTCAAAAGTTTAAAAATTAAAAAGTTAAAATTAAACCATTAAACTTGAAAAATTAAACTATTCGCCATCGCATTTTGAAAGATATTATAACATTAAAATATTAAAATTCTAAAACAAATTAGTGCATAATATAAGTGAACCATCGAACATCAAAGATTATGCACCCATCGTTAAAGTAGTTGTATAGGTAGAAAAAATATCTGAAATCCGAAAGTTGAAATTAAAAAATATCTAAAATCAAAAAGTACAAACCAAAAAATATCTAAAATCCGAAAGTTCAAATTAAAAACCCAGTATATTCACAAATGAATAGCATAAATCATTAAAAACTCACTAAAGAGCATCCTATCAATAATTCTGTCCATAATTATTGAACGACTTCTCATATTTAATACAATTACCACTCCTATATTTTGCTCATAACTCCTACTAAAGCCATGTCAATCCAAATGATTCATAATCTAACACTAGAGATCAACCGTCTGGCACCAGAGTGGTGCCAGATGGTATTTTTTGGCCAGATCTAATATTTTTAAGTTTAATTTTATTTTCAAAATTACTTTTTATATAAATTCAAATCACGAGATATGTTTCGCAAAACATTTATCTCATATCTCAAAACATATCATTCGCGAAACATATCATCTCGTGATTTGAATTTACATAAAAAGTAATTTTGAAAATAAAAATAAACTTAAAAATATTAGAATTTTATTTGTATAAACATTCTGACTTATAATTCTGACTTAAGTGAATTTGAAATACCTTAAATATATTCCTGAATTTTTTAAAGCTTTTTAAATGAAGAAAAAAATAGGATTCAATCAATGTGTATTTATAATTAAAAATATATGATGGAATCAGACCAATAATATTTCATTTTTATGAAAATGGTCTTAGTTTATTAATATGCCATTTATGCTTGATGGTGAAATAAATCACTTTTGTACACACACTTAACATAAATAATTAAAGTTTTATTCACTGAAACATTTTTATGGCAAATGAATACTTATTTAAAAAAGTTTCCCTTTACATTATAATTGCTTAAATGTTCCTTGTTTAAAAAGAAATAAATTTAAGAAAAATGAAAAGGAAATTTAAAAAAATAATATTAATGTGATGTTGGTTATAACTGCATAAAATATTTTATATGTATTTGAATTCCAAATTAAAAAAAACGTTTCTGTAAAACTTAGTGTTAAAATCACTGTACATAGTCGTAAAGGCGTCTTGTGTAACCTATTTTTAAACCTTTAATAAATAATATGTACTAAAAATTTGAACAAGAATTTATTACTACAGTAAAATATACTTAATTTACTTTTGTGGAAAATTAGCTTTTGTATATGTTTTTATTTTCTAATTTTTGTCGAAAAACATTTATGCTTTTTTTATCTTAAGAACTAATTATATTTATGCTCTTTGTAGCTTCAAAAGAAAAAGTTTAAAAATCTAAGATTTCAAGTATCTTATTGAATAAAAGAAAATCGATATTTTCTCTAAAATTCAAGATGTAACGTAGTCAGATACCTTAAATACATAAGAAAAGATAAGATGATGTATTGTGTAAGCAAAGAATTATTTAATATACTAATAAACACATAAATTGCTTTTTTTCTACATTAAAGTTATTAGCCAGTTTTTATATGACTCGAAAAATATAAAATTTATAAAATAAATAATTTAAATTCCTCTTACATTATGAGTATATATATTCGAGACAACCATTGATAAACTATTAATAAACTAAGTATAATTTCTGAATATATTTTAAAGAGGTTCATTTAAAGATATATATTAATCATTAGAATATTATAGTATCTAACAATTATTATTTTTATAATTAGGTAAGGCTAATGCAGGCATTTAGCATTATATTCTGTTACTTCTTTTCTTAGACTTTGTGTTTTAATTATAAATAGATTGATTGTTCCTAATTTTAATTTGAAAATCATCAAACATTTTTTGTATCATTATTCTACAATCTTTTCTTTAAATTTATCGTTGTTTGAAACAACACAGACACTTTTGATTCTTCTGAGCATATATTTTTTAAACGTATGCAGCATATGTTTTTTTTTTAATTTTACAGATGTTCTACATGTACTTTGTCACTGTGTTCATTTTAGTTTTAAAATATTCATTTGAATTAAATCCGAATTCATGTAATGTTCTGATCATATTACCGATTCAATATTGTAAAATTGTTTACCAATAATCAATTGCACAGATTTGATCGTACTGAACTGTAGTAACAAAAACGGTATTGTGTGTTTACAGTAATATTAATCAATTCAAACTTTTATAAGTCTTTGAATATTTTTACTTGTTTTTATTATCTATTATGATTAAAATATAAGCAATTATAGAATATTCTATAAATGTAAATTATTATATTAATACTTGTGTGCATGTGTGGGCTTAAGAATGCAAACTGTATAAGTATTGTACTTATGTCTCTTTTACGTATATTAAACCTGATTCCCCTTAGCATTACACTCTTTGTGTTATAAAGTGCTTGTGTTAAAGATTCTCTTCATAATTAATCTTTTTTATAAATGAAAACAACTTTGTCTCACATTTTCAGTTTGACAAGCTCTATAATTCTGTTCCTTGATCACTTTCAATCTTTTAAAGTTCAAAGCTCTTGCGATTATTTTTTTCTAATTTAATACATAAACAAAATTTCAAATTTCTTATATTATTAACGGACAAATAAACTGTATTTAATATGAAGTTTTATAATAAATTAAAAAAATATATTATCATACAATCGCATCGATTTCAACAGCTGTTTTTTCAGCTATCCTTTTAAAACTTACTTAATTGGGTTAGTCGTGTTTAATTTAATGCATTATCTCTGAGTTTCTAATCGTATTTGACAAATAAACTTTTCATATAGATAATTTTTTAAATCCTTAACGGTCACAAAATTTGAAAGAAAACCGTCATAAAAAAGCATATTTTTATATTCAAGAACATTATACAAAACTAAGTGTATGTTCAATATATATATATATTTAAATTTTGGATAAATTTTTAGCTTGAACACAAAAAGTTTAATTTCTTAAGAAAAGCCAACATTTAGAGCTATTATGACTGAAGGTTGGTTTTCTAGCAAAGCGAAAGATTTAAAAAAGAAAAAAAATCATCATGTGTTTTAAATATTAAAGGATAATTTTATTACACTTATGCAAATGAAAAAACACATTAGTAATTCTTTCTTGAGAGAGAAATTTAAAAGCATGACATGCAAATACCAGGTATCATTCACCATCTGGACTGCAACCTGTACATATGATGAATTTGTACAGGTTACAGTACAGATTCATCATCACTACTCTCAGATTCACTAACCGAACTTTCAAAACTATCGGTTATCTTAGAATTACTCACAGATCCATTTCTACTTAAAGTAGAATCCGATTCACTTCCTGACTAACTCCGTAATATATACAATATATATATATATATATATATATATATATATATATATATATATATATATATATATATATATATTTATTTTTATTATCACAGAATGATACCACCTGTATTCACGAAGAACAGAACTAAGTAACAAAGCTAAATTCTCAAAAACATAACGCTAATTTATATGTTTGATTCTGTTAACATTTATGTCTAAATATATTATTAATAATCTTGTACTTCCATCCGATAACAAATAAACATGATTCTGGGCGTGAAAAATAAATAGTTTTAATCTTTTTATATTAACACCCTTTTATAAGTTTCACTTGTAAGTAACGGAATCTTTGAACTCAATTTTTACCCACTTTAAAAGGTCAGATTAATTCAAAATTTTGCACACCTGTCCAGGATAGATGACAATACAATAATTTAATAATTTGTTCCATTGCCTTGATCAGGATTATCAGGATTAACGATTTCCCATTTTAAGATCCCCCTTCCGCATCTGGCGACTTATTTCACATCCCATTTCCAGATTTGGTGATTAAAAGATTAAGTTACAACTTATTTCGATTAACTATAAAAGGGTGTTTTTTAGTTTTTTTTAAACTATAATATATTAGCGCGTTACTTCTGAACACTCCAGCCTGCAAATATCACAGGCACGAGAAATTGAGCGGGAATTTTCAATCCATGATTTTGACGGGAGCGAGAAGAAGGGGTTAAAAAGTGTTTGAATGCATACTTATTTTATCAATTTTTTAAGGTAGTCTTCAGTAAAAGTACGAGGGCTCTAACTAAACGCGAAGCACATTTTTAGACAGAAAAATGACCCAGTTTCCATTGAAATTTGCAATATCATAACTCGTACCTCTGTTAAAAATATAGTGTATTAAAAAATTTCAAAATTTTCTGTGAATACTTTCTTTTTTGTTTTAATACGTGAAGGTAAAACTTATTTAACATTACGGTATAGGATAAAAAATGCGAAACACATTTTATACCAGAAAAATGTTATCAACTCGGTTAAAAATGGGAAGAATGATAAAAAATACTGCTCTCTAAAGGATAGGGAAGCCAGAATATCATATTAATATTTCATTTATTTTATATCTGAAAAAATGTTCCAAATTCGGGTCCTATTCTTTAACATTAACCGAAAACAGCCTGAAGAGGTTTGGT
The DNA here is from genome assembly GCA_019973935.1 of Trichonephila clavipes. Lineage (NCBI taxonomy): Eukaryota > Metazoa > Arthropoda > Arachnida > Araneae > Nephilidae > Trichonephila > Trichonephila clavipes. The sequence continues at coordinate 108,193 of BMAU01011161.1, read as the reverse complement.
TTTAATAACATTCTAAATAATAGTCGGCTTTTAGTTTTGAAGCCTTGAATTTGCAGGAGTATTTGGACCATTGAATATGACAAAAGCTGGTTTGTTGTTCTTTGATTCTAGCCTGTTCTAAGCATTTTCATAGGCATTTTTTGGTATGTAACCTTTTTACAAAACAATGTATTTAGAGCTTCTATCCAATATATTTTATAAGAGTTTCCTAAGTTTTTTAAGTAGAAAGAAGGAAGACTACATTGTCCTTCCCCAACACTTTTTTCATAAAACTAACCCGTCAGCAATATTTATAATATTACAGCATCCATTTCTTTTTGTTTCCCAAAATTTAAATCTTAAGGTATTCGACTACGTTCGGAACCGTAATTAAAAAAAACCGCTTAAATGGATAATATGCATGATATTTAGTGTCACTTAGATTAGAATACATGTATAAAGTTGTTTTAGGGGTATTTTGACAAAAGAAAAATTTTAAATACAATATTTCTGCAAAAAATTAACTTAGAATAACTTTTTTTCAAAATGTTGTCCGTTTGTGAAAAATGCTTCTAGTATAATAATATTTTGCCTGTATATATAGCTCAGACCTCTGTACAGAGGTTCAATTAGGAGTTTTGAAAGATTCACATTATTTTCAGAGATACAACCAATTGAAATAATTATCGGCATTTTTCTCTTAAAATTTCTCCCCTCTGTTATCGTAAAACATGGATAAACCCACTTATAAGTTATGTATTTCAAAAATTCTAGTTGAGCCTCTGTACAGAGATCTGAGCTATATACAGGCGAAATATTATTATAATAGAAGCATTTTTCACAAAAGGAGAATATTTTGAAAATTGGTCATTCATGTTCATTTTTTGTCAAAACATTATTCATAAATATTTTTTTATTTTAATATTTTATTCTTATAACACTTTTATATACATTTTCTATTCTGAGTGACACTAAATATCATAAATGTTATCTATTTATACGCTTTTGCAAAATCGCGGTTCCGAACGTAGTCGGATACCTTAATATTTTGTATTCAAATCTCTTTCTGTCACTGAAACAGTGTATATAAATATTATATTAGTCTCTCTCTAGGTCTCTCTCTATATATTAAGATTATTGAACCTGACAGTAATTTAAGTATATCTAATTCTTTTTGAATACATCAATAGGGGTAAGTTACATTTATATTTGAAATGTGTATTTAGAACTATTATCCATTATTTTTTCAAAAGGTTTCGCTCAGTATTATAAACAGAAAAGAGGAAAGTTATTTATTAGTTTTACTTGCAACATTAAAACTGGTTAAAACCCATTTTTATTTATATTTAAAAGCTTTTCTTAGTCAGCATTGTTTAAAGTACTGCAGGTTCTCTATTTTAAATTTTCCAAAATCTTTATAATACATCTATATATATAATTTTTAAATGAGGAAAACCATTTTATTCTGTCTTGGGTAAGGACTTTAATGGTCACTAAATCAAAGACAGATAACTTTGATCTTTTATCAAGAAGATTCTACAGTTTCTGCTGTCTACATTATTTTTTAATACAAAGCTAGCATATATTTCAGCATCAATAGAATGTTTAAGAAACGTTTGTACTTAAGCAAACCTTCTTCTGCCTGAGTTTTACATTAAAGTTACCTGTATTATCTATTATCCAACATTATTCTTTATTTTTTAATTCACCTCATGTAACGTAATATATGTACAGGATTTTTCATTGATAACACTGAATAATTTTAAAATTTTTAAATCTGTTTTATCCATTAGAATTTAAGAGAAATATTTTTAAATGCCATATTAATTTTTCACAATGTTGTTTACATAAAATTTTAACTATAAAATATAATTAGTACAATACACGGATCATGATTTTCTAATGCATCACATCCTTTACTTACATTTTATTAAAATTTAAACTGTGCAAAATAAAATTAAATATAAACACAAAAAAGTATGAAGAATCCCATTCGAATTTTCCTCATATACATACATTTAAACGAAAAATATGATGTTTATTAGGAGACGAGAAAAAGCAATAAATAAAAACTTGAAAATAATACAATTTTCCAAAAATACAAATAAAGAGAAAAATATAACTGAACAAACTTAGAGTAAATTTTGATCGTGTTATATAAGTACAATCATTCCATCTTCAGAATTTAAGTATCTAAACTAATATCATTGTAAATTTGTGCATTGAAAATAATTATAATTATTATAAATAAATTTGGAATTATTTAACAATTTAGTTGTGTTGTAAAATTATAAGTACGTCCAGTTATCATTATACATTTTTCTTGAATGAATGGTCTATACTTTTTTTTTTTATGATTATCCTTATTTTGTATACGTTCATTATAAATATATGTTCAATTATACGTTGAATTTAATTATTTCGGTGAAGTTCTCTATCAACTAATTTTGATCTTTACTAAAATAATTACTTAGAGGATCCCGTGGACTCGGAATAGTAGTGCTAAAATCTATGACAGTTAATTTGTTAGTAATGCTCATATGCAACTTGGGAAAAGACAGAAAATGAAGGATTTTGGATGTATAAAAGGCAAGATAATCTATAAAAATTTAATCAAACTGTATTTCTTGCAAATATATTAGTATAGAGGAATAATTCTAATCGCAGCAATTTATTTAGAAAGGAATTTATTTTCCGAAATTCATTGTAATGCATTTAAATTTAAATCTAATAAAATCTGAAATTTAGCAGCAGAAGTGTAATCTGCGTACAATTTGATTTACATTAAGTTAAATACCTGATATTAAAATGACATTTACCGAGAATATTTTTTTAAGAAAAATTCGCTTTTACAGTGTGACATAAGATTATTAACCCACCAGGTGGTTTGCTTCCTCCTGAAAAGTTATTCCGAAAGCGTTTACTCTTATTTTGCCGTTCGCTTTAAAAACGCAACAGACTTCTTTCCTTCCCCCCTTTTTAAACTTGGGATGTCAAACGGGGACAATTTTATGACTTAGTTCCGTCTCTTTGTCAAGTGAGAACCAAGAGATCAATCGTTTACAGCTAGCTGTTAAGTTGCCTTGGGCAATCTTGTAAGAAAGCTGTAGTGCAACTAGGTCGTTCAGTCACAGTAAAATTAAAACAAAATGAAGGGTAAAAAAAGGAAAAAGTGAAATAAATGGTGTGTTAGAATTTGAAAAATAATCATATTTTCTTCAAACAAAATTTATTTTTCTGTCATTTTTAAAAAATCAATATATATATATATATATATATATATTATCGTATATCGTGTCGCAATTAATCGTTTCTTATATCGTATCGCAATTAACTTTATGCGGTTCTGCTCTCCTTATTTGGCGGGAACACGTTACTGCACTCTTGGCTATCGTTTTAACTCCGATTTAGTAGGTTATGTTTATGTTCTTATGTTTTATTTAATGTTTTTAATGATTTTTTAATATTTAAATTCTACATATATAACTCTTTCCTTTCCTCTTGGTACATAGTATGACAAATTACTGGTGAAGGTTGGCTCCGCAAAACTTGTTTAAACCTGCAATCCTGGTTCCTAAGGCCAGGAATTTGTCTTTATACTATGTGCCTCCTTCCTACTTTTAGTTATCTTACGTATATAACTATATGTTTATTTTTATATTTTTGTTTATGTATTTGTGTATATGTATATATATGTGTATGTATATGTATATGATTATATGTTGAAAAAATTCTTTTATATTGGATTATATATATGTATAAATTTATTTATATGTGTATGTATATGAATATGATTATATATTGAAAAATTCTTTTATATTGGATATATATATATATATATATATATATATATATATATATATATATATATATATATATATATATACATATATATATATATGTATATATATATACATAGATATATATGTATATATACATATATATATATATGTATATATATACATATATATATACATATATATATATATATATATATATATATATATATATATATATATATATATATATATATATATATATATATATATATATATATATATATATTTAATTTGCAATATCTTTCGGAATGTGATGGCGAATAGTTTTATTTTTCAAGTATAATGATTTAATTTTAACTTTTTAATTTTTAATTTTTTTTAAATTTTTTTTTAATTTTTTTTAAATTTTTTTCTGAAATTTGAAAATTTTCCAATTAAATTACCAAGTTGCAATAGGGGGAAGGTTGGCGCCATCAAACTAGTTTAACCCCACTTATCGGTCCTAAGTCCGAGATTGCACTTGGATATTTTATAAATTTTTATTTTATTTTATAATTTTTTAATTTTGTTTGAAAATGATGGAACATTATCTTTTATATTCGCCATTGATATTCTGAAGTGTTTTGGTATTTTGGGATTCATATATTTCAATTTTTAAATTGATAATTGTGATTGTTTTTATATATTTATATTTATATATATATGTTGGTATTGCGATTTGAAACAGAAAAAGCATCCTGTATTCATTTTTCAATATGAGAGTAAGAAAACGCGCTCACTTTCCTGTTATTTAAAAAAGTAATGAGGTAAAAAGAGCAAAGGCCCTATCTCTTTTTTTAAACAATAAGACAATAAATGGTGCATACGGTGATATACATACGATGATTATATTTATGAAAAAAAACGATCCTTCTCTATTCAATTATATTTTTAGTTTAAAATAACATAAAAAAGAATTTCCATACTTTTAATTTATTTTAATTAAAATCATATAAATGATATCTTAATGTTAACTGAATATTTTTCGGAAAAAATCTAAATTTTCATTCCTAGTGTTCTCCTTTTCGAACTTCTTTTATTAAATAAAAATTTCTTTTCTACATCGGCATTTGTGATGGACATAACACACATTCAGTCAATAATTTTTAATTTAAATGGGGGATATACTTCTTCAAATGCGCATGACAGTACTTCTAACCATATTCTACTCAAGTTTAATTTGTTATCTTTCTGTTTCTTTTATTACAAGGAAAAATGTCAAACATCGATAACTACATTTTCACACAATTCAGTCATTACAAATTCTATTGTGAGAAAAGTTCTCCCTAATTAATTTTGTCTTTCAAAACAGTACATTTTAAACAATTTTGTTCAGTGAAGTTAACCGACCGTTTCACAATGTATCCATACCAAATTTTAAAAACAATTTTAACATTTTGAAATGTATCCTGTTTTAAATTTTTTGAGTATACACAAATATTTCCTGCTGTATGGAAGACATTGTATGAGATGTGGTGTGTGGTTTTGAAAGAATGTTTTCGTATGTGTAGACTACTTTTTAAAATTTAAATATCACTAAAGCTGATCATATAACTGCAAATGAGCCTTATTTTAATGTGTCCTGGTATCAAAATAAAACACTTTACAATATTAAACAGCCTATGGGTTTATATTCAATATCAAACTATTCGCAAAATGGTTTACAACTTCTATTCAAATTGTAAAGAAACTTAAATAAAATATATCTTACTACAGTCAAAAATATTCATAATATGTAAATATCCTATTCCTCCACACTTATTTCAGTACATTTTAAAAACTGTAGCTGAATGCAATTTTTTATATTTATAAACGAGGCATAAAAGCTCACACAGTCGTAAAAACGTCTTTATCAATTTTAAATATACTACTATAAAATGTATATGGATTGTAAGATCAGTTGTAAAATCCTAAAAGCTTTTAGAGGAGCAAAAAACATGTAATTTTGGATTGATCAAAATTTTAATATAATACACAAATATACATGTTATTAAGCAAATACATTTGAAAAATCAAACTTCCTTCTGAAATAAACGTAATTGAAAGAAAAATGTTTAATTGCAAATGAGTGGAAATACATGTTTATCTAAGGGGTATCCCTAAAGTGAGGCAATCCTCAAACTTAAAACTCAAACTCAGTGTCACAACAATCCATGAGGGCCAGGAACTACTATGTCCATCCTAATAAACGTGATCATTGGGCGTTGAGGTGCATTAACACCCGATGTCCAATGTGTAATGTCCCGATTTGGTGGTCTGTCTGAAGAGAGACCTTCAGTGTTTAAGACCCCAAGCAAGCTTGGTACTCATCTATCGACTCGATGTAGCGGGGATGAAAGGCAGAGTCGACCTTGCCCAGCCCGTTAATAGAACCCCAGACCTGTGGTGGGGAAGCACGATACACTACCACTCGACCCTATTCGGTGAAAAATAAAACTTATTGTTAGAATCTTATATAATTCCCTAATGAACGAGGGAGTCCAATCTTTTTTTTCATGTAAACTGATTAGACGGAAATGGTTAATTATGAACATTTCACAAGTTGCATAAATTAAAATTAGCCGTTATAGTTTACATAAATTTTTAAGGGTGCAAAAGGTGTATATTTTGGCTGCGCGAATTAATTTAAAAGGAATACGGTTCCGAAAAAGTAGTACAAATTTATCTAAAGTAGGGTTGGTTACCTTAGATATTGTCAAACACAACAATGCATTGGAAGCCAATTCCACAATTCGTTGTTATAAAAATGTATGGAAAATTACAAGACTTATTTTTGCATTTGTAATTTATATATTTTTTTTCCTGAGAACTTTAAAAACTAGAGCGACATCCATCAAAACCGCGGTTCTCTCTCTGTTTTTCCAGATCGCCCCTAACTAAGCCGGCTCTGCCATAGTAAGTGAAAATGCCGTATTTTGTTTGTAAAGACCATTTTATAGCAGACTGCATTTTTCATGTATTTTAGATGGTCGTTTTATATTTTCTACATCAATATCTTAATGTCTGAATTTAAAATTAAATAAAATTCTTGACATTCGCATCAATGACCATTATCATTTTTATTAGTGTATGAATGCGTCGTCAAACGATTACATGACTATTATTAACACATTATTTTAACCATTTAATTAATATTAAGTATAACATAACGCACACAAATTTTCTGAACTTTAAAATAAATATTTCGAAAACTACTTCAGATATACTCAAAAATTTTCATTCCTACGGTTTAGCTTCTCAGTTTTGCTTCTATGTAAAACTTTATTGTATATTCATCAATTTTTTTAGTATATTTTTTGCTCTTAACATGCAGTTTTCAACCAAATTGTATGAAATTTTCGAAATATATTAAAAATACTAAATAAGCTATATAATAAAATTCGAAATTTATATTATTCTCAAAGAATCGCTAGAACTTATGGTAAATAATTTTTAACTGCGCGATACATTTTTTTTCTCGAAATTTCAAATGGAATTTCTAACATAAAATTTCTAGCTTTATACGGTCGAGATTTCAAAAAGTATCCAGATTTTAATTACTTATTCAGTTAGCCTTTAAAAAAGATAAATGTTGAGGTATTTTGCATAAGTAGATATTTTTGAATAATAAATTGTATGTTTTTGAATAGCTCGAATTTAAAATTGATCTTTTTTGTTTATTTATATGCATAAATGTCTACTGTAAATGTTTCCGTGTATTTTTGATTACCATTTATTCAAACATTCAAGTTATAAAAAAAATATGGGAGAATCTTCATTCATGTTGTCTTGGATGTAAACTGAAGTTCAAGCACTTAAAATTCAAATATAATTCGGTGTATTTTAACAATATATAACTAGGCACTGTACGTAAACTTCCCTGAACACTTGGGCTTTGAAATCTAAAAAAAAAACCAATAGATCTTAATATTAGTTTTTTTTCTCGTTATTATTTTTATCAAAGTGTAAGAAAATGTTTCAAATTATTTGATGAAGTATAAATTTATTCATTTTTAGTGGTTGGAAAGTTTAAAAGGTTTTAAATTTTAAAGTGTTTGGTGTTTAATTAATTTTTTTGGCATTTTATAATGAAATAATCATGTTTCAGAAACTGGAAGCATTGATTAAGATAAGAAAAATGAAGTGAAAGAATATACTTAAAAAGGTAATTTGTCTAACTATATAAAATAGCAGTTTGCCCTGACACGCCCCAATTTGTTACAGTTTCAAATTAATATGAAACCAAAAGGGAGTTGTAACATATTTTACTTATGCGTTGGGACTTTTCAAAACTTTTAAAATACAAGCTAACAAACAAACACTTCCTGGGGTCTAAAGAAATTCTTCCCCGATTTTTTACGATTGCTCCAGGGTCAAAACACGGGGTTCCCTGCGAGCCATAAAACTTCCTATCAGTTTCCTGCTTTGTGGCTTCCACCATCCCTAATTCTCTTTTAAGATGTTAAACCTTTAAAAGGGGGAAAGAATTTCATAGAAGTACGGCTCAACCGCTTTTGACAATGTTACTTGAAGGCAAAAAAACCCTGTCTGTGCAGTGCATTTTCGGAGCATCTTTACAATGACGGAGTTTTTCGTGTGGAATGCTTGGAGGGTTAAGAGAATAATTTGACAGCCAACCTGCAACACGCCGACATATATATTCAATTATGTAGAAAGTTTCTGCTGTACGGGGAAGGTGGATCCATAAAGCATTGCTAACCCTAATTCGCTGGCCTAATTCAGCGACAGCTTTAGAAATCATAATAGGTCTCCAGTTTAGTCCTATGATTTTTTGTATCTACTTTTGTTGTGTTTGATGAATTCCAATTTCTTACTTCTTTAGTACTGTGGGTTCTAGTTATTCTTCACTTTTATTTTATCATTCTATATATATATATATATATATATATATATATATATATATATATATACCAAATGACCCACAGAATAGAGGGAGCTGAAGTTTTGAAAAATATAACCTTGTGACCAAGTATGACCAAGAACTGTTAAAAGACCAGCAGTAAAAACAATATATTTTCTAGGGCGGTTGCTGATTTAGAACAATGAAGTACGATTAAGTTTGCTTCATAAGATCTCAGCCTTTAGGCTAAAGCAGAAAATTTAACATACTAATACAAGAAAAATGATTAAGTAAGAAACCACAATTAAATATCAGTTTAAACTATGTATTTCAAATGCATTCAAACAAAATTATAATAGTAAAAAGTAACGAATTTAAAAAAATAATGTATAAAAAAATAGTGGCTAGTAGAAAATAATTAAAAGAAAATAATTATAAGTACAGAAAGTATACCTAAAATTGCTCAAAGTAAATAACTCAAAAAGGAAACGCAGCAAAATGTGGAGGAAAAAGCTTACAAAGAAAAGACAATAATAACATGATATAAATTATAGCTATTACACCGTTTATAAAAAATTCTTGAAAGTATATAAAAAGTTAGAAGGATAGTCATGTTCAAAACAATATTTATATAACTTTTTGTAATTATTTAATTTTTTTTGCTGGATCTTTTAACTACATTACTTTTCTTTGTAAGTTCATGTGTAATATTTCTGTTAAACATTACACATGAATATTACACATTTCTGAATAATTTTAATTTGGTATGTCTCTCTTTTACCATAAATATTACATCATGAACTATTATTATCTACATTTAATCGTAAACCTAGAAATATTTGCTTTGAATTTGATGTATCTAAATTAAAATAATGTGGATTAAAAATAAAATTACTAATACTATATAGATTATTACTAAAATAATTTAGTTACACACATCTATGTATATTTATATATGAGTAGAATTAGTAATTATATTACATTATATGTATAGTGTATAGTAGGAATACATAAAAATGAAGGATTTCGCCTCTCAAAAACAGCGCTAATTTACAGTCATTTACAGCACACCGGTGTATAACGCGCACCTGTACTTTCAAGCTGATTTTTTTAATTTTTAGGTACATTCGCCGTATAAGGCCCACCCCCTTCTTAACGAAGAAATCTGAAATATTAGTATACATTGCTTTTATGCTTTGAAATCATTTATTTGAGGTATTATCCAAATCTTTTGAAAAAATAGCATGTTTCTAGAACTACAACTATTTTAGTTCGTAAGACAAGTCATTTCTTTACGCGCACTTAGAACACAAAAAATATTAAAATTTACGGGTCTTCGTAAAAACTACGACGGGTATGAAAATGATTGCTTCAAAAATAAAAAAAAGAGATGAGCATAAAAAAATTTAAATATCTATAAAGATCAGAATATTGTTTAATTTAAAGAAATGTCATTCCTAATGGACCTAAAGGGTTGTTCTAGAAGTATACTATATTTTTTCAAAAGTCTGGGATAATACCTCGAATAAATGTCTTAAAAAACATAAGAAAATTGCCCACATATATTTTAGATTCTTTTGTAAAAAAGGGGGTGGGCGTTATACGGCGAATAAACATAAAAATTAAAAAATGTAACTGGAAAGTATAGGCTGGATTTTACGGCTCTTATATATATATATATTTATATATATATATATATATATATATATATATATATATATATATATATAGAAAGAGAGAGAGAGACAGATATGCATATGTGCAAAAATATACTATTTTTTTTAAAAAAATAGGCATTAACGATTAAATATTTTAAAAAGTTTTAACTGAAATATTAGTTTCTTGAATTCATTTGAAAAAAAATTGTATTCGTGTTAAATAAACCACTCAAGCAATTTTAATTCTTTTCTATGAAAATAATTCCAAATTTGCTGTTCATTTTTTTTTCATATTTCTTCTTAATTAAATTTAATTTTCTACAGATGAATAAAATTTTATAAAATATTTAGTTTTACTTCATTATTTAATATTACTGAATGAGATAAGAAATGAACAAAAATACTTTTTTGCATTTATTATAATATCCACAATGAAAATATTTTGATATTTTTATAGCAAAAGCTGAGATGATCAAAATACGACAATAAAATATTTAACTTAATATTTGGGTTATGTATTTATTCTGAAAATCTAACAGCTTGATAAAGTGCCTAAATTTTACAAAAGTTTTTTAAGTGGATTATTGTTAAAAATATTTATATCTATAAATTTTTGTATTGTCGGAAACTTGTAGAATAATAACATGCAAGAAATATTTCGTACCTGTTTGATTTAAGAATGGGAGTAAGAAGTTTTTTATTGAAGGAACTACATTGAATTAATGCAAAATAGAATAGCATATATTCTATTGTTTGGAAAGAGTAAGAAAACTGTTCTTATAACAGGAATTTAATTTATACAGTATTAAATCTTTTGAAGTATTAATTTTTTTGATAAATAACTTTTTTGCGACAGACCATTTCCCTTTTAATTTTTTTAGACTACCATCAAAACTATAGCATAATTAGCAGCCTTAATCAACTCTTTAAAAGTCAACTAATGATAATTAACTAAAATTTTAAAAATTATTGTTTTCATTCTATGGCATTTAATATAATAAATCTTTTATTTTTAAGTTAAATTGATGGTTTATTATTCTTTTCAGTCGCTTATCATTATGAGTTTCAAAGGCATGAGTCCATTAGCAAAGTTAATAAATATTCAATTTTATACTTACAAAACTTATAAAAAGTATTGCCTTCTAAATCTCATTTATTCACAACTACACAGGTAAAAACATGTATTAAGGATAATGTAAGACACTCGGACACTCGTGTTTTATTTTACAAGTTATTTATACATATTATAACAGAGTTGTCAGTGCATTAAAGTCCTTTACAATGTAATTGATAATATATGGTAAAACTTTGTTAATAAAATAATAAAACGACTGTAATGCATTAAATATGTTTTATATTAAAACAATTGGATATGTGATGGAAATAGAAAATTTTCATGGAGGTAGGCATTTTTAAATGTGTAATTGCACATGTAACACTATATTTTGAGAGGACAAAGTTCTATGTACTTTTCAAATAATTTAAATCTTTTATTACGTTTAGTTGAATATTCTTATTTCAGATGTTGATTGGTATGATTGTATATTGAAATTTCATTTTTAATCCTTCAAGTATAAATAATAAATCATTAAATTATATTTTACAATTTTTAAATAAGCTTATGTATTTAGGAGTTTCAAGTACTGTATTGGAATAATTAGGAGAAAGATAATTTATCCCAATGTGAGTAAGTAAGAAAATACAAAAGTTATTTAAACACTACTAGTGTTCTTTTAGATAGATTACCTTTACACTATTTCCTATTATATATCATAATTATTATATAGAGAGATTCAAGGAAAAATCGCAAAAATTCCAGCAAGTAGTTGTAGGAAATATTTTAGTAAATTGTGTTTCCGATCCGCAAAATGTTACGTATTTTTTGAAGCAGTATTTAAATTCGATTTAATTAGAGTTGAATATATAACGCACACAGATAAATTCTAACAGTTTAAAAAAAGAACAGGAATGTTTAAAAAATTAAAAAAATATCTTTTCCAACTACGAAATTTTGTTTGAATCAGTTTTGAAAGAATAAGTTTCTTTCTCAAACTTTGTAAAGAAATATCTGCATTAAAGTAAAGGAACATTTCCAATAAGTCAGAAAAATTCAGAATTTCAGTGAGAAAAATAACAATGCAGTTAATCTAATAACAATCTAATTAATATCTAATTTACGTGTTTGAATTAACCAACAATGTTATGTTCGTTATAAAATAGAGAACTAATTAGTTCATTAAGATTTAATCTCCTTCTAAACACAGATAGATCTTTGAGCAATTACTTATTATTACTGTCTTACATCATAGAGATTAATATTTGTTTCTTTTAATTACGGTTTTAATATTTTGAAATGAAATTTCTTAATTTTTTTAAAATGCTTTTATATTTTCAATTAATTAAAATGAATACTTTGTTACTGATAGTACATTTATTGACATGCATTAATGAGTAGAAAAATATGTATTAGAAAATTCACAGCGCTGATGAGATGCACAGTAAATGGAACAGTACGGTTAAAAGGGGAAATATAAAAGGGGAAAAGGGGAACGAAAGAATATGAGAACAGTGTATTTTATGAATGTGAATAAGAAACATAACCTTAAGCAATATTTTTAATTTTTACAAAAAAAGTAATACATGAAACTTCAACTAACATATGTACTAATAAAATTTCTTCTATCTTAAAGTCTATAGTACACTGGAATAAATTTCAGATGTAGTTACTAATATAATTTTGAAATTTTTATAAAATGTATGCATCTAAATGTAATCAGTTCCTAGTATTTAATTTTGCTAGTTAATAATTTGTTAATGAAATTTCCAATTGAAATAAATATAATTGGAGCATGAATTTACTCTGTTTTAGTAAAAACTTTTCGATTTCAATTAAAAGAAATAAAACATTTCTTTTTTCTTAATGTACGATGACTAAATAATAGCATGTTTTTATCCATTGCATTAATGCATACTTTAATCTTTCCTATATGCAAAAAAAAAATCTCATATTTTATTTTATCTAGAAACTTTTCTGTAAGAATATATATATTTCGAAAAGGAAAATTTTAAAGTGCATGATTTTAGAAGAGTATTTTGTTTTGCATATGCAATATTGAAACATGGATATAATATACAACATAATATGGAATCTGCTCACTAGGTCTAAGTCAAATGTTTATGACTTACAAATTACAAAATATGTTAACAAGTATCTTGAACAGCAAATAAAGTACATAGGATTCTTTAGCAAATATAATTTTGTTTGAATCTGATTTGTTATAAATCAACAAGTTCGTCTTTGATGTTTATAGCTCTAACATTAGCACAAAATATTCTCCAACAATTATATTGAGTTTCTAGGAATGAGCGTAATATTCTTCCGCTATCAGATTAATCCAGATATGTGTAGAATAATCCTTTCTATTCAGTGGACTACAAAGAATAATAGGAATATTTTCTTATTGGAAAGACCCAAAACAATCTAAATATTTTTTCCATTGTATGCGTATTGTTGTAAAAGATGTGTATAGTTCTGCGCTTAGAATTCTAAAATATATGTATCCTTATCCGATAAATTGCTCATAAAAATAATTTTTATTTTGAAATTATACTGATTTTTACTAACTTCTTTTTAGTTATTGTTATAAGGGTTTATAATCATCTGGCATACAACAAATATAAAACACTTTATTACTCGGGAGATATAACGCACTTTCCCTCACTTCAGTGTTTCCAGTGCTTTAATTTCAATGCATTTTTTTTAAGAAAAAAAACCTCTAAGACATTTTGAATTCGTTAGGAAATGTAAGTGATAAAAAATGTATAATTCATATTTCAGCTGCAACATTTATCAGTGTTTCTAGTTTTTATTTCAATAAAACATGTCACACAAAAAATGCAGTAGTACACGCGTATCATTAATTTGATTAATAAAATTTTTTGAACATATGAAGTTTGTTTGATACAACGGGAAAATAATATTAAAATGAAGTCTCTACGTTTATTTTTTACTTCATACTAAAAAATTAAATTAATTGAAAATTTTATCTTTCTTATTCTAACAGCATTTTAAAATTAAATCATTTAGAGCAAACATGCCTTTGATATTTTCGATAAAACTATGAACTATAAAGTAGAACAAAATATTTAATAGTAAAAAAAAGAGTAGAGTAAAATTGAATAATTTTCTCTACATTTTCTAGATATTGACATTGAAAATAAAGTGAGCTTTAAATTAAGAGTTAAAAACGTGATTGAATCATAAAAAAGGCATTTCTTAATGTTCTCAATTTATATTTTAAATTAAACAGAATTCCAGTATTCAATATATTATTTTATCAGTAGTACTATGAATAAGTAACTAAAAATCAAGGAAGAGTTTCACTGTTTTCTAAAAGAAAATAGATTCTTGTTTATTTAATATGATAGCTCTTTACAAAGTTCAAATAACATCGTAAATTAGTTTAATAATCAATCTTTATTTTTTAAAATTTTGGAAATTTCTCGTCTTTTAGATATTATTTGTGTGTGGGAATCATAACTTTTCTGATAAATTATTTTTAAATTTAACTTTACTAAAAAGCATTCCATACAATTAAATATTTCACCTCGACATATTTTCATAGTTAAAAAGGATCAAAATACCAATGTTTTAAAAAATTTTAAGAAAAAATTTTATATGTTCAATAAAAATTTAAGGACTATAAATATATATTTTGAAAATTATTATTTAATGTGTAAATATAAATTTATTATTTTTGTAATAGTTAAGGAGAAATTTTTGCTTTCAGGCAATATTCATTAGATACATTTTCTAAAAGGAAAGACAATTAAATACATCATTTATGCGTGCCAAAGTTATGAAACTTATTTTTATTACGTTTAAATCAGTGTTTCTCAAACTTTGAATACTGGCGACCCAATTTTCAATCAGAATTTTTTCGCGCCCCCTGTACAACAATAATGTATTTACTGCAATGAAAATGCACTTTGAGAGAGAGATGCTAAAGTTACAATACGATCTTAATTATAAACCGTACAAATTAATACAATAAGTATATTAAATTTTGTATATGTAACTTTTAAATAATATACGAGTATATTTTAAGAAAACTACTTAAAATATATATTAGTTACTTATTATTATTTTATTTTTCTTTCTCTAATTTTTAAAATGGAACAGATCTCAAAATGATATATTTAATTAAAGATTTATTTCCTTCAGCATTCAGCACGTCATTGTATACAAAAATGTAAAATTATTTTTTTTAGATAAATGCTATAGTTGTAAACAACTGTTTAAAAGAACTGTAATTTTAAACTTCCCATAAATAGCATTTAGAATTAATGTTAAATAATGAAAAATAATATAAAATTACGATGAAGAATAATTGTGTTACTTTTTAATATTTAAAACGAGAAGACTTCAAAATATTTTAACCCGGGAGCAGGCGCGCATTCGATACTAACGCTAATGGTAGTGCGGGAGGACTCAGTCACTCCAAATATTTGTTTATAATTATTTTTACTGTACACGAAACAAATCGGAATTAAAGTGAATAATATTTTAAGAGAAAGTATACTTACTGGCTTTCAAGGACTATTCAATTTTTCTGTGATGATTTGAGAAAAAAATCCAATAAAACTGAACTAAAATGATTCAAACGGGCAAGACCATAAAAAAGGACGCAAATCAGAGACACTTTTCACAAATATTACAGAAATGTTAAATCAATCAATTTTTTTCCAAGTATCGTAAAAGTCTTTATTATTTATATTTTCCTAAGCGAAAAGCAAACGCATAAAAGATGGGACGGAACTCTAATGTAGAACTAACCATACCATAAGTTTGAAGGCCAATCAAATGATTAGCAAATGTATTATGCAGCCTCGCTGGAAAGTGAATCATGTCTTCCTTTTCTTTTTCTACAACTAATGTACAGTATTTCAATAATAATTACAGTGATGAATTGTTTATCTTGGAATTTTTCTCAGGATCTGGGTTTCGTTTTTTCTTTTAACGAGTAGTATTTTATGTTAAAACGTAATAAAGAAATCTCTCATTGAGGAAATACAGCAAATTAAACAAAACCTTTTTTTTCTTTAATTTGGTTTTGGGATCAAAGATAGCTATTTGATGACAGAAAAAAGCCAGATGATAAACATAAATTATATCAGTGTTGCTGTGTATTTTTTTACTATTATGGAAGAAAGCATTTTGTTTTACTTCTCTTTCCGGTTATTTTTTTTAGAAAAAAATCTTTAAATTTTCAATATGCTCGCGCCCCCCCAGGGGGCGCGTCCCACACTTTGAGAAACACTGGTTTAAATACATCTCACTATGTTCTGTGTAAGAAATTTGATCAACGTTCAAAATCACGAAGTATGTCCCCAGTTGCCCTCCAACAGCTTCTAAGTGTGACGTAAATACGGTATTCATTACTTTCGGTGAGATATTTTCTAAAAATATTCTAACTTATTATGATAAAAGCCTTAGTGTGATACATAAATTGAGACATTTCTAATATATTTAATTAATTTTGATTCTTCATTTTTGATTACACACACAAATTGTTAGAATGTGTACGCAAAAGTCATTCAGTTTATGAATTAAAATTAATCTACTTATAAGATAGAGTAATACTAATTATCTCATTTTGATGATGACTTCCAGCAAGTTATTTCTTTTTTAAAATACAAGCAAAGTATATAAAAGAGTATATTTTTAGCTATTTAGTATTAAATCTGAATATTTTTATTTGTATTAAGAAATTTGTGAATTTGGTATTAAATTAGTAAGTTGTTGAAAATATGAAGTGAAAAAAATATAAGTTACGTTTTAGGGAAAAATATTTTTTTACACTAATATACGAATTAATATTTTCTCTTTTTAAAACAGAAGGTAATCACAAGACTTTGATAAGTTGTATTGATTTTTTATACTTAGCATATGCAAAAAAACCAAAATATCGAAAACTAAAATATCGGAATTAAAAATTCATTGATTTCGGATAACATCGAAATAACTGTTGTTGATGTTTTTATCGTGTATGACAAAGTGCAAAGGTGGTAATGACAAAACATAAAGATATAATCAAATATTACCAAAGACAACGAAATAACTACTTCCAGTTTATTTTAATAGTAAAAAACGATTCCTAACAGATCCCCAAATATTCACTATTTTATTTAGTTAATAAAAGTTCACAAAAAATATCTCTCACCTTTAATTTATGAATATTTTTTTTACATTCTAAATAGCCTTTACTCATTATTTTATAATCAGAATTCATAAATTGATAGAAAATAATAATGTAAAACTTCCTAGCGAAATACGATTCTGAAAAAACATTTTAAGGAAAAAATTGTTTAAAATATAAGTTATATGATTTAAAAAAAATCAAGATTGTTTACTTATAAAAGTGTTTTAGTTCCAAAACATGTTTTTTTAACGTCGGATATAATTAATTTTTCCCATTTCCTCAAAAAAGAAAATTCTAATAACACTATTTCAGTGTTAATTTTTCTATATCAAAATACTTTTTGTCTATATTTCATGATAAATACAGGAACATAAAAAAGTGCTCTATTTTTTTAACATATTAAGGAAATTAAAGTAAAACGCATTCGTTTTGTAATTGTTTTCAAAAATAAAGGTTTCCTGTTTTCTTAATTCAATCGAAATAAGGCCAACTTGAAACATTTTATAAGCAATAAGTTGCACTAAATTATGATATTGATTAGAGAAAAAATATTGACATGCATGTCATTAATGTTATCACTGTTATTGTGTCACCTGGGAAAAACGTTTGGTGTTTCGTTCTGAATTCAAATGTAAATTAAAACAGACTTTTTTCCGAAAAGAATCTTTTATGCGCCAAATAATTTAATAGTCCAATAGCGCAAAATAGCTCCCAAATTAAAATTTAAAAGTGGTTTTCAGTTGGAAAGTTTATAAGAGAATGAAAATACATTGAAAGCATTTTACTTTAATATTTAGGAACAAAAACTAATCATGGAGCATTTTTATCTTACAGAAAAACTATTCAATATTAATATCAGAATTTAATATCCCTAACATTTTTTGAAACATTAGGTTTTTATTTTAAATGATTTCAGATTAAATCGATTGATTTTTCTCGTATAAAAAGTCTAAAAAGTTTATATGTTTATTTTCCCCTGTACTTTAATTCAAATCGAGCTGAGAGTTATATACTGAAAAACTGCATATTAGTTGAAAGTTCCTAAATTTTTCACAATAGAATAAAGATGAATATTTGTTTCAGGAACAAAAATATATACTAAAAAATAAAAATGTTTCTTTAAAATTTTCTCATTAATTTTATAGCATCTATTATTGTCCATGAAACCTCTTTTCAAAAGAAAACTCCGCTGTATGCCTTCTCTCTTTCCCTTGAAAAGGCCTTTTAAAAATAACAGATCTTTAATTACAAACACTAAACAATAGTTTGAAACAATTTTTCAAACACATTGATCATAATTAATTGTAAAATACTCATTCTTTTATATTATCCTCCCCAAAAATAAAGTTTCAAAAATGAGTGAATTTTTACTCATTCGAATCTAAATGTTAAAAAACTTTTTTAATAGGTGGGACGTGGGCCGTAGTTTCAAATTTCCCTTACCGTGACAGATGAGGAATGCGCAGTAGAAAAGTATCGCTCGCACCATGATTGGCGAGGGCGACGTATCCGCATCCGCAGGCTAGAGTCAGAACATCCGCTTGTGACTCGATTTCAAACGGAATGGGGGATCCGCGCCTTATCCTCCTCGCAGCCCCACCGACCCCTAGTGGAGAAGTTGGACAGGAAAACTTCTGGAGAATCAGGGAGAAGTGGGGACAACAGTCGCTTTGCGAATAGTTATTCTGATTGTTCTCGAATTGTTTAGTAAGAATGTACGTAAAGTATTTTAAAGATTTTAAATGATGATAAATGAAAGTGAAACTGATGTCGATAAATTTTGAGCTTAAATGAAAATTAATACTTTTATTATTTGAATAAGGGATGTAATTAAAATCTTTTTTTCTTGTATGAAGAAATAAATGCTTAAGAATAGAACTGATATGTCTATAAATATATGTGAGAAATTTTTGTATATAACATTGAGTTTCTGCACTAAGTTTATTAGATTCCGTTTTTCTAATTGTGTATGTGTCTTGAGTAAAAATCAGGGATATTTCACACGCATATAAAGTAAATAATATAAAGAGTTGAGTGAAACATAACATGAATAGCGAATTAAAATACATCCTACATTAAAAAAGAAATTTAAAATCATCCAAACAAATGAAATATAAAAAAATTCCACACGGCTGATACAACAGTTATAAATATAGCAATCAGAGGACTTTTTGTGTGCAATAGAGTTTTAGTGACTTTTGTTTATACCATTGAGGTAAATCTTAATTATTTTAATAGATTGATAGCCTAAATCCACTAACGTTTATCAAAATAGTTCATGCATAGACCACAGAATGATTCAAATCAGAAAATAAATAACGTTATAGCACATAATCAATAAATAACAAATAAATCCTAAGCAGTGGTTTGTTTAATTTACGCCGAATTCTGAAGCAACATGAGGGGTGTGGCAAACTTCGTAATTCTGAATTTCTGAATTACGATCAAGTCAAAGGAGCGAAGCAGGAAGACTTCGTTGCCACCTATTCTGGACACTCAAATCAATATATTATTAATATATTTAAAATAATCATAATATTAATATTACTAAACTATCAATAAATTTGTAAATATTTTGAAAATTCATGAAGAAAAACATCTAAATAATGATCTGGATTTATTATTTGCATGAAATTCAAAAATTATTACTACCTACATATGCAGAAAATCATTATCAGACGGTGTCTCCTGGGAATGACCGTTCTCACACAATACCGTGTGTCTTGAATGTGTAGAATAAAGGAAAATTTAGATGACTTGTTTTTGTGTGGCAGCCCATGCTGACCCCCCACATTGCCAAAGTTGATATGCTGTAACCGATGGGGTGGTGTATACCAATTCAGTCATTGACCAGACGTGCTCAAAAGGCGATAAATCAAGAGAACAGGTAAAACATCAATGCAATCTGATGATGGAAAAATAAGTGTTGAATATTGTGTATCACGTTTAACTGCAGGCAAGCTCTAAGGTAGAGGATGATAACTTAACTTTAATTTGATGTACTTAAATTTTGAGTCATGTAGATCTATCTTTTCACTGTACCTTAAATGCAAACTAGAGCGTACAGTTGAAGAAACATTGCCATTCTAAATCATTATATCGGATGCGCGACCAATATGATGGAACATACGGAAATAGTTAAGCAAACTACTTTCATGGTGTCTCCAGTCTCTAATCTAGCCACAATGAAAGTTTGTGAAAATATCCTCCCATTCTGTTAGCCTGGTCAATCATTCAATTCCCCATTGAAAACGAAAACAAAAGTTATTGTGAGATAAATATAATTGCAGCAACAGACGTTTTGTGGATATTCCACTACGATACAAATGATGTGGGCACTGATTATTGTACAACTTACCGTATTTGTTGTAATATGGTTGTTATTGTGGTAGAGCTTACCATCTGTGTGTGTTCTATCAGCATAATATGCTTATCATCACACATAGAGGCTGACGAGGTTGGTGCAACCAGTACTCCGTCCTTCCATTGTTTAAATATCGGCATCATTGTTGCTTTTTTACTTCATACTTAATCATTTATTTCTCCGAACAATATTCTATGTTTTCTATAAGGAATATTTCTTCTTCGTTTGAACTTAGAAAATACTCCAATGGCGCTCATATTCGTCTTCCAGTCATATTAAAACTGCTCAAACAAGCGCACAAAAAGCAATTTCAATATTTAATTCATTCTGTTCTTCCTTTATATAGTCATTTCGGTACATCTACAGGTGCCGATGTGTACTTCTGTGTTGAAATATTAACCTATAGTGGTAAACTCAAGGTAAAATGTTTACATAGCTTGAACGTTTCCTTTATGCTGTGGAAACTTGGATGGGCAGCATTAAGCATATATATATATATATATATATATATATATATTGCTTAAATTGAAATTTTTCTTCTAAATTCTACCTTTAAATTATTAGTATAAATGACAAATTTCTTATATGAATACAGGAATATTTAATCATACTATATTTCACGTTATCAAATTGAACAAAATATTTTAGCTCTTGGAATTTTTTTCGAATTGCATGTGTAGGTATAGTCTAGAAATTTTAAATGCATGTTATTCAGGTTTAAATTTCTGTTAATATGATAAGTATTTTGGAATAAAAAATAAAGTATTTGAGCGGTAATAAGTATCAATAATTGTCTTTTTAACGAAAAAATATGTTTTTAAGATCTTACTCTTTTAGAGTTAATAGTAATAGTAGTTAATCGCAAGTTTCAATTTAAGCAAATAGTGAGGTGTTATATATATTTTATGCTTTTAATCTCCATTTATGTTGTAAAAATAAAATTACGCAGTTTAAATTTGCATGATCTTAAAATATTGTTAAATTAGAGGAAAAAGATCTCTTTCAAGTTAAAAAACTTAGAGAATACTTCGTTTCAGACTAATTTTAATATAAAATAGAATTCCTCAGAGATTTAAAATTGGCTTTATAATAAAATTTGCTAACGTCAAAATTCAGCTAATCTAAAATCAAAATCTAAAATCAATTATTAAATTTAAATATCCAAATGAAGTAATAAAAATATCTTGAGTGAATTTCTAAGAATTCATTTTTTTAAAAATGACATCGTATTGTATTTTGTTTAATCCTATGCATAAAATGGTAATGAAAGCTAATAGAATTTTTAAGAAGTATAGAAGGACTTTTGTAAAAACTCGCTTTTCATTTAAAACCTACCTATCGTGTATAGGAGCTAATAAATGATAATTCTTTTGTGACTCCTCAGTCCTCACGTTGGCGTATTGGGGAAGTATGGAGAGAGAGTGAACTGTCAGCTCAGGTGTTGTACTTATCAAACGAGGAAGGCCAGTTGCCAATAAGATGGAGTAAAAACATTAGTTAAGATTTCCATAAATCTCAAAGGTAACACGTTTTAAGCCATAGATAAACTAATAATTCCAATTTATCTTTAAAAAATTTTAGCTGATTACCAATTTAGGAAACATAAATCCTTTCTGTTTTATTTAGGTAGCATCTCGTTATGTTTATGATATCTTATTAAATTCCTTACAGGAAAAATTTCTATAAATATAAGGGAAGCATGAAAGAAAATATAAGACTATATAAAAATAGTTTTCTAATTAATGTGATCTCTTTTCAAGAAAAAAAGTTAAGTTTATTAAAGAATAACTTTCCCTTTTAAACTACACATGAATTCTAAAACAGACATATATATCAGAACGCTTAGTATCGATGATGCTTAAAAAGAAATAAAAAGTGTTCTGTTTTTATTTTTAATTATTTCTGCATCAAAGATTCCTCAGTATTTTCAATGGACAAATAAATTTAATGATTAAAATACATTAAAAATTTTGAAATAAGATTAAATTTAAAACATTAAATATACAAATAAGAAAAGAAAAATGAAGTTTTAAATCAGATATTGCTAATTAGGGCAAAAGTTCTTATTACTAATCATACCTTTTTAAACTAATTCAAAGTTGTCTCAAAAATAATTCTGACTTTAGAATAATAAGCTATGATCTAATTCGGAACGTTGAATCTCATGAGTTTTGCACAACTTTCAATGATATATTTCTAAGGCTGTGTTGAGGGATTTCGGAATTATAGTATAAAGAAAAAAATTGAAAGAAAGTTATTTTCTTGGCTCCATAAAAAGTAAATGAGTTTAAAAGTACAAAATTATTCCTATGAGATATTTTTGTAGATTTGTTGCGAAAATGGAAAAGAATTATTTTTAATGCATTACAAGCTGCTGTTTATAAAATCATTTATGCATTCAGAAATATGTATAGGACAATGAAAATAAAGCATGAAAAAAACTCAAGTTAATCTTCAAATTTATAATATAATAGCTTCTTGTATGTTAAATGTAATTTTTAAGTTATTTGAGAATAATTTACAAAACATTTCAAGAATCTAATTAGAATATGAATTCAAAAATTTTTCCAGATATAATGTGTCCAAATGAAAATTATTTCTTACATATTCTATATTATGATTTAAAAACCTATTGATTAGTTTTAAAAGTTAATATAGAATCAAAAATAATCTACTTCATTCAAATATATTCATTTAGTGGTGGGACTTAAATGGTATTACTATTTTACTATAATTAGTAACAAAAATGCATTTGTAAAATTTTTTTGAGTTTTGGAAATGAGGCCTCATTTCTTCGTCCGGTAATCTTCCTAATATATATTTTGCCGTTCCACTCAAAATAAACACGATGAAGTAAGTACTTTTCCTCTTTTGATCTTTTCAAATTAAATTCTAATTGCATTTTGTTCATTTGAAATTTTTTTCAATTAATTGTTTCTGTTTTGTTACGACATTTAATTTTAAGTTTTATTAATAATGTATTCAAGAACGCCCAAGAGAGCGTATAATAATATTTGAGTTTCATCACGAATTAAACAATTTCCTAAAAGTTTGTATCAGGTGAAGTAGAAAGTAAAAAACTGAATATTAAAACCAAAACATCGTGCATTTGAAAATGATGAAAGTTTACTTTGAAGTTGAAAAGAAATTTTTTTAATTAAGAAAAGAAAACATATTTAAAAAATTATCTATCTATGATATTTTGTGAAATATCTATCAATTTCTCTCTCTCTTTCTCTCCAAATTTATGTGTATGAGTTTGAAAGATATATAAATTAATTTATTTATATACAAATAAAAATAAATAACTTTCAAGGAATTTGTTATCAAGTACATGCAACTGCTACAATTCTGTTACAGTTTTGTAAAATTCTGAATTAAATGCGATTCAATGCATGGGGTTTTTTCCCCCGTCTAAAACCCAGTTTTTAAAGAAAAAATTAAGCAGAGATGAATAATTTTGTGCTTTTAATTACAATCGTCGTACAGATGCTAGAACTCTTTCTGCTTCAAAATTAAGATACAAAAATGAAAATTTAAGTATTAAAAATGTACTATAGTAACATGAATTTTAATAATCATATTAAATCACTTAATTTTTTATTTCTGTTATTTATTTTCATTAAAGGTACATTAGAATGACTGACATTAATTGTATGAAGTAAATTACATTTTAAATTGGTGATTTACTGTAATACTGTGTATAGATTAATGTTTATTTTTACGCACAAAGAAGCCATTACGTGAAAAGAGATTTTATTCAATATAGCGATTTTTTTTTCTCTGTATGATCTTCAATGATCAAGTTTCTTTCATCTTGCATAAATCTTGTTAAGGTATCCAACAACGTTCAAAACCGTGATTTTGCAAAAGCGTATAAATGGATAATATTTATGATATTTAGTGTCACTTAGATTAGAAAATGTGTATAAAATTGTTTTAAGAATATTATTATAATAAAAAATTATTTAAGTACAGTATTTTGAAAAAAATGAGCATAGAAGGATCCATTTTCAAAATATTCTCCTTTTGTAAAAAAATGCTTCTATTTTATTAATATTTTGCCTGTATATAGCTCAGACCTCTGTACAGAGGCTCAACTAGACTTTATGAAATTTATATCTTAAAAGTGGGTTTATCCATGTTTTACGACAACAGAGGGGAGCAATTTTAAGGTATCTGTACACCTTCAAAACGTCATTTTCGTCAAATTTTTCGATTTTTTAATTTAAATGTTATTTGAAAATATGAACTTTTTTCTTTAAAATGGTGTTTAAATTTTGTTTCTATCTTATTTAGAACTTAAGTTATGGGGATTTGAGTTTCATTCGATAGCACCTTTTTGAACCTGGAAGTACAAGTCTGCATTGCGAAGTAGAAAAAATGTTTGTTGACATTTTTATTTTTCAAAGTATCGTTTAAATATGCAATAGTAAGAATTTAAACTTTTTAAAATATGAATTTGAGTTTTCAGAATTATCAAGAATATAATTGGCAACAGGTTTTTATTTATATTTTTATCTAGAATCTGGCAAGAAAATAGCGTGCTTTACTGTTTGTTTACATTTGCTTATGATTGCGTAGCTCTTTATAAGCTTTTATTTAATCGTATTTTATAGCAGAAAATTTTAATTTTTGTCATTTAAAATGGGTAATGCTAAACGTAGAGTTAGTGCAAAGAGAAAACGCCAATTTCGAGGTAATGGATCTACCATTAAACATTCAAAAAATAGCAGCGCAACATCTACCAACGCCAGTTCTTCAAAAATTAAAATACCTGCTGCCTTTGATGAAGAAATAGCAGAATATCAACGTAAACCACTTACTGGTAACAGAATAATTGATATGGAAGTCCTTTTAAATTTGTTTTTACAACTTTGCTGCCCAAGATGTTTCGAAGAAGGTATCCTGCTTTCTGAGGATTCCACATATGGTTTGTGCTCAAATTTTGTTATCAGGTGTAAACATTGTGACTTTTACTCAGGGTTTTCTAGTTCAAAGAAAACTTTAAACTGTCCTGAAGTAAATACAAGATTTGTGTATGGTATGAGACAAATTGGGAAATGTTTTTCTGCTGGGTTTAAATTATGTGGTACGTTAAATTTACCCAGGCTCAGTAAAACTGCGTACACTAATCATGAGAATAAACTCATGTCCGTGATTTCAGAAGTTAGTGAACTATCAATGCAAAAAGCAGCTTCTGAACTGTTAGTGCTACATCCTACTAAAAATAAAATTGTTGAATGTGGCATTTCAGTTGATGGAACGTGGCAGCGTAGAGGTTACTCTTCCATGAATGGGTGTGTCGCAGCTTTGTCAGTTGACACTGGTAAAGTAGTAGACATTGAAACAAATGTCGTCATATTGTCCCACCTGCAGAAAGATTTCTAAAATGCCTAGAAGCATTGAGTCGGAAACTTTTGCAGCAGATCACGTGTGCCATAGCAATTTTCAAGGTTCTGCGTTAAAAATGGAAGCTGTTGGTGCTACGAGAATCTTCCAACATTCTATTGTCAAACGAGGCCTTAAATATGCATATTATTATGGTGACAGGGACTCTAAGGGCTTTATCAGTGTCAAAGATACTTATGGGAAGGATAGCGTCACAAAATATAAATGCATTGGTCATGTTCAAAAGAGAGTAGGTGCTAGATTGCGCAAACTAAAGTCTAAAAATCTGTCTGGTAAAGGCAAACTCACCGACTCTTTTATTGACCGATTGCAGAACTATTATGGGATTGCTGTTTGTAGCAATGTTGGAAACCTATCCGGTCTTCAGCAAAATGTTATTGCGACTATGTTTCATTGCTCATCAAGTGTCGAGAAACCGATGCATGGGCAGTGTCCCATCGGAAAAGATAGTTGGTGCTACTACCAGCGAGCACTGTCTTGTGGCAAAAAGCCAAACGAAAAATATAAAGGCTTATCAAATGAAGTGAAGTACTAAACACGATTAAGCCTACATATTTAGAGTTGTGTACCAAAGAACTGCTTACTAAATGCCTGCATGGCAAAACACAAAATTCAAACGAGTGTTTAAATGGCGTTATATGGCAGAGAGTACCCAAGGAAGTTTTCGTGTGCCTCAAAATTTTAAAATCTGGTTTGGATGCTGTGATCCAATTTAATGATGGATACAAGGGTTGTGTTGATATTTTTAAAAAACTTAATATAACTCCTGGTTATTTTACTTTAAAAGCATACAAACATCTTGACATCAATAGAATTAACGACGCAGAACGACATTCAACACCAAATGTAAAGCAGCGTAGAAAAATTTTAAGAGCTACAAGGAAAAAAATCAATGTTTTAGAGAGTAAAGAAGGTGTTATTTATAAATCAGGCGCATTTTAAGTATATCAAATTGTGTTTAATATTAAAATTTGCAGTTCAAAGTTTATTTCTGATTGATCTCAAAATGAATTTATTTAACATTTTGACATCTGACAACGTAAATATCAGAAGAAGTTGTGAGCCAAATTAGTTCAAATTTTATAAATATATTTGTTTTATAGATTTAAAGAACCCCTACTACTTTCATAATTATATAGTTGATATGTTTTTAGTAACTAAGGTATATATCATGCTCGTAATAATTTTTTAATGATTTTTCAATGTTCTTTTACTCGAAACTTGATAAAAATTGTAATAAATTGATTATCATCAGGAAAATAGTACCAGCCCTAAAATTGTTATAATGATCATCATCAAATTTACAGAAAAGGGATATTTTTGTTTACATTTGAGTTATGTGCGTTATTCTAATAATCAATTTAATTACTATTTACACTGTGCTTTACTCCCTAAAATTTTTTTATGTACTACAAGTAACATATTAAATGTATTTTTCATAGTTTTAAGTTATATTTCATCAGTAAAAAATATTTTAATAGCAAATATTACAGTTTTTAAAAAATTTTCTTCGAAGATGTACGGATACCTTAAGAAAAAAATGCCGATAATTATTTCAATTGGTTGTATATCAGAAAATAATGTGAATTTTTTTTAAAAAATTGTTCAGACTCTCTGGAGAAGTCTTTACTTTATATAAGCAAAATATTATTATTTTAGAAGAATTTTTTATAAGAGGAGAACATTTTGAAAAAAAGGTTATTCTAAGTTAATTTTTTGCCAAAATATTGTATATAAATTACTTTCGTCAAAATGTCCTTAAAACAATTTTTTACATACATTCTAATCTAAGTGACACTAAATATGAAAATTATCTATTTATACACTTTTTTAAAATCACGGTTCCGAACGTAGTCAGATACATTAATATAAGAAGTGTTCTAGTTTTTGGACAGAATAAGTTCTAAATCATATAAATTTTAACCCTCCAATTGCACACAGCCGGCGTATATATCCGTCTCACTTAATATGTTCGTTCGGTGCCCCGGACATATATATCCATTTTAACAAAGTACGATTATTTATATTGTGTTGCTCTGTTCACAAACGTTGTCCAAAAAATTTTTGAATACAATAAATTGACGTTGATAGTGTCGAAGAATTTACATATTTCAGAGAAAAATTTGTTTATATCTGTTCCTTTTCTTTTCCCTCTAATACACTGCATACGCGTGCCTATGTGAAAAATGGTGGAACTGGGGAGCGAATCGCGTAATTTTTAATCGGCAGTTAAAGCAGAGTTTATATAAATAAACAGAGAATATCTTTAAACGATTCATGTCATATAAACATATAAGAATCGACAATCTGATTAAAGCTGTTAAATGTATTCTAACTTAAACAACGAAATTGTGAAAGAAATGCAATTATAATTCAAAGAATTCATACACAGATATATGGATTAAAATTCACAGAATTGAAAAAAAAAATGAGTTTGCAATTTCACATACATAATTTTAAATATTTTAGAAAATTGCATTTTTGTTGTACATCAAATATTACTTGCTTAATGACTTTGAAGTAAATGAAGCGTATTGTATTAAAAAATATGTGTTCTTAAACATAATTATTTTTTGAATAAAAAATTGAATTTGTAAATAAGAAGATCACATTTCTAATTTAATGAATGTTGCATTAATCTAATTTTCCACTTAAACAAAAAAGTATGAAATTTAAAAATTATACAATACACATTAAAGAATTAATTTTAATTCTTACTAAAACTTTTCTTTTCTTTCACGATATTGAAAATAAGATAAAAAAAAGATAATGGAAAATAAATAGATCCCTTTAACCATTTACTATTCTGATTAATAATAATTTTTCAATATAATAAGAACTACGTAGATTAATTCCATGCATAATCATCAAACTTTTGCACAAATAAATACAATAAGTAAAAATAAATATTTATAAAATATATATATAAAAAAAATAGTAAAATACTTTTCTGAATTTTTATTTATTAATAAAATCTTATTCAATTACAGAGCTTAAAATAAATATTTTGAAGCACACAAGCTAATTTAAAAAGAATTTGTGCAGAGTCTTCATATTATTCTTTTTCCTATTCCTTAATCATTTTATATTTTTAAATTGTTTTTATTATTATCTTATCTTAAAAAGTGCCATCTCCAGTGCTCTTCAAATAATCAAATAATGATATTCAGGAATTAGTAATAAGAACAATAAAGGCAATGGAAATAAATCGGTATGAGAAAGAGAGTGTATCAACATAAAAGCTTGAATAGAAAAAGAAATTTATGCTTACAAAGCCCGGTTAGCTCTTCCTTTCCTTTTTTCCCCGAAAATTATATCTGTCAATTAACTAAATATTGAGAAAATATTTTTCATTTTTCTTATATGTTTTAAACTGAAAAATTTTTTAAAACCGGTCATTTCTTTCAAAAGAAAAATAAGAAGTGAATGTTCTTCTTTGCAAAAACTTTACCGAAAGGAAAAGGAGAAGGGTAAAAAGGCTGAATCACGCATAAGTATTGAAAAAATTTCCAAAGGAAAATCTTATTATTTAAATAAATACTTTTTATTTGCCCATTCATTTCCAATAGTTGAAGTCTTTATTTTAATATTTTGCTTTTTCTATGTAAAATCAAAGTAATTTTAAACTTATTTATTTTATTTTTACTTAAATTTTTGACTTAAATAATAAAATCTGAAAAAAATATTTATTGTGTTTGGCTTAGTAAATGAGCAAATTATAATTCACATTACGAAACAAAAAGTTAACACTTAAAGATCATCGGGAAAAAATAATAATTGCAAGAAATTATAGTACAATAAGACAGAAAAAATTATTTGTTCATGCAAACGAGCTAAGGGTCAACATTCAAACAGGCACACATTAAAAAATAATTCATAATTTTAAGGTAAATTAATAAGTTTTTTGATAAAAAAATGATGGAATTCTCAACCAAAATATTTCGTATTTTCTATACAAAAAGGTAATGCTTTTCGAAATGTTTTACCTGTTTGTGATAAACTTCACGTATAAGTTATCTGAAATCCCCCCTCAAAAATTAAAAACATTAAAAAATTAATACATTATCTCATTAAAAAAGATATTCGAGGCAAAAATTTCAGTAAACTTGCTTGTTTTCGAAACAAAAGTAATATATATATATATATATATATATATATATATATATATCAGGAAACTAAAAAAAATTTGTAACATACATATATTTCTTGCTTCATTTAGTGGGTACGAATTGAGAAAGTCATACAATGTAAAACAAATTTTTAAAAATCATTTTTGATGTAAAGATGATTAAACCAATGTTCGAAGGGAAACCAGTCTGAAAATTTGTTTGCCAATACATTTCAGTTAGTTATCTTGTTTACTATAAAATTACAAAATTTTTATTGTATCAGAAAGATTGTTACTAAATTTCCAGCAATCTTGTTTGTATATATGTAAAAGAATTAGAAAAATTAATGCAATTTTCCCGAAAAAAACGTTTTTGATTTCAAAAAGAACTAAGTGTGCTGCTGTTCAAATAAATATAAAAGCTATAAAAAAGAAAACGCTCACTTTCCTGATGCATATAACAAAACAAACGACACAATAAAAAATATTACTTATAATAATTTATTATACCTATCTTTTTCTCAATTTCCTAAACATAAGATTACTAATAGATATAGAAAGTATCAGTTTCCTTTTTAGATGTAGTATAAGCGCTTAATATCGCCTTTTTGGAGTCTTTTATTACGTCTTTCGGAGAAAACGTCTAATCATGATTTGGTAAATATTTCTTCTATATTTTGGTCAGATATATTCGGAGATATTCCAAGAATTAATTCAACTTCCCGTGCTTTTAATATGACTTCAATTTTCGTTGAGGAGTGAATAGAAGCCAAAACTTTTGTTGATAAAATATTTTTTTTTTACCTATGTCATTGAGCAAATGATTTTCTGAAATCTAAATATAGTCCTCTTTAGTCATCTTTGATGATGAGAAACCCAATGTCAACTTTTCTTCAGTGGATCTTGCAATCTACAGTATGAGAAATTATTCTTAAAAATTCCAGCGGTTGAAATAAATGGATTGTTTTCTTACATTTCCCAATATCTCTTCTCATCTTTGTTAAAGATGTACTTCGTTCTATCTCTTCTTATGACAAAAATAAAGAGAGAGAGAGAGAGTTAAAATGTGAAAAACACATAATTTTACTAAGGAAAATGTTTAAAGACAGAAATCTTTTGGATATTTCCATCCAATGTTTCTTCAAAGCAAATTACAAACAACACCGTTTGTACTTTGTGCATAGATTTATGTCATTTCGAGAATTTAGTCTTTTATCTCACCAATTTTAACACAGATGACATCTAATATTCAAAATAAATTCATTTCACTAGATCGAAAAAATTATTGTTAGAATCACCTTCATAGATTTTATATTTGTTGGATAATATTTTTAATATTCTGGGATTAATATAGGGAAAAACTAAGTTATTTAAAATATTGATTTTAGATAAGATATTTTAAATATTCTTTTAAATTCAATTCATAGTTTTATTTGTAATTTACATTATTTTAATTAATAGAAGATTCAGAAATATTTTTTAAGTTTGTTTGTCGCAATATATGCAAAATTATTTATGCGTGTTGAAGCTTTTTATTATATACTTACTTAAATTTCGTTTAATTTTTATCAAATACTTCTCTGTGGCTTCCAAAAAAAATTTAATGTAAAAAAAAATATCCACAAAACAGTACTTTTAAAAAATTATCATAACATAACTATCGTAGAATGTAGGTTTTACTTAAATTTTTTCAATGATCCAAATTGATTTATTCTCAAATGGAAGCTTTATTATTAGAACCCAAGAAATCATTCCTTATATTAATTATTTTGAAATCATTCAAGAAAAGCAATCACTTAAAAAGTCGGTAAATAATTCAATTTCAAATGATTAGAGAAAAGTTTTATCATTACGCTTTCCTGCAAAAGAATCTTATGAAAATATAATTTTTATTATTAGTACACACAAATTACTTAACCATTAAATATTATACACCACAGAATAAAATTTTATTGCCCGAATACAATGGCACTCCGTATGTATTACCACATAAAATAAGCATAAAATAAGCGATTGCTTATTTTACCGATATTATGAGTTTTATAGAAAGGTAAGAAACACTTTCTAATATATTTTTTTACTTAAAACATCAAGGTGCAAAACTCAAACATAAAAACATCAGATTTAATTCAAATCCATATATTTTTAACTTTTCTGTGATATGTGATTTATTTTTTGGATAAGGTGTCTTAGCATACTGAATGACTTCTGTGATTTCTGCTTTTTATAATGACCACTTTTTTGTTGCCGTGTTTTCTTATTCAACAAAATCCTTTTGCATTTCAAATTCGAAATTTACCTTCAGTTTATTATAATAAAACCTATTCAATAGAATTAAGGAATTAAAACTGATAAGGAATTAAACTTAATTTTTTATCCTTTTATTTTGTTTAATTAGAGAAAACTGTTAGATTTTTTTTTATTTTTAGACTAAATATTAAGATCTGAAAGAAATATCCGGTTAAATATTTTATGAAATTTCTACATGTTTAGATAAAAGGTTACAACTTTCAAATATGAATGTAATAGTTTATACTTGAGGAATTGTTTCCTCCAAATTTATATATACTACTTGGTAATTTGAAGTGATGAGAACTAAAAAAATGCTTTTAGATCCTGAATATAAATTCGACGAATACATGTGGAAGATGTAACAAGTTTACTTTTCTGTGTCTCATATAAATATAAAAACTATATTTCTTCAAAATTAAGATTAATTACATTCAAGAATTTTAAATAAATATCTAAAAATATGGATTACAAATTTTTCAGGAAAAAAAGAAATAAATCTTTTTGAAATCAGTCTGTGCACTTTGAAATTAGAATTCTCACATTTTAAATAGTTGTTTTTCAGATGTGCGTTTAGGATATTCACCAATGAAAATTGTTAAAATGTAACATTTAAATACATTTTTACAAAACAACTATGGTTACACCTTGTTTTAGCACCGGTTCAACCTTAAGTGAAATTCTTGGGGGATTTTGATTATTGTTCAGAAAAAATAAAACAGATAACAGAGTCTTTAAAAAAGTACTTTTATTTCTTTCTTTTTAATTTTTTTTATGTATGGTAAATTTTTTATTTTCAACGGCATTTTAATGAATCACTCAATATTTTTTTTCCAACAAAGCCCATTTATATACTTATCAGTAAAGGGTTTTACTTTGATAAATTGTTATGCTGCATACGAGATTCCATTTTTTTTCCATAAAAATTCTTACTAAAAAGAGTTTTTATTTATATTTTAGATAAATATTATTATGCTAAATTATTCAGACGAAATACTACCTTTAAGCTATAAAAGCTATCATATACTAAAACAAGGACAACAGTTTTAGCAAGAAATAGAACAAAGGAGTTCTGTCAGTCTCAAAACAACATTTTTTTTAAAAAAAAACATTGAAACTTTTCTTGAAAAAAAAAGATAAAACAGAATATTGTTTGCAACGAGCCCTTTCTTAGAACATATTTGTAAAAAGAAACTTATATAAACATATTACTTTGAAAGAATTTCCTTAAAAGCTGCTATACATTTTCAAGTTGCCGCTTTATATGACCCGGGTTCCAATACTACGCTTTTGTATCGTCCTGCTTAAGAATTACGTTATTTTTTAATTCAGGCTATCATATTCTTCATAGAAAATAATTTATTTTGAGATTAGATTAGGATATAATAACGAAATGTACCCGTATACATCTATTAACTTTAGTGAACAATATATCAATTTCATACAGACAAATCATAGAGTGTTTAAGATATTTTGTCTTTTTATTTTTATTTCGCATGTGTCTGGAGCCCATAGTTTAGTTACATTTTGACAACAAACTATTGAAGAGAAACAGACATTTTTTTGGACGATTTATTGATTTCTATTGATTGGCTCAAAAAATAGCATTTTTCTGTAGTTCTAAAGAAAAAAAATATACTCAGTATGTTTGGTACATATACTTAACAAAAGCCTTTGCCAAAAACAGAATTTATATTTGGAATGGATGGGACACAAATTCTTATGACTTACTTCTTATATATAATAAAATAAGATTTCCTTAAAATAAATTTTTAAGTTCTAGAATGCAAACGTGTGGTAATGGTTAAAACATTTTGCTTTTGAAATGCAGTTTCTTTTATTTTTATTCAAGTTCTACATTTTGGGCAATAAATTTATTTTATCTATTAAAATCTCTCATATTTTACTTTTAATTTTATTAAGATTATAAGCCACAAGAATGTTAAAAATTTTCTTTCACCATAGAAGCATAATTTTTTCTCAAAAAGAAAGTTATATAAGATCGAAACAAATTATTTCTGAAAGATAATTTAAACACCCCTTATTTCTTAATAAATTGTTTTTAAAGTACATATTAGGTTTAAATTTCATTAATACCAGAAGAAAATTAGCATATTTTTATATCTTATTTCATAATAATCTTTTATTTAAAATTTTTCTCCGCTTACAGAAGTGTAAATTTTTTACATTAATTTGTTAATTTATTGTCAAAATGAACTCACGTAATTCTTATTAAAAGTTTAATTATTTTTTTTAAAAACCTTCATTGTGTGTTATATTTATAAGTGCAATTTTCATTATTATATTATTTTGTTTTGTTTTTTAATTTTGAAGTGGTAAGTAATTTGTTTAAGATTAGTATGCCATAATTCAATTATAGTTCAAAAAGTATATTTAAAACATGTCATTTAAATAATTGATTAAACTTGAGGTTTATAATCTCCGATATATTTTAACAATTTCATGATATTAACTGAGAAAAGTACATTTTTAATTCTTTACTGAAGTTCATCCATATTACTTTCAATTTTTACAGTGATTATTTGAGCCGAACAAAAATATTGGTCTGTTGTAAGGATTTGCTTTCGAAACTCAACCATGCGTGTGTTACACGTCATAAATGATGATAAATTACTCTACTTTAATTTCTCAGAGGTTGAAACATAGAATTCATGCTTTATCTCGCTAGTTTTCGTGAAAATGACGCGTTGCACAGGAAACTTATTTTAATGATTAAGGGCAATAGAAAAGACGTGTTTTAGAAAAATAAACAATTCAGAACATTTTTGTGAAAAAAAAATTGGCCGAGTAATTTAATATGCATAATTGATTAAATATAAAATATGTGTGTTCAAATTTGTATCTTATGTAACATTATAATTTAGATTTCTAAATTTACTGAGTTTCTAATTTGATATTTATCTATTTTGAAACTTGGAGAGAAAGCAATACAATACTTTTGCATTTTTCAACACATTTTATATCTTTGAATAAACTGAGCAAAAGATTTTTCTCTGTTGTTTCACAAAAGTGATAATTAACTGTTAATTAAACTTTGCGATTTACGTTTAAAATAATTTAAATTAAAGACGTAGTCTGCTTTACTTTAATTTGTATTCTGAAACATAATACCGGTTTCGGATAATTGATTATTGAAATGTTAGCATATAATTTCTATCTGCATTTCAGATCTTTAAGTAGAATAAATGTCTTAGTGTAAAAATAATAGAACAGCTTCTCTTGTAATGGTATCAAAAATGTTAAAGGACTAAATATATATTTGCATAGAAAATTTTGGGTATTTTTTAGAATGAAAAATATAATTCATATCAATCAATGTAGCATGAATTAGCGTTTCAAAGGTGCCGCTTAATAGTAAATTTGTTTGAACATTTTACAATATATTTAATTTTATTAAGAAACTTGTAAATTTCTTTGGTATATAAAATTTTGAGAATAGGAAATACTACACGAATAGAGTTTTCATGGGTGAAAAAGGGAATGAGTGTTTATAACGGTTGTCCTGTAAAATAATGCGAGGGCTGTTGGCCACGAACCTCGTAGTTTTGAATCATGGTCAAATGATGAGGTCAACACCTGAGCAGATACCCCCCCCTTTCTTAACTCTCCTTCCACGCAATTTAATAACTTTGAACCACAAGAGGTGCTTTCTTAGTAACTATTCTTGAAAATTCTACTTTTTTGTAAATTTCTGTTCAGTATTCTTAGAATATTTGAATTATTATCTATTTGATGGTATTTTTAGATAATATTTTAAAATATATGTTCCTCGATTCTTTTTTACCTATGTTGTTAAGTCCACCAATGTAAGCCAATCATTATTTTTTCTGCAGTAAAATTACTTACGATTTTTTTGGTAGCCTTAGTCGCAATTAATTTATATTTATTATTGTCTGACACATTAAAAAAATTTTTTTTTCGCTTTGAGGTAATTACTTTATTATTTTAATACTAAAATATCTGTATTACTTCATAAAATGTCTAAAATATGATATATCAATTTTTTTCTACTACAATTTTCTGTTGATTGTTTTTAATTGTTGCGTTGCAATATATATACAGTTCTTTCATGCTCTGTAGCAGTTTTGATATAAGCACCTAGTCATTATACTTCTATTTTTGTTCAATTTGTTGTATATAATGATCGTTGTATCTTATTCTTTTGCTTTGGAAAATGGAGAGTTTCAGTAATATCATTTAGAATTTTGTAAGAATTTTATGCATCTCTACCAGGAAATTTCGCATATTTTGTAGAATATTTTGAAATTAGGTTTTGAATTATCACTTAAAGCATTAAATATTAAAACTGTCTCAATTTTATGCATTAAATATGCATAGATTTATTCCTTTATATTTCTAAAGAATTGTTCATTCCTATCTACTGAACTCAAAAGTTTAGAAATCAAAGTCTTTTGGAACGTTTAATATTTTCGGAAACTTTTCAAATTTAACTAAAGAAATTTTACGCGACATGAAAAATTAGAATAATTTTTCACAATGTCTGAAATTAAATAATAAAAGATTCTTAAAGTTCTCCTTTTATGTTAAATTTTCTTAAAAATTTAAATTTAAAACCATGTAAAGAGAGAGAGAGTTGAATAAATTATATTAATTAAAACTAAAATATTCTGAAACGTTTGTAGGAACAAAATATATATTTAATACATAAATGAAAGAAAATCATAATTTAATAAACTTATATATATATATATACGTATTTAAACCATTTACATGCTTTGAATCTGCATTAAGGTTCAGAATCTGGTAATAACTTATTCATTGCACTCAGATTTAGCGCGGGCTCTGCGTTTTCAAGTGAAATTTTTAGGTAAGTTACCTCTATCTTGTAATGGATTTAGATATTCTTATCCATTACTTTCAATAGATTTTTGCTCAGTATTGTTTACATGAAGGGGGAACGTTGGCTGGCCAAGAAACATGTTTCACCCCACTTTTATATAAATTATTTTATATATTAGCTGTCCTAAATCAGCAATGTTTATAATACTGCAGTATCCAATTTATAATTTTTAATCTCGGCTGCTCATGTATCCTTCATAATATGATCTTTCTACTGTCTATGCGTTTTTTTTCGAATGTGATTAATGTATGTTTCTCTTGTTTGTAGAGATTTAGACTATATATATATATATATATATATATATATATATATATATATATATATATATATA
Organism: Trichonephila clavipes; assembly: GCA_019973935.1. Classification (NCBI taxonomy): domain Eukaryota; kingdom Metazoa; phylum Arthropoda; class Arachnida; order Araneae; family Nephilidae; genus Trichonephila; species Trichonephila clavipes. The sequence goes on along the minus strand of BMAU01011161.1, from coordinate 70,310 downwards.
TATATATATATATATATATATATAAGTATATTATTCATGATTATGAAGCGCAATGCTTGTAATCGTACTTCTTTTTTATTTATTAGATTAAAATCATATTTTGTGATGCAAAAAGTACTCATTATTTCAGTTTGGATGTTAAATTGGATGAAATAATTTATTTTTTTTATCTGCATTTATTTCTAACCTAATGTATCTAAAAATTATTTCATTTATTTTTCTAAGATAATAGTCAAATTATGCGTTTTTCACAGATGTGATAGTTACTTGCTCTTTTTTCCAAATTAAGCTGCAAAATACTGATATATGCAGATGTTAACTTATGCAAATGAACCAAAATAAGGGTAGAGTGATAGGATTTCACATACCGGGATGGCCAATATTGTGGACACTTTTTTAAATTGTTAGGTTTTTTAATTTTGTATGCTAATAGAAGCTTTTACGTTGCACAAAACGCTAAGTATTTTATATCCTTTTAAAGGGAATGGAATACTAAATTCAATTCAAAGCAAAATTCAAATAAATGCAATGCATAAAAAGGTGTGCTGAAATAACTGTCGAAATACATTAGATACTGATGAGAGCAGTGATATATCTGAGCTTAGTGATGCTACCTTTATTCTTTATTACAACTTCACATCGATGTTTCATTAAGCTGAAAAAGATTTTAAGCTCTTCCTTAGTTATTACATGACGCCAGGAAACAATTACATCCTTAATTGGTTCCTTTTAGTTCCATGGATACCTCATTCGGACAAGAGTTTTCAAAAGGTCCCACAAGTTTTCGATAGGATTGAGGTCAGGACTATTTTCTGGCAAAGACAACAACTCAATGATCTTAGAATGATACCAGTGTTTCAATTATTTTACTGTGTGATAAGGAGCACAATCTTGCTGAAAAATAAATGAAGCATTGTTGGTAAATAGATCCTTGATGGAAGGCAGAAGTTTTGGTTATAGAATGGTTTCAATGTATTTTATGACATTCAGGGTCCTATCGATGATATGAAGGCGACAAAAACCCTCTGTTGACATTCATGACTAAGGGATAAATCTATGTGTGTACTTCACAGTTGCCTGGATGCAGTCAGGATGTAGCATTTCTGCTATTTTCTTCTTACATATTTTGGCTATCATTACCGAATAACGATATTTTAGATTCGTACTTCTATATAACACGTGACCAATAATCACGTCGAATTAATGTTCTCCATTGCCCACTGTAGTTCCTTTAAGAGCTACTGTAAGTTGAGATACGGTTTTTTTCGTGGAGTTCTACCTTTCAGTCTTACATCTGCTAATGTACTCCTGATTGTTTTTGAACTGACAGAAGCACCATCATCACTCACATCACTTCTGATGGATGTCTATGAAATTATTTTGTCTTTAAAACATGGTATTTTTGTTCTCCTGTCATTAGCAGATGTGGTGCACCTATTTCGGTCTTTTCCTGCTTTTTTTAATTAAATTTGTCTAATGACATCTTAAACAAAACGTTCAGTCACCAGATGTAGTCACTGAAGTACCCACCTGTTATGTAATTTTAACAAAGGAAATACCACTTTCTCGTCTATCCACTCTTTTATTTGATGTCATTGCTTTTTGATTAAATACCATTGTTATCCTGGCCAAAAAACAACCCTGACCTCAATCCTATTAAAAACTTGTGGCACCGTTTGAAAACTCGGGTCCGAATGAGGTACCCATGAAATAAAATGGAACTAATTGAGAATGTGATTGTTTCCTGGCATCATGTATTAACAAAGGAAAAGCTTAAAACTATTTTCAGCTCAATGAAAGATAGATGTGAAGCTCTGTAATAAAGATTAAAGGCAACCTCATTAACTTCTGATAAATCACTGCTTTTATCAGCATCTAACGAATATCGACAGTTATTACATCATAAATTTTTATGCGTTGCAAATGTTTGTATTGATTTAGTATTAAATTTCCTTTAAAATGATATAAAATACTTAGCATTTTGTGCAACGTAAAATTTTCTGTATACATACAAACTTAAAAAACCTAACCCTTTAAAAAAGTTTCCACAATTTTGGCCACCATTGTATATATATAGCCCGCTAGGTGGCGAGGTTGTCGCTGGGCTTCTGCCCCCAAGGTTGTGGGTAAGACCCCGGCCAAAGTCGGTGGCTTTCCATAATACAGAAAATCGACAGCGGCCATGTCTTATGATTATACGGCATGTAAAATATCCATAGAGTGTCTGTTTGACTTAGATGCTCTCGGCAAAACTAAATCCTGATACAAGTTCGCCTCGTTAGAACACATGTACCTTCCTCTAGGGAGGAAACTGGGCGTCAAAGGTTAATGATCCATTCGCAGACCCGATACTCGAAACTTCTACACCACGCTAATGAAAGGATTCTAAATTACAACATATTTAACGTTGAACAACTTTTCTGTAAGATGGTTTCGTTAGTGGCAATAGGACTAGAACTCATGATTAATCAAATTAACGCCGACAACTAGTTCACTTCCATGACGCTTTGTGGCCGCGGTAGCCGAGTGGTATAGGTATCGGACCTTGGCTTGCCTTGTCACGAGTTCTAGCCCAGTACCACTAAAGAACCGTCGTGTAGGGCAGCGATGCACGTTAAATCTGTCGAGAGCTGAAACGTCCTCCCGTTGGTGGGGAGTTAGGAGAGGGGGTGCCAGCTCAGGTGTCGTCCACGTCACTTGACCATGGTTCAAAATTACGTGCTCCGTCGCCAAAACCCCTCGTGTGGCTGAACAGTGCGACGTTAATATTCAATCAATCAATCAATCCATGACGCTTCGACTATTGTGGCCATAGAATTGCAGAATTGAAACATAAAGTATAAAGAGAAAAAAAAATTTTTTAGAACATTTATCTTATCATACAGTTTTCCAGAAATTTAATAATAAAATCATTTTAACTTATACACAAAAGTAACTTAAACTTGCATAAAGTATTTCTTTTAACTAGGAAAAATTATACAGAAGCTGAACCCCCTTAAAAATTAAATTAGCTATTAATAAATATAGAAAAAAATGAGGGGTTTTGTATCATAATTGCAAATTTGATAGCAAATATTGAATTTTTTTCTCTCCAGCACTTTAAACAAAGTTTTCTTGGACTAACAGGCACTGGCATCAATGCTTTTTAAATTTCTTTTAGACTTTTATTTTTTCTCTTAATCTTATAATTATTTTCTTAAAATCAATATACCATAAAATTTGGCGTATGCAACACATAAAAATAAGATCGAAATTAATGGGAGAGCGTTATACGCCGGTTTTGAAAATGCGAGCTTTAAAAATAAAAAAGATAAATATAGAAAAAATTAGACTTCTACCTAGATCGAAATACTGTTTTTTTTAAAAGAAATAACATTCCTTATGAACTTACAGGGTTGATATTCTAGTACACTATTTTTTAATAAAGCTTGGAATAATACCTCGAATAAATGATTTCAAAATATAAGAGCGTTGTATACATACCTTTAAGGTTCTTTTTTAAAAAGGGGGGGGTGCGTTATACGGGATTTTACCTGAAAACTAAAAATTGCAGCTTGACAGTATAGGTGCGTGATATACGATCGTCCACGTTATACGCCGTATTTTACGGTAAGTTGCATATTTACAAAACCTATCTAAAATAATTTATGGAAGAAAATACAAAAATTACTAATAGTTTGAATTCTATTTTAAGACCAAAAAAAAGTTTTCTTGAAGTAACATACTCATATAAATTAAATAATTTATTATAAGCATTTTATTCCCATTTAAGAAAGTACAAGAACTTACAATTTTTGTTAAATATCTGAAAAATACAAAAAAATTTTCTCTTAATTTTCTTCGAAGTTATATTTGAAGAATTTACCTTCTGTGTGAAAAAGTGTCTTTTCAAAATTAGATGATTAACTATATTACTTATTATTCTATTACTATGAAAAAGAAGCTTGCAAAATGAATTAGTTGATACTTTTGAAATAAATATCTTTATGCCACGATGCTTAATAAAATAAATTTAAACTTATTTTATACCATTATTTACATGTAAAAAACACTTGAGGAAAGCTTTGGGTAAAATAATTAAAACATTTATTTCTCTTATCTCCTTTTCTATATTTTATTTGAGCCATATATCTGTTTTTATATAATCACAAAACTATTTTTCGAGTATGCATTCTAACATAAATGATGAAAATATATAATGAAAATGAAGGATTATAAGGATTAGTGTGATCTATTAGTTTTGGGAAAAATTTTCATTTCACTTTATCCGCTGGCTAACGCTTAAAGAGGAGAAAAAATACTAAGGTAGGATATAATTAAATTTTTATCACATTACAGCGTCATTTACAGAAAAATGATGTTAGAAATATCTATTTATGGAAATGTGTATTTCATTGATGCATGCAAAAAATAAGATAAATAACTGTTTTCTAAGACTGAATATATTGTATTAAGAAAGATTATGGGTTTCACAATCCTTATTAATTCAAGGAATTAGGGAAAATGTAGTACATTTCTTACGTGAATAAAACACAATCAAAACTCCTTATACCCAGAGAGAGGGGAGGAGGAATAGAAAGATTATGCTAACCTTTCAATTTGAAACGCCTTGGAGTATGAATGCTACAAACGTTAAATTTGCATGAAAGGGAGAAAATGACACCAAAACCAGCAGAAAAAAATCGCACCTTAAACTCTTTATAAAAGCAAAGTTATGCAACGAGTTTCTCTTTCGGGGACTGCATTTAGATGTTGGTTACTTATGAAGAGATTATGTCATACCTGGTTTAAGCAGGAGAGATGCCTACAAGATCGTGGCTTATTGAATGTGTAGAGCAGGGGGTCCAATACGCGGCCCGCCAACTCTTTTTTTTTTTAAAAAATTAAATATCAAATTTTTAAAGTTTTTTTCATTTTGAAATTTATTTGAGGGGAAATTTATATATATATATGCAATGTATTTGCCTATTACCTGTTATTTTTTTAAAATAAATCCTTTTTGATAATAGAAATGTCCTTTCGATTAAAATAGATTTATATTTTATCAAACAGTTGCATTTGATTTTACTATAATAAATTACTTTTTAAATAAATTTTGAATTGCATTAAGCATGTATTTTACTACAGATGGTATATGATTCTCTGTGTGTGCAACTTTAGTTTATCCTCCTCCTTTTCTGTTTGGAGTGCCCAAAAAGCAAGAGGCAGTCTCTCTCTCTCAGACATGTTTTTTAAAGTTAAAAAAATTCAGGACGGTTAAGATAAAGGAAAATGTATACTTAATCGTTTGTGAATGATCGCACTATGAAATTTCAACAATGAGTAACGAAAGATCAATTCAGTAGGAACACCGTAATTTTCAAGAAAATGGCAATTGTAACATCTTAAACATTATTTTATGATTGCATTATTATATTATATAAACTTTATCATATTATCTATGTCTACATACATGAAAAATGATGAAAACATTAATGATAATTCATTCGGTTTGAAATTTTCACTCCAATAAATGTCTTTTTGGTTCCAAATCTGATATAAAGGTATATATTTTTATGTGCCTCCCACGAGATTATTATGTTTTTCTGAAGTGGCCCGCAAGGTCATTTGGGTTGGACACCCCTGGTGTAGAGTATTGTTAATCCATATTACTGCTCTCATTAGTCGGAATCCAACTATTGTATGCAAATATAAAATTGATACGTTCAAGAGTGTCACACTGATCACCTTACAGGATCTTTATGGCTTCCTGCCACTAACACTTGAGCAGAAAGACAGGTCAAGCTCTCTGGATCCCGGACCGAGTCAGGAAATGGGCTTGCTTGCAGAACATCAATTATCATACGGACAATTTGATATTATATGACCTCTCTGAGGCAGTACAGACTGCCTATCTGACAAACATTATTACAGCTTCCATTTCCTTTGCAGAATAGAGACGTGCTACAACAGTTGTGTGCGCAACGACAAAACTGGACACACGAGTGTCACCACATCATCTTTTCAGACGAATCTTAAATTTGCATGCAGCTTCATGGTGGACGTATTCATGTTACGATGCACTGAAAAGAACGTTGATGACCTGCTTTTATTTGATACAGTCAGACAGACACAGAACCTAATGTGAACCTATTGAGTACATGAATCGAACACCTCTTGTTCCCATTATTGGTAATCTGAAAAACCAGCAGTGCATTTCTTAGATCTTATAGCCAGTGGTTGTTACATATCTTCAATGCATCAAAGACGCCATTTTTCAGCAAGATGCAGCAAAGCCATATGTTGTGTCCTCTGTGTCCAGATCTACCTTGAAGCAACAAAAGATGTTCGACTGTTACTTGGCCTGCATGCCCTTTAGATATTTCACTGATTGAAAACAACTGGACAAAGGGTACTGAACGACTAAGTCGATACCACTCTTTCGCGATTGATGAGGAAAAAGCTTAAAATAGCATGTAATGACTTGTACGTATTTGTACCCAAGTATGTTGAACTCATTGCCTAACCGGGCTAGAGTCGGTTTTGTTGTCAGAGTTGAATGTATAGATTTTGACCCTGTATATAATATAGACAATAAAAAAATGCCTTTCTAAATTATTTACTTTATAGGTCAATATACAGCCCATTGGTTCTTTATATGTATACATTATGTTTTGGATGTCAGTACCAGATACAATTTTATATTAAGCTTTGTATATTGATAGTGGTTATGGTTTGGCAATGTTTTGGGGGGCTTACATATAATACCGCCGATCCATTTCACCAAATAAAAAGACATCAACAAATGCGGTTGTAGTTATTATTATTTAGAAAATGAGCAGGAATGGGTGTTGACTATTGATTGCTTATTGCAATACCATCACGCCTTTTGATTTAAAGAATTGGTCGACGGTATAATACGTAAGAGTTATTGTTTGTAATAAATGGCGTTTAGAAGAGCAAGATTTGTGTATTTAAATTGATAAAAGTATTAATTAATAATTGATGTTTTTAAAAAGAGATTTCTCAAATAAATCATCAGGAGCTCACTCACACACATGGGTGTTCAAGTCTAAAAGGATTTGAACCCCCATATGTGAACATAAAAGAATATGTGAAAATAAGTTAAAAGAAATATATTTTGTGTGAAATTTTTAAACACATATTACGCTAATTCATAATGTTGAAAAATGACACATTGAGTACCATAAATCTAAATCATTTTAGGCTTCCTTCGAAAAGATGATGTTTGATTCTACTAAATAGGTATATAAATAGCCATTTGAAACTATTTAAACAAAACAAAGAGAACAAGGGCAAGTGATTATATTTTCTTTTTATCATATCGCAATTTTATTCTTTTTACACTGTTGATTCCATGGAATTTGCTTATTGTTTGGTTTTGATTTTGATGTAATAAAATTATTTTATGACTATATTATATCAATGGTGATACATTATGTCAATCATCGCGTTTATCTCTCTATTTTAGTAAATTGTTGTTTGTAAGTTACTTTTTTTCAATTAAAACATAATATTATAATAATTAAAAAAGTTTCTTATCTATATGTGGTTAAAACATATTTAATTTAAAAAACTAGTACTTAATATACTTTAAACTAGCTGGTATACCCGTTCTTCGCACGGGTGAATTGAAAATTTAAGCAATACAGACTGAAGGATAAATAAGTTTTTAATGAGTTAATTTTATGTGAATTGCAAATTAAAAAAAAAAAGAAAAAAGCTTTTTGCATATCTCAGCTGCACAAAAAACCATGTTTGCTAAATTTTAAGTCTGTAGGTATAATAGCTGATTAAAAAGATTTTTTTTACTTATAACGCCCCGTAACTCTTTTAAGGATCGATTTTTGAAAACATCTTCCTTCTGCTTAGCAAAATTAACACATTGTTACAAATTTTCTGTAATAAACGCATTAAAATAATGTAAATAATTTGTATCTAGATGTGTAATACATTCACATTATACTTTCTGATGCATTTATTTTATGTTAAATAGCTGTTACCCGCGTCTTCGTCCACGTGGAATATAACAAAAAAGTGTTTATTCAATTCGCAGAGTTTACGAAAACTTAATAATTATTCCACGTAAAGAAATACCTATGCTATAAGTATGATGTCATTCTTCTACTTTGTGAATCAATGTTTCCCTTTTGTTTAATTTTGTTTTCTTTGTTTTTTGTTGAGCAACGTGGGAGAGGGACGCATGACCTTTGATACTGTCGATGGGGTGAGGACTGTAAAATCATTGCAGTGTTTGTGTGCAGTGTTTGGAAATGAAATAAACAATAGTATGAAATTAGCTTACCTCTATTTAAATGCGGAGCCTTGTGAGAAGTCAAATGACTTAAAACCCAAAAACTTCCCATTTTAAGTTTAAATGCTGTCTATGTTATGGAAAAATAGATGTTGCTCAGTGTTCTTGAGAGAGAATGAAATTATTTTTTTGGAATGATTATAAGCATTGAATTCAACAGTTAAACTTTAAAATATATGAAGATCAATAATCTGTGATTAATTTAAACGAAAATTACACCAGATGAAAAACGTTTCATCGGTGGGTGGCCACATATTAAAACTTAGAAAAAAACATAAAATATATAAAATAGATCCGAGTACAAAAAGACAGAGCTATTAGAGCCTATACTATTTCTCATGCATTTTTCATTACAGATTTGGTAGTAGACGATTTAATCATGCTCCGAGGAATATACATCCTCTAAATAACTTTAGTTTCGAAGAGGAAACCACAGGATACTCTTTGAAATAAAAGAAATTCTTTAGCAGCTATCAAAGTGAATTTCAGAGAAATTATACTTTATGCAACAACGTAAATTTGATTGTAGATGATGTTTATACGAGACTTCCAGCACCCAAATTGAAAGGTGATTAAAATATCAGAACTTTGAAAAACGTAAAAGGTATTGGTTGGTTAAACAAAATACTTAATATTAATAAAGAAGCATTTTTGTTAAAATTTTATGCATTCCCCACTCTTATGATGACCCTCAAAATTGTTTTAGTTATGACATTATTATTAGGTGTGATATAATTATGTATGATAATATCTTTTTTTAATACCACATAGAAATCTTTAAAACGATTTATGTGATGACGCAACCAAGAAAATATACTTGGGTCACGCAGTAAATACTAAGTGCTCTTATGATAAATTGTTTGCTAAGCGCAATTGCAAAAATCAATTACAAAAGTTTGAAGAATTATCCAACTATTCTAAAAGAGAAAACAAGTAAAAAAAAGATACTGAAAAATCACATTACAAACCAGAAAGTTCGTGCTTTGTGTGAATGGACATTCAATGGAATTATCATTCTCATTATAGAATAAATGAATATCATGAAAGAGAAATAAAAATCCCAAATGTCGAAGATGTAGAAGGAGATTTAAGAACTCTGAAGAATATAATTATCACTACTAGAATAAAGAACACAAACAAAAATAAAGAAAAAAGAGAAAGTACAACACTCATGCCTTTTGCGATGCATGGAAGATTCATGGCATTAGTATTTTAACTGCATTAGCTTATTTATTGAAATATTGGTTGATTTAGGAATAGGAATAATGCATCATGAGGAATGTAAAATGCCTATCTAATATTCTATTCTTATAGAATTAACTGTGAAGACACTTTTCATTTATACATATTTTATTTTGAGTAATGGAACAATATATTTAGTTATATACTTTATATATTGGTAACCTTTTATATATATATATATATATATATATATATATATATATATATATATATATATATATATATATATATATATATATATATGTATATTACGATAATTCCGAGTGGGAAGACTGAATATCATTTTTGGTGAGTAATGATTATATGACTTAAACGATTATTGAGGTCGGTTGATGTTTCATATTTGTTGATATTGACGAGGTAGTCCTTTGTGGCAGGAAATCTTTTAATTAAACATCTTGAGATACATAAATATGAACGTTAAAATATTTGGACTACGTAATTAATTTGGACAACCACTCATATAACACAAAACACAAAAGCAAAAAGCAGACAGTTACTATTACATGATGCAAACAAACAAAGACACAGAAAGAGAGTAATGCAACGGGCGTTCATCTGTGGGTATCTGGACTGGGAAAAGAGTCATCAATCCCATATCTGGTGTACTTCGTTGTGGGAGACGGCAAAAGAGGGGGTTTTACAGTCAGCTGAGAGGTGTGATGGTGATTGGCTGAGACGAGGAGATCCGGGAGGCGTGCCTAAGATTTTTCTTCTTGATGGAGTGGAAGATTTTTCTGCATGGTTAAATAATTGCATACTTACCAGAAACTTTATCCATGTACATAATTATGTATAATGAAAACTCTCTATAAATTTTAATTCATGTTTGTATCCTTATAAGTAACATCTTAATTACTTTTATAATTTTATTTCCTTAAATATTATATTAATATTCTTGAGAAGCCTGATATTACAACTTTTGCTGCTTTACGATGGAACGAACACTGTGAGAGAGTTCAGAATTTGCATGATATATTTATACTCATACATCATCATCCATGTTGTTATGCACCTAGCTAGAAAGAGCGATTTAAAATTATGGAATGACTGCAGATAAAGTTTGTTCTCGTCAATATATTTGTTTCATAAAATTTTATACATTACTTGGACAAACTTTTACAAACACGGTTTAATCTGATAAAAAGGTAAAAAACACAAGAATAGTATACGGATCCTTCAGAGGTAAAAGTTTAGAATTATGAAACCGTCCCTCTTATGTTTTTTTTCATCGAACAATTTCTTATATCCATCGTAGAAAGCAACAAAAGAGCTATGCATCGAAGCAAATCCAATAGATATGTTTGCCATAAATAAGAAACTACCACTCTCATTCTTCTACACATGGATGTAAGGAGAAAAAAAATGAAGTAAAGAAATATGACTTTTTTATATTTCCACTTTTTTTGAAGGGCCCCTCTCATCTTAATCCTCTATTAGATCTGATATCTACTCCGCCTAACGGCATACGTGCTCCTACATTTTCAATAACATAACTAAAACAGGACTCACCTTCTGTTAGAAGATCACTCTAAAAGAGCAGAATGTTATATGATTAAAGTCCAATCACATTTTCTTCATGTAGAGAAGGCATTATACTCCTCTGCTCTCTGCTCTTATTTTCTGAAGCTTTTAGAATTTTTATAACAATCCTTTCTGGTCAAAAATCTATGAATGCTTTCACTGGATATGGATTTCCGAGAAAGTAAAAAAGAAAAAGATTCAGCTTTAGTTCCAGAGATTTCTTTTCTGATTTCCAAAAAGTCCATTTAGGAAAGCATACGGCCACTTCAGATTATTACTATTTAAGAATTCTAGAAAATAGAAATAGAATTCATATAACAATAGAACTCCTCTCTATATAAATGGAGAATTATGTGGTTTTTGGTTCATATAAGTTAATATAAATCTCACTCTTTTTACTTTTGTGAATATTAATAAAATTTTTTAAAAATATTAATTCATTCTAGGCTGTGATTCATTTTAAGACTTAAAAATCGAGAATCAATGCTTCCTTAAACTTTTAACTGTGAAGTTTGTTTGATTTTTTAAGGAAAGCAAAATTCTTTCTGTATTGAACTATATAAAAACATGGTAACACATCATAGATTTTAAAAAAAAAGTATTGACTTAATACCCCATAATTAAGTAGATTTAAAAACGTAACACACTCAAAGTACATAGAGTAGAGATAGTAAATTCTTTGAAAAAACAAAGCGAAAAAAGCAAATTAGTAGGAAAAATTCAAAAAGAGAGCAAACTTTATTTTTCTTTAATACTTATTTAAATACCCTCATTTTATTCTTTTTGTTTGATGATTATTGATTAACATTAATTCTTCAAATTAATAGTCAACATTTTTGTTGAATGATATCCAAAGTTCTTAAATACTTTGAATCTTGTCCAAGATTTAATCATGTTATTATTTTATGTGTCAAGCATAAATGATAAAAATAAAAAAAAATATTTATGAAATGAATAAAGTTAATTGAAATTTATGTATTTATCTGTATGCATGTACTTATATCTGTGAAAATATTATTAGTAGAATAATTAATATATGTTGTGATCGATTTTCAGCTGATGGCATCAAATTTCAAATTCGTGCACAAAATCCGAAGATGATAATTTTTATCAAGGTCTTGATATTCTTATTTCTGAAATTATTCAAACGAGTGAGGATTGAGTGTTCATTAACGTCACGTTTTAAAGCATCTCGAGTGCTATTGGGGACGGACTTCGTAACTTTGAATCGCTTTCACGTAACTCATACAAAGCACCTGGGTTCGCACCCCCCTTTCTTAACTACCCCACTACACGAACGTGAAGAATTTGAACCATGATATTTTTACATTGCACCAGTATCTCGAATCCGCGACTCGACAGTGCCGACCACGAGTTCGCGTCCACGATTTTTTTTTCTATCGTGATCACTCAAAACCATTTAAAAAGTTCCTAATTTTGTCATTCGTTTACATAAACATATCTAGTGTTTATGATAATAATTTCCTTCAGTCCCTTATTAGACATTAAAAGATTGTCCTTGCAATATATTTATGCTTCAAAATTTCAAAATGCAAGTACAAATTAGTGTCTTGAATTTCAAAAGTAAGAGATGCTTTCATTAATGTTTTAAGTAATTAATTTATATATATATATAATCCAAAAATTAAAAAAAAGGAAAAAAACCTAATTCTTAAAAAATATTAAGACGAGTAGGGAACCTCTATATCGGACGATGTTAAATTGGTTGCTTTTGATGTACTTTTTCTCAAAATCTGTTATATGTACATGTTTGCAATTGTTCATACAATTAAAGTACACCTTTCCCATTATACCGAAATAAGCTTTTAGCTAATTTTGGATTAGTTCATAATTTATAAAATATTTTATCAAACGTGAAATTTTTTTGACTCATTTTTCACATGAAAAAGTAGGTAAAAAATAAACTTTTGAATTTTTTACAAAAAGCTCATTTAAGTATATACTAGCCATCATTACAAATATTTGATAAAAATTTACATACCTATGAGCAATAGTTTCTCAGAAAAGGAACATAGAGAACATCAAAATTAACATTTTGAGATAAATTAATTTTAATATATACAGTGAGACTTCTAATCGGCTAGGGAGAAAAATAAATAAAAGACTCAATTTACAATAAAAGATACATGTTTTCGTTTATACCAGACGTTCAATTGTAAGCAAAAACGAAGTACTTTGCTTACATTTTTCGCTATTCAAACGGGCGTGGCCCAGTTTCAACGATTATTTAAAAATAGGTTTTAAGTACTTCTAATTACTCTAGAGGTTAAAGTAAGGCATTTTTAGAAAGGTTAAAATCCATCCAATTTGAAAATGTAAAAATCTGAAATTGTCAAAAACGCTTTCCAACACGCCTTAAAACTTTAGTAAAAATAGTAATAAGAAAATATTGCTTCCCAAATGTACGCAATAGATAAATAGATATTTCACATATGGCCGGCTGGGTGGCATATCTGGTTTGTCGTTGACCTTGTACGCCAAAGATTGCGGATTCGACCCCAGCCCAGGTTGGTGAATTTTCACAATGCATAAAATTGACAGCCGCCATGTTGCATGAATATGCGGCATGTAAAAATCCCTTGAGTGCATATTAGGCTTGGGTGTTCTCGGCAAAATTCACATCCTAAGTACGGTTTTGAATCGAGAGGAAACTAGGGGTCAAACTGGGGGTCAAAATTTCCTGCGGCTACTGGTATCCACCTAGATGGTGCCGCACTAAAAAGAGATACTAGCTTCCAGAGAATGTACTAAGTCTACAATGGTAAAGCACCAACCTGCAGCCCATTAGAAATAAAAAAAATTCACATATGAATGAATCTCCATTATTAGAGGCCTAGGGAATTTTTTATACCCGTCTTAACAAACAATGAAATATCAATTTCTAATTAAACATGTGATGAAATGGAAGCTTCTGTGAAAATTTAACAGAAAGTTTAGTAAAATTTTAAACTCATAAAGTTTATATTTATTTGTTGCCTCATAACTAAAAAAATACGATATCATGTTAAGGAGTCCAAAAAATGAACTTAATTATTTTTCAAAATTTGGAAATCGAAAAAGTTACTTATATCAGAGGAATTAATTCCGGTACAATACTGCATAAATCACTTCAGGCAAAAGATAAAATGCTAATTTTTGGGTGATCATTTATATTGACATAGAAAAAAACCCCAATCAATTTCATTTATTCTATGAATTTTTTTTCGAAAACGAAGCACATCTTGTCAATTATTTAATTTCGATAAATTTACGATTCAAATGAGTTTTCTGATTATTTTTCAAAATCTTCAACTTTTTTAGAATGATTTTCAAACATATATCTTAATTAAAAGTTTCGAGGATTAGGAGTACCTCAGGTATGAATTCAATAATTAATGCTCATTCGTTTTTTTAAGAATTCCTTTAAATACATGTATTTTTGGTATTTAGATAATTAGAAAAAATTTTAAAAGATGAATACACACAGTTTTTCCCTCTGTTTCTTATTTGATATAATTTTATTTTTTTTAATCTCACAAATATAAACGGAATCTGGATAAGTTACGAATAAAGAACCAAAGGAACAATTCTCATTTTAAAATTATATATTTTACGTAGCAATTAAACAGGAATTAAATTTCAAGAATTGATTAAAAACCAAAGGAACTCACCCTTTTAGGCTAATAGCATTCGAAAGTAAACGAAGTAGATAATACAATATTAAAAACAAAAACAAAAAAATTAAAATAAAACCTCAAGATATTAAAAGGAATTCTATAATAAGTTTTATTGTACACTACAGTTAAAAAATTAACGCATTATTTTTCAATTTCTACTATTAGCTCACAGTCTCCCTATATATATCTTGTTCAAATTTCAATCATTAATAAAGCACATTTTAAGGGGCTCAAATGAGCTGAACTTTTATGTACACGATTATTTTGGATTACAATACTGTAATTTAATTATAATTAATAAAAATTAATTGAATAAAACTATCAAAGAATTACAGATACAGACACGTTGGCATCATTTTTGGCGACTTAGCGACTATTTTGGTCGACTTATATCAAAACTTAAAAGGTTTTTTTTTCTCGCATTTTAAAGTGCTCATTTGAGCTGAAATTTTTATACACGATTGTTTTGGTAACAATATGATAACTCAATTATAATTAATTGACTGAAACTAATTATTTAGAGTACAGTCACGTTGGCTTCATTTTTAGCGACTTGGGTGGACAAAACTTTAAAATATTTTTTTTCTCACGTTTTAAAGCATTTGGTTGAATTGAAATTTTATATACACGATTATTTTGGATGACAATACTATACTTTAATATTTGATAAAATTAATTGTTATTTAATATTGTGATTCTGTCCTATGTATATACATCTTTGTATTAATTTTAATTATTTGATAACACACACGTATATTTTTAATTATTGCAATTTACTCACTGAATTTTACAGTAAAAATTAAATACTTTCATAACTTTTCTAACATGAAAATAAAAAAAAATATATTTTTAACTAACTTTCAATGGATCATTCTAAAACGTTATTTTAGTTTCGCAAAATTATTTAAAAATAATTTCTGAACATCAAAAAAAGTATTTTTCATCAATAGATATTCCACTTAGCATATAATACAGAATGCAAATAAACAGCTATATAGGTAACTAATAGTAAAATCTTATATCTATAAGAAAATTTTTTATCGCGAATGTTTTAAAATGTAATCCTTTGAGGATGACTAGAATGATACTTCATGGGACAAAATTTTCTGAAATAAAAATCTGTATTTTTTTAAATGTTATTAATACAAATTTTCTATTTATTTAAGCAAGAATCAATACATTTATTTAAATCAACGAATTAACTGTGAACATTTTATGTTAATATATCTCACACAAATTAATGTTTCAAAATCAAATGGTTTTATTCTTGTTTAAGCATATTACAAAAATATCCTCAAAATAAATAATCATTAATGTTTTATTGCTTCAAAGAACTTTTTAACGAGTGTTTACTTATGATTGCGTTTTTTCTAAGTTAAACAATACGTAGGTAGCCTCTCTTTTTTTTGTCTCTCATTCAATATATAAAAAATTGGTAATTTGTTTAAAAGCTGTACCTCAATAACATGTAGGAGTTGCTTAATTTTTTTTCTTACATTTATAAATGTAATTTTTGTGTTCTGTTTCTCTCTTGAAGCATATATATATATATATATATATATATGTTTGTACATTTTAAAAATATAAACTACTTAAGGGGTGTTGGAAAGCTAAAATTTTATTTTTTTGACAATTTGAGGATTTTACATTTTCAAATTGTATAGATTTTAACCTTTCTAAAAATACCTTACTTTAACCTCTAGAATATTTAGAAGCCCTTAAAACTTATTTTTAAATAATCGTTGAATTTGGGCCACGCTCATTTTAATGGCGAAAATTGTAAACAAATTACTTTGTGTTTGCTTAAAAGTGTAACGACTGATATAAACCAAAACATGTATCTTTTATTTTAAATCGAGCCTTTTATTTTTTTATTTACTAGCCAATTAGAAGTCTCACTGTATAACAAAGCAAAAGCATCCTTTTGAGCATTTTACTGTACGTCGAGTCTTTGGAAATTAGTAAACAGGAAGAATGAAGCTTCTCAATTGTTGTCAAAAACCCTGCAGTCACTGAACAGTAAATGTTCAAACTGCATTAAACATTTTGATTGGTAGGCGTTTTGGGAAATATTTTTCTTGGCCACAGTAAAGTAATTGAAAACATAGTTGAATTATGAAACAATTAAAAATAGCAAATGCATGCACATTTAAAATATTTCTAATGTCTTGTGCATGTGTATTTTTTCTCTGATATGTATTTAGCAAAAAGTATCTGATTTTGAACAAATAACTTTTCTGGAAAGATATATTTTCTTTAAATAATATTTAATCTATCCTTTAATTACCTCTTAAATTTCCGATTGAGACTACAAGTTAAGTATCTATGTACTGCAATTTCATCACTGTATGATAAACAAGTAATATATATATAAAATAAGTAAATTTCTACTTTGAATGGATGGATAGAAAGTATTTTATCAAGGATTGAAAATTTAACAAGATATGTATATATAAATATATGTGAAAAGTATATAAGTATATATATAGGGAGAGAGTGAACTAATAGTAGGAATTGAAAAAAATCACAATTGCTATTGATGTAATCAAAATATGCATTACAATAAAAAATTATAACGATTGAAAATAAGGCGTTTTTGTCGACATTTAAGGATCTAGTTATGATAAAAAATTTACAAAGTTAGAAAATAAATACCAAAATAGGGGAAAAAATTGAGTACACATGAGTGTTTAATACGCTGTTATAGACGCAGTTATTTAAGTTCATCTGTATATTCAGAATATTATTTAATCAGATCTATTTTTTTCTAGTTTCATCCTTTGGTTTCCTGCCTTCAAAATTTTAGAGAAGAATGGATGTTTTCACAAAGAGAAATAGATATTTTTGAATCATTTAATTTAATTCAATAATTTGGATGGCATTCAATAAAGAATCCACACCAACAAGTATAAATACATAAATAGTTGTTAATTTCTCTTTTTTAAAAAAAGAAGGAAAACAATTGAGAATTTTAGAGCTAACATTTAACACATTGAAACCAAATTAACACTTTAACACAGTTTTTGAAAATTCTTCATTTCCAAAATTAAAAATAAGAAGGGAGAGAAAGAAGAAACCATTAACACATAAGCCACTCCAAAAAAGAAATGTATCATTAAATAGGTTTTATCTCATTCGAAAGTTTTTTTGTGAGGATCTAATCAAATAGAACTAAACAAAAGAAATAATTTTGATTTATTTATCTATTTTTTGTTAGAAAATTCATCCGTTCGTCCAATTATTTCTTTCTTTGTTTCCCAGCAATAATGAAGAAGATTACAACATTATCTTCCATATGTTCAAAGAATTTGTTAAAAACTGTTATAAGAATTACATTTCAATTTACAATACATTCTTAGAATTGAACCGGAATTGTAATTTAGGACAACAATTTTGGGGCAAAAGAAAAAAAATCAATTTCAAACAAATGTAAAAAAAGGATAAAAAGCCTTAAAAACAATTTTGCCTGAACTTTTCCTGTAACCATTTTAAGAGACAAATAGCTGGAAATATTTAAAACTATAAAATGGCATTATATATTAAGTTCACAAAAAGGCTTATAATTGTACAAAAATTGACTTTTAAATTGTTCATATTTTGTTTTATGCAGTTCTTGCAAAAAATGTCCTTCCTTAAGGTAATACACAAGGTTCCATACACAATGGTTTTAATGATGGCTTGATTTTAAATGAGATTAAGATGATAAATGAGATACCAATGAAATGTATTACAAATGTTCCCAACCTTTTTACCGTTTTTCCAAAAATTTCTCTGTGTGTGTATACGTTACTTAACTAATTCTATTATATTACACAATTATATAATTCATAATAGAATTATTCCTTAGAATCAAATTAGGAATAAATTAAACAATAAAATTATTTTCATAACAAAATTTGTAGCAGGTGTAATTTTGAATCACTAAAAACGCTAGTGCTATTGCTATAATACATTTCGGATAAATTTTAAGCAACAACACATTCTTTTAAAATGTTTCTTTGATTTTTCGATATTTTAAAAAATATATATTCAAGCACAAATTTAATCTATCTGTCATGAAATAAAATTTATTTTTTATTTGCGTTTCTTTAACTCAGTACAATATTTTTCGAACTTATTTCCAATTTAATAATGCTAGCTCTTTCTTAATGCAACTTTTCTGAGCATGAATTTAAATGTATCTGATCATGTAAAAACATTTTTCTAAAAGCTAATAAAATATATTTACGTTTGAATAAATTCCGTAGATATTGAAAACTATTATTTTAGATGTTTTCTTGATGTGCTTTCAGACATTTGTATCGTGGATATAGAAAAAAAGCAGATCTTTATTTTCTGGTGCATTTTGAAAGAACATTTGCTCTGATTAACATAAAACTTACACAAATTGGTTTAAAATTAATATTTTTCCATTCTCAATTGTAGCTACGCGATGAGTAATTGTTATTTTAAGGTAAATTTTGTAGTATTTCTAATGGATATTTTTTTTCGTATTCTACTAAATTTGGAAGAATTTTATAACTAATTCTTCGAAATATCATCGACAATTTTAAATGCACAGATCTAGATAAAAACAGATTGAAATCTATTTTAGTGCAGAAAGCAATATTTTTTCAATACGCAGTTGTGTCATCGAAAAACTTTGGTTCTCTATAGATATTGATCATATGGTTACAGTTCATTTGCTTCTACATGATAAACACCAAAAAAATGCAATTGGAAAAATTTAAGGGTCTTGTTAAATTTGTACTACAAGAATATTTTATATTATATTCCTCGGTTTACTAGTAATTATTTGGTAAACCCCTGATTGTATTTTTTTTCTTTTTAAGCAGATCGTACTGATAATGAATCTTATTTTCTTTACCTTCATATATAGGATTTTATTCTTTTAGTAAAAATTATGAATTTAAATCAAATATTACACATTCTACCCTGTTTATTTTAACATCTTGAGGAATAGATTTAACTCTAATAAAGTTGAACTTTCGGATGCTTTGAGCCTACAAATTATTTTTTTTAAAATTCCTACTATTAATTCATAATCATCCGACATATATATATATACATACATATATATATATATATCTTGTTCAAATTTTCAATCGTTAATAAAATACTTTCTCTTCATCCATTCAAGTTCAAATGCACTTTTTTAAACTTGTTGTAGTTGACATTTTACGTTAATACAGTTTTTTCATATATTAATTCATTAGTTAATCTTAATTAACGATTAAATAGCAACAAACAAAAAATAATAGTCTAACACCATACATAAAAAAGAAAATAGCTCGTTGTATCCATGTAGCGCAATAGATAGCGCGTTGGAAATTTAATCTAAATGTCGTGCGTTCGAATCTTACCCAGGATGACCTAATTTCTGAGAATATGACTTATGAATGAATAAATAGTAACAAACAAAACTAATAGCCCACACCATATATAGAAAGGAAAATAGAAAATTGCAAGGAAAATCACTTGTTAATTGCAAATCGCTTTCTATTTTGCCACTTAAGATTGTAATTCTGTCTCAAATATATATATATATATATATATATATATATATTTATATTAATTTTGAGTTTTCTACTCCAGAATAATAACAAAACTACATGTAAAATTCAATTATATTAAGAAATTCTCCCATTATTGTTTGGAGCAGAACTATCCCATATAAATTTCATGAAGCATATATACAGCGTAAATACCTGAATAGTACTGGAAATTTGAATCCACAAAATATATAAGCTTGTTAATGGTCTGGCTGAGAGGAATAAAATTACTTTTCTCATAATTTACACGCTCCAAACTACATTTTTTTAAAACTTAACTTTGTTAATTTCTCCATCATTAACTTTCAAGTTTTTGTTTACTGTAACTTTTTATTCTTGAATTTTTTTAAACATTAATCTAACCAATCGTAAAAAGAGAAGATCAATACACCATACTGGTTTAATTCCACTTATACCGTATAAGGCCGAAATTGCTGTTTGATTTTCTTGGTTTCAATCTTAAAACTGTTTCAATGTTTTTTTTTTACTTCCCTTCATTCCTTCATTTAATTTTTTTCGTAGAATTTAAAATTTTATTTATTACTTATATGTATTCTTAACTGCGGTTCGTAGTTCTTTCTTTATACCCATCTACACACTCTCTTTCACATATACTTCTATCTAAGCAATTTTCAATTTTAACATCAATGAATTCCATATTAAATGTAATACTCGTATATTTATTCACAGAAATATAATTCTTACTAACAGAGTAATTCCAGTTTCATTTTAATAAAGATTAAAATAATAATATTTAAAAAAATAAAAAAAAACATTGCTTATAAATATATAGAAACCTATTATGCTATTTTATTTTCTTATACATATATTTGTTGTAAAATTTCAGAGTTATTATTAATTTGCATCTTAATATCTATTGATTACTTAAGGTATCCGACTATTTTCAGAATCGTGATTTTATAAAAGCGTATAAATGGATAATATGTAAGATATTTAGTGTCACTTCGATTAGAAAATGTATATATTTAAATGTATATTATTACAATAAAAAAATATTTAAGTACAATATTTTGACAAAAAATGAACATAGAATGAGCAATTTTCAAAATATTCTCCTTTTGTGCAAAAATCTTCTACTAAAATAATATTTTGCCTGTATACAGCTCAGACCTCTGTACAGAGTCTCATCTAGAATTTTTTAAATATATAACTTAGAAGTGGGTTTAACCATGTTTTACACGACAGCAGAGGAGAGAAATTTTAAGGAAAAAACGCCGATAATTATTTCAATTGGTTGTAACTCTGAAAATAATGTGAATTTTTCAAAAAAAACTAGTTTAAACTTTTTGGAAAAGTCTTTACTTTATATAAGCAATATATTATTATTTTAGAAGTATTTCTTATAAAAGGATAACATTTTGAAAAAAGGTTATTCTAAGTTAATTTTTTGCCCAAATATTGTATTTAAGTAATTGTTTTTTTTTGTCAAAATGTCTTTATAACAATTGTATACATGTATTCTAATCTAAGTGACACTAAATATCATGACAATTATCCATTTATGCACTTTTTTAAAATCACGGTTACGAACGTAGTCGGATACCTTAACATAATTAGAACTGTCATAACAGCTACATTATTTAGAGTTTACTTGAGTTTGCATTTCAATAATTTTAGTTACTGTGTGTGTGTGCACCATCTCTTTATTCAAAGAAATATTTCAATTTTATGTATTTTTTTTTTATTTCCTAAGCACATGCCGCTACTTTTTTTGAAGAATACCTATGAAAAATTATTTACTTAAATAAAATTCTAATCTTTGCATTCTTTTTGTTTGTTTTG
The DNA here is from genome assembly GCA_019973935.1 of Trichonephila clavipes. Lineage (NCBI taxonomy): Eukaryota > Metazoa > Arthropoda > Arachnida > Araneae > Nephilidae > Trichonephila > Trichonephila clavipes. The sequence goes on along the minus strand of BMAU01011161.1, from coordinate 48,198 downwards.
GATATTTATAGAGAATTATGAGTACAACATTTTGTTACCTTTGGTTTTTACCGAATCGAATTTGTGTAAATTATTTTAATACATTTAAATGTATTAAATATTTATTAGTAAGTATATTGCTTTTTGATGTTTTATGATTTGGAATTTTCCAAATTAATATCAGTTTTCAAATTTTTTAAGCTATATTTTTTCTGCTTATTTTATTTCAGCCCTCTAATATAGGCAGATGAGTAGAAAAATTTGTGTCTGGAAAATATGTTTAACCCTGAAAACATAATCCTAAACCTTAAATTTTGCAATTAGATTAAGGTGGCAACTTTTTTTTGACCTGAGTTAATGGAAGTTTTTTGTGGGTTTTGGTAACATTTAAATACATTTAAAAACTCCATGTTTCAGGTATAAGCACAAATTTATATTTTGGCTTGCCATGTGGTTTCTTATTTCTTCCTTCAAAAGATTTATTCAAATTATTTGATAATTTATTCTATTTTTGCACTAATTTATTCTTTTGATTTTATTACGTAATAAGTTTGTAGAATACAAGTAATTTCATGTTGTTTAGTATAAGGTTGATTTATTTTAAATACACCGTATTTTCTTTAATTGTGAACGTTTGTCTCGTGTCCCTGTCTTCGTTAGGCTTTTGGTTTTGGCACAACCTCGTTTGTAGTGTTATTGTCCATTGCCAAAGACATTTCAACAAGTATGATTTTTCTCAAAAATAATCCATTTTTTTAATTGTTTTGAATTTCGTAAGGATAGAAATTCAACCAATATTTGTGTAATATCTTTATGTAAATATGAACTTGGTAATAATACAGCAAAAGCTGCACGCAATATAAATCAGGCCTTGAGGGGGGGGCGAATACAGTTAATGATTGAAATGTTCAGAGCTGGTTTGATAAATTTCAGTTTGGTGATTTTTGCCACAAATTTAATTGAGTGGAAAAGACCCAAAATTCTTATTAAATACTCTGAAAAGCCTTGAAAGAAGTGAATCCAACTGTATTTATTATCCTGCCAGTAAATTTATGAAATGCATAGAAATTGAAAATTATACACCCATAACTTGTTAAAATAGGTATAGTCCAGTGCTTCTCCGCGACAAGGCTTAAACGCAGAGTCCTAGAAAACAATTGTAAAATTAAATGAATTGTTGTTGTGTGTTTATTACTTGGATACATACGAAAGACGTGAGATAGATGAACAGAAACATATAACACAGCCACCGAAGAGAATACAGATTTTTATTACAAACGATGATCCTAGCATATAACAAGAAGAGGAGCGCTGCTTTTCCTTTCGAGACGGGAATCCATTTCAGGCGAAAGACCGACTTCTTTCCCGAAGAAGATACAACCAAGTCTTACTCGAGATTCGAACTCAAGCCCACTCGGTTACAAGCCGAGGGTCATAGCCACCATACTGGCTGGGCGACAATTAAATGAATTAAAATATGAATTTTTGCAGCACCTAGCTAATTCACAGTACCTTTCAACATCGACTTTCATTTTTTTTCGAAACATTTAGAACAATTTCTTCGGGCTATTGATTGATTGATTTATTGAATATTAACGTCGCACTGTTCAGATGCACGAGGGCTTTTGGCGACGGACCCCGTACGTTTGAACCATGGTCAAGTGACGTGGACTACACCTGAGCTGGCACCCCACTCTCCTAACTATCATACCACACTAACGGGAGGACGTTTCAGCTCTCGACAGATTTAAGTGCATCGCTGCCCTACATGGCAGGTCTTAAGTGGTACTGGGCTGGAACTCGTGACAAGGCAAGCCAATACCCGATACCTGTACCAGTTGTCTACAACGGCCATTTCTTCGGGTTAAGCAGTATGAAAATGAAGACTCTCTGAAAAAGTCCATATTTCAATTTATTGATTCTTAAGATCAATGTTTATATTATAATACAGACATCTATACACTAAAGTCCTGTTGGGAAAACTGAATTAAAACAAATGGAGCATATTTTGATTGAATAAGCAGCTTTTGAAGAAATATTTGCAGCTCTATACATTTACTGAAAAGTCTAACATTTTATACGCACCAAACTAATAATTCTGTTCATTGTAAATAGGAACCATTTTCAAAAAAAAAAAATTCTCTCGAAGCGATTGATTTATTAATCTCGCATTGTCAAGAGACGAGGATAACATCTGTATTGTGGCAAATTCGCTTAAATAGAAAAGCAGGACTTCGAACCGTAATTTTTTTCTTTCCTGTTTTCTTTCCGGTCCATCTAATAAAAGCACATAGGTTCAATTCCAGTTTTCGTTCTGCCAAAAATAACGGTTTTCGGTTCAGTTCCGAATGAATAATTTTATTTTATGTATATTTATATTTGAACTAAAAATACAATTCTATCATAAGCAAAAAATGTGTTCTATAAAAAAAATTAGAAGATTTTATTATTTTTAATTGGTATACTGGTGATACAATTAACGAGTATGCACGATGCGAGCTGTGAACAGAGAACGGTGAACCTTGACATTGATATACATTATCAAAATCGCATTTGACAACTAGGTTCATGATTATATCGATTATGTAAATAATCTCTATTATGTAAATAATTGACTCTCCAATCGTGCACTTGGCGTTGTAATAATTATGTAAAAAATTGGTTTATTTATTTATTTAACATTTGAAAATTGCCTCTCATTGTTAATGTATCTTATAACGTGGTTTAATAAGATTACTTCTTCTGATGTCAAGAAGATAAATTTCTAACCTGAAATCATCGAGAAGCAATTTACACGTAATGGTTATAATTATATAGTTCACGTTAAATTAGAAAATATTGATTTGTTGGTTACAGTAACAAAATGACTGATTATGTATTGAAACGAAAGTTTTATTCGATTCAGTTCCGGTTTTCGTTCAGAACTAAAATAACGGTTTTTTCCGGTTCTGGGGTTAGTTCTAGTTCGAAACCCTGTGAAAAAGATTTTTGAAAAATAATAGAAATTAATAAAAGTATAGCAAAAATAAATGCAACATTTTCTACTAGCCCCCCAACACACATATACATATACAGGAGAATCGCGGTTAGAAAGAGAAGATTATTTTTACTCGGTGGATGAAATCTTGATTTATCGTATGATTTAAAGAGCACAAAGAAAGGGGGAAAAGAATAGAGCAACAATTTTAATAAAGAGTTCTTGGTACATATAATCCGACTATGCACTTTTTGTCCGAAAACTAGCGTTGTGCGGTGTTTATTTTAATCGATTGTGTTCGCGTATTACTCTCTTACACGTGCAGTCAAAAAGACACTAGAGATGGTACGGCTCTTGATTTCATATAAAAGGATATGTGGCTTCAGTGAAAAATGCTTCGATCCGAATCAGTGACGATCCATCTTGATCAGTAAGGGCTTTTTATTTCAAAAAGAGCTGAAATAAATAAAAAAGGATGTGGTCGCATTTTTCAATACTTCAAGATTCTCGGCTTTTCTTCTTTGTTATGCTTCAGTGCTGTATTTCATTTTATTTACTTTTTTATATCGTTCTTTTAGTTTCTTGAGAAAAGACATCTCATTCTTTGTGATCTACAGAAACCATTTACAAAACTAACGAAGCTGTTGAACAAATACGCCTTTCGTACTTTAGATAACACAGCGATGACATGATAGAATGGTACATGCTCGGTTTTATATATCTTTTTTATTTTTTCAGAAATATATATCCAGGGCTTTCGATCTTTTTTTACTCTTCTTTTTCTTGCTTTAAAGTGAAATATATCTGAATAATTTAACAAAACTATGAAAAATGACATATACTTGGGGAAAAAAATAAAACCTTTTTTTTTTCCTAATTAATGACATAAATTCGAATAAACTTTCAGATATTCAAATGTTCTCGTTTTTAGCGCATAATTCATATTTTCAGAATAAATAAAATATGTATTTAACTTTTCTTTCTTTTTTTTCCTCTTGATCGAAAAAATTAAATTATAACCTGTTCCTTTTTTTGTACATAATCTAAAAACAGAAAAATAATTTTTATCTTTATGAACACTCACATGAATTGCTCATAATTGAAAAAAAAGCTATTAATATTAATGAATCTTAATGATTTTCAGAAAAAATGTGTCTTAAAATGCATTAAAATAACAGGATTTTAATATTTATTATAAATAACAAAATGTATGAGCAGAAAACGTTTTAATATTTATAGAATAAAATCTCCCTTTTCCACCAAAAAAATACTTTAAATTAATACTGAATTTTCGTGTTAATAAATTAATTCTGAAAAATAAAAGGTTCGACGTATAAATACATTTTTTAAACCAGCATTATAATTTCCCTTTAAGCTCATACTTGTGATTTTAAACATAATATTATATGAGTAAGCTTCAAAGTTCTCTTGTAAATTGCTATACTTAAATAAACCTCAATGATTATCGATATTTCGCTTTTCAAAAATATCCAGTTCCGAAAAAAAATTCTGTTTTGAAGAAAATATTCCGTGTGTTAACACTAAAGTTCAAAGAAGACTTAATTAAAATTTTGAATTTGCATTTCACGCATACTAAGTGCAATCATAAACCGAAATGTTATTTATGCATCGAAAGGAATAATAAAACTGTATAAATTTTTTTTATTTAAAAATATATGTTTAAAAACGATTATCATAAAATTTTCGCACCAAAGTCCTTATGATTAAAAGTTTAACTTCATCTTTAACATAAAACAAAACAAAAAACTAACGAAAACTCCCTACACATACGGCTTGAAAATAAGCATCACATTATGATAAAATAGTTCAAAAAGTTATTTGGTGTAAATATTTTATTTTTAACTGATTAAATTTTTAGGATTTTTTTTATAAATATCTGAACGTAAAATTGAAAACATGAACAACACTAATTAAGAATTAATTGCTTAAATAATTTTAACATTTTACTTGTGCTACTTGTTTACTATTGCATTTCTGGTCATTCTATAAATTAAATTTGCATTAGATAAAATCTTTGAATTCGATTGTTTAGGCATTTATAAAGTTATTTAAATGTGAGAATTTATATATGGAAGGGAAGGAAATCACATATTTACTCATCACGAGATCTCCTGTAATATTAAACCAACCTACTTGAAATTTGGAAGGAATGATTCTTTCCTTGGTAGAGATTCTCTAAAAACGATTTTGGCGAAAATTGACATTCAAGGGGAGTTTCGGGAGCGTTGTAGAGTGTAAAGCCCGTTTCTGAAACTATTAGACCTACAGACAGGAAATTTGGAAGGCATGCATCAACTCCTAAGGGAAGTTTCAAGGATGATATAAACATAAGTTCCAATACTAGAGCCCATTAGATCATAGGTTTCCAACCGTTTTTGAACTGGCGCCCCCTTTTCTATTGAATATTTCGATACCACCCCCTCCTTCACCTGAGAAATAAACGCGTACATAATACATGGTGAAAAAAGCGAATTAATATTTTTTTAATATTCTACTACTAATAGAATATATATATCTGAAACAGCTACCTGAAAAGCCATTGACAAATCTGAAACAGCTATTGACATGAATAACAATTTTAATTACATACAATCATCGTAAGATAACCAGCATTGAAGTTTACTTTTGTTAGTACATAATCAACATGTTTTCTAGTCTTTTTTAGATTATATTTGATTGATCTCTCCATGCCTCTCCATACCCTGTCAAAACTCTTTAACTTATTCAAGGTCTTTTACTACCCCCTGAAAGCCTCAAACGCCCACAACGGGGTGTTATCGCTCACGTTGAGAACTTGTATATTAGATCTAAAGACTTGAAATTTGGAATGTGTTTAATTTTTTGTCGGGTTTGACACACAAACAAAGGACTTTGAGGAAATCGATTTCCAATGGGGGGGATATCACGGTGTTGTAGTATAAAAAAGGTTCCATTTCTGAATCTATTAGGCCTACAGACTTCAAATTTAACAAGCGTGTTTTTTTCGGGTAGTTCTTCTTTCGTTAAACTAGAAATTCACTAAGAGTGTCTTTTGCGGAAATTGTCTTCCTTAGCTACAGGAAGGACAATATTTAAATGTTTGTTTTCTGTACTATTTTAAACTGACAGAACCAGGGAATTATTGTGTTATTCAGCTTTTTTATTTATTTTACTTTGTTATTTTATTCGATACATCGTTATTTTCTTATAGGTAACCTGAAATTTGCTCAAAATTATTTAAAAAAGTAATCAAATGTGTAACTTATCTAAACTTTAAGAGCACGCTATATATATCCATACGCACCAGTGCATACCCCACTACGTGTTGAGCCATAATTGTCTGTGTCGCCATTGTTCTTGCTTTTGGTTATATATCTGCTATTTTAGTTCTTTATTTATGCAGAAAAATGATTCCCAGCTCCCCTTTCTTCTGGAATCCATGAAACGTGCCCGACAAAACACTGGCCATCAACTTGTCGTTTCACCAATATGCCTTCTTTTTGATGAATACTCACAAGAGTCACGTGATTTCGGAAATCAAGGTTTCCAGTTGACGAGGCATAAAAATTTGATTTTATCAAAATCTGACGTATCAGACAATTAGGGGAAAATTCCCCTAATTCTGATCAATAATATAAGTTTATGAATGTAGATGTTTAAAACGGCAAGCATATATATATATATATATATATATATATATATATATAGTATAATAAAGGACCAAAAAATTTGCATAAGCTGCAATGCCAAAGAAGAAAGAAATCGGAGTTCAAGAGACATAACAAATGTAGGTACAAGAAGAAAATATATGTATCCCCTACTGGATTGGGTCAATAAATGAGTACCAACTTGCTAGGGGACTTAAACACTGGGGGTCTCGCTTCAAACTGACAACCTGATCAGGACATCTGCTCAAATACCTCAGCGTCCGATGGTCACGTATACTGGGATGGGCACAGTAGGCCCTGATCCTCATGGGCTGTTTCGCCACAGAGTTTGAGTTTGTGTATATATAAATTAATCACAATTCTATAAAGAAACAAATTTTTTGGAATGATTAGAATTCTATAATACACAAACTCCCATTTCAGAATATCAATGTGAATATAAAATACCAATATTTTAAAACAAAATGAAAGATTTATACATTGGACAAGTGCAAGCTCGGATTTAGGAACAATAAAAGGAGTAAATCTAGTTTGATGGCGCCATCCGTCCTCCTATTGCAACTTGGTAAGCCAATCTGAAAATATCCAAATTTCGAAAAAATTTTAAACGTTTAAAAGTTAAGACTTATAATTAATCTATTTACAATCGCATTCTGAAAAATAATATAACATGAAAATGTTAAAATTCTAAAGTAAGTAAGTAAATAATATAACTAAACCACAAAACATAATGCACCCATCTTTGAAATGGAAGTAGGAAAAATCAATACAATCTCTAAAACTTTAAATTTAAATTAAGAACCAAGAATATTCACTTATGAAATACCCCAAAACACCAATATACAGATATCTTAAATATCTAAATAGCTGAATATTCAACAAGTCCTAACTGCACAAATCATCAAAACTCACCCATGAGCATTCCAACAAGATATCAAATTAAATAATTGCATTAAGTTTCTGAATTTTTTTATACGCCAGGTATAAATAAGATTAGCATAAAAAAATTAGACTCATACATATTTGAAAAACTGTTTATTTAAAAGTGACATACTTATGAATTTAAAGAGTTATAGTTTTATAAGTATATTATTTTTTCAAAAGCATGAGACAAAATACGTCGAATGGGTGACTTCAAAACATTAGAACGTACATTTCAGGTTTCTTCGTAAAAAGGGAAGGTGCGTTGTACTCTGAAGTTTTACCAAAAAGTTTAAAAACACAGCTGGAAATTATAGGTGCACGCTATACACAGGACTTTGTTGTATATATATAAGAAAAATCAAATTACAAAAGGAAAAAAAAATGTGAGTTCGAGGAACAAACGAAAGAGGGGGGGGGAATGAAAGGATTTCAAATAATATCTTTAGTTTAAGAAATTACGGAAGGAAAACAGTTAAACATATTTTTACAAGTATTATAAGCACCTACACCCAGTAGCCTAAAGGAGAACATTTGGGCCCCCCACTTTGAAATTTACAGAGGGTAGGCATTTGCATCAGTCAGGCTTTGGGCCCCTTAGAACCCTGGCTCCCCGCGATGCAGGGGTGTACGTTATGCCACTGCCTCCACCGCTATTATACTGGAGACGCATCATCGAATCAGTTAGATCATGTATACCTTATACCAGAGGTAGCTTATACCATAAATATTACAATCGGGAAGTTAATTTGGCGATATTGTTCGTAAAGGTAACTAACGTGGATATATTTGTTCAAGTAACAGATAATATATATTACCACGCTGAGGGTTGAGTATGTGCGGATGAAACGGATACAGAAAAATATTTACAGTAAAAGTTATGATGCATATTTATAAACTTCGAGGGTTTTTCGAAGGCGATCTTGTGAAAGAGACTTACTATTCTCTTGATAGGTTGAAAATTTCAGCAATGTTCAAGGACTGTATTCAAAAAGGCAAGTAAAATCTCATGACTTTCTTATAAAACTGCGTTTACTTTTCTTACGTAGCTTACACACATTTTGTAAAATATAGTTTGTGTGTTAAATCTGCGAACACCTCTAATTAAATTTTTTTTGCTTTAAATTGTCTGTGTAAGATTGTTCTTCTAACTGTTTGGGTTACTTTTTGGCCACAGAGTTCAAATGCACTCCATACATAATGTATTGTTATATATTTCCTTTTTTATTCATATCTAAATTATTTATCTATTTTCATTCGCTAATATTTTCGCTTATCTGCTCTTATTTTATGAAGAAATTCATAGTTTTCTTCTTAGTAATATAACGCAAACACAAGGGATGGATGGATATTTTCTTTCCTAATATTTCAGTTATAAGCCTGATCTTGAATATTGAAGTTAGGTTCTGTAATATATATTTCATTTGTTACTAATTTTCTTAGGATATTTCACATTCTAGATTATCAAATATTCGTGATTTGTTTCTTCAATTTGGTTAAGATTTTCATTTCATAACTTAGATCTCCCTTTCTGTTACTCTCTCTGTATATCACAACCAACAGACCTTATAATTTTTGTTATTTGAGCCATTAAAACACGAGACAAGAACAACGCAAAAAAAGTTAACAAACCTCTCTCCACTATTATATTTTTTTCACAAATTTAAATCCGGGAGAGCGTGGGGGCCAATCAACAGGCTCACCGCGTCCAGTTCACCTCCCGGGACATGTAGGATGGGAGGCCAGATTTGTTCATGTTTTAGAAATCGCCCCTAAACGGCTTGGGATTTCTATACGAGTCCCCCTTGACCGGATGTGGTGAAATTCCTTTGGTAGGGAGTGTCAAAAAGTTTCCCATGTCACAAAGTTCATTAAACGCATAAATTTTGAGGTGGTGTAACACTGCGCCCGGCCCCGGACCAATCAGAGAAATTATGCTGGACAGAGCAAAGAGTTCGGCTCTAGGATTTTGGAGTGATCAGGAGTCGGATAGAAAGAGGGACGCAGAGAATTTCAGAGAGAGAGCCTCTCCCAGAGTTGCAGAAGAACCTTCAAACAAAAGACGCCGAAATTATACCCGGACCGGGCGTCAACCATGTCCATCCCCTTTGCACCTTCTCTCTCTCAAGCTAAGTTTTAATTATTTTTGATCTTGTTGTAGAAGCAAAAATCCTTTTTAAGAAGGCTCAACTAAATTTATCTTAAACGTTAAAAGTTCGTTCTGTTAAATTATTGATTCTTGTCTTATTTAACTTTGGTCATGATGCGATGTGAAATTATGGAAAGTGGGTTGATAATTGGGAATTTAAATAAGTTAAAATAGCGTCGCATCAGTAGGATGGAGGTGGTTACGCACCACAATCGAAAATGTGCTGGTTCACCATCGGGTATGAATCACACATTCTGGTTCGCAGTAGCCGGTACTTCATGCTGCAACTCCAGGATGACGTGCTGTAGAAAGACAAGGTATTTTGCACCATTGAGTCGTTACATCTATATATATCTATCCCAGTATTTGTTTGGCTACTCGTCTTCCAGGTGGTTACTATTATCCCAATTTTCACCGACTAAATATTGTTTGTAAACGTATGTTCTGTAGTGATGTGTCATCCCCATGCTGCCTACTATCACCCTTCTGAATTTGTCGGTCGAATTCAGAAACACCCTGTATGTGAGCGATAAATACATTTCTAGTTCATTTTAAAAGTAATAAATTCTAAACTTAGAGCTAACAAGTTTTCTCTAACAAGAAAAATGAATTTTTTTTATACCTTAGATAATAAGTTAGAGACAATATGTTTCTATCAACCAATCAATGTCTTCTCATGATTTGAGTACTGAGTGATGTCAGATGCAATACTGAACTTATTTTATGAATATCGGATAAAAGGAGTTTTTTAAAAACTGATTGATAACTGAGCAATAAAAATTTTCAATATCCTTTGGGTTTTTTTAAATGCTTCTGTAAACATATTATCGACAAATAATTACAAAAATATTTTCTTTTCTTTTAATTCAGGGCTTCGAAACGTAATTTTTTCGTTCCGGTTCAACCCATATATATATATATAAAAAGTCTTGATTGAATCTAACTTTGCTCAGCATTTTCGTGAATGATTTCTTTAATGTCCCTAAATTTTTATAACCTACATGTGTAAGTAGCATCTTTGAGTTCCATAAATTTGTATGGAAGTAAAATGTTTTCTTCCTCATGAATATAGTTTTCCATAAAATTGAAATTTGAAGCACTTGAATATCATCCCAGGAATAAAACATTTTTGAAATTATCTAGAATTAGTGCAAATACAGTGAATATCAAAGGAAAGAAAAAACCGAATTCGTATTATTCGTAAAAAAAGTGGGGGGAGCGGTGCCATTGTTTTATTGAAGTGTTTCATTTTTTTTTTAAATTAAGCTGATTTTTGTTTTAAACTTTTGTTTGAAATTCATAGTCAGCGAAATCGTTAAAGAGCTATTTAAATGATTTACACTCTATTTTTCAAAGTTTCATGGATGAGTGAGTGTTTATTAACATAACACTATAAAACAACATAAAGGGTATTGGCAACAGATCTCGTAATTTGCCTTACTTTGGTAAAATAACGAGGACAGCACCACGCCAACTGGAGGGCTCTGAACATGAGAAATTTAATGTGCATCAGCTCCTGTACTCAGCGGATTATCAGTACAACTAGGATTCGAACTCATGACATACCAGCCAAGAGTCCGTGACCATGATCACTATGTGACTGTGGTTCTATGGTTTCTTTGCAATACATTGGTTAAATATATGTTTAAAAAATATTTAAGCAATATAAAAGATTAAATAATATCTGAGAAACCATATAATTAATAATAGATTATACAATTTTAACATGTAATACAAATTGAAAAGAATAAATTCGACTTTTAATTTTGATAAAAAACATTAAAAAAAAAAAAAGAAATTAAAAAATTATAAACTATGAATTGTCTTCAAGACTAATTGATTTCATGAAAAAACAATTTATTTTAAAATCTGTCAGGAATATATAACAAATATGTATTGATAATAGAAAGTACTTAATAAAAAAGTTCACAGGCAAGATATTTCAATAAAGCAATTTTTAATGTAATGGAATTTTTAAAAAAATTCCAGTACATTTAGTTTTTTACAAAAATAAATAAATAAATAAAATAATAAAATATTATGTTTGTTTGCTTGAGAAATCTTGCCAATGATTAAACTCAGTCTGAAATATGTCTGTAGCAGATTCATCTTGCTTCTTCTAGCACTGTCATTGGATTCATGCCAGAACTTTTTAATTTTTGCCCCTTTTAAAACATCTATTTACACAGTCATTTTTCATCTCGAAGACAAGTGGGTTGAATGAAATGGACTGATATTTCCATAGTTGCGTCATTGGATCTTTTTAAGCCATACTACATCACATTTTTCAGAAAAATCAATGCAGCATTTTATTTCACAAAAAATATACCATGACAATGAAGACTTAAAAGTAAACCAGTTCACATAAAATATTAACTTTTGTGCCCTCTGTATTAGCAGCAGACATAAATTTATTTAATTACACATGTATTCATATCATCATTCTTTCCTTTAACACAACAAATAGATGAGAAGTAAAAATTAGTCATCGTTTGAAATCATTGTAAATATATAACAATACGATATTTTCACTTTTAACTATTTATTACTTTTCACCATTTTTTAAGATTAAAATAAAAAAAAGAAATTATGGAGCATGCAATATTAATTCTTAAGAAAATTTTACGCTGTTTTTACATTTTTTTTACTTTTGTTGTCCTAATAAAAAGGTTATTCATAATTATTTCCGTTTACGAAGTGCTATGGTTAGAATAACTAAGATGAGAACAGCAAAACAGAACATTTGAAAGAATACAGAAACAATTCAAGTTTTATTTATATACTTTTAAAGTACTCTATGTGTAAGACCTTGGTTACATGGTATACATTAATTCAATAGGTCTGTTCCTGCCACAACCTCAACTCAATATGATGATATCATTGTTATTGACAGCATGTTCTGTTCTTTCTATGTTATCCGAAAGTTAGGTCTCTCATATAAAACCAAATTAACACCATATGTCTAGTAAAACTGCATAAAATGATAACACGGGCTGTCTATAACAATTACAGTACTACATTGAATAGATATGTGAGAGGGACCGGTCTATCACATTAAAGTATATTGTGTAACCAAAATTTCAATCATAGAACACTTCCAAAGTAAGTAAATAACATGAATTGGGTATGTGTCCTTTCAAACGTTCTTTTTTTTGGCAGTGCTCATTTTAATTTTTCTTTACTATGATGCTTCGGAACATTGGAGGAAATTATGAATAATTCTGTATATTTGTATGGAATATATAATTCACAATTGTTTTCACTAAAAAACTCTTCAGTTTAAATGTAAAAATCTTAGAAATAAAATTTAGAAGAAATACATCTTATGTATGGATATTGAAACAAGATGCTAGTCTTATGAATACGCATATTATTAATTTATATGATCAATAATTCCTTAGTTGAATAAAATTAGAAACATTATTTTTTACGATTATTCATTGATACACATTTTTAAAATTTGGTAACGATCCTGAAATAGACTAAATATACCGTTTACACTTTACATTAATTTCTCCTTTTTTCTGAAATTATTTTCGATTTTCTATGTATTGCGCGCATGATGTGTTTAAAAATATTTCAGAATTAAAATGATAAATTGTATTGATTGGTATTAATTGCTATTATTTTGTTTCGACGGGAATTTTCTTTCGATTGCAATAAACGAAGAAATCAAAAGCTTTAAAAATCTTTTCTACGGTATTATTTACTTCATCATCTAATGATAATTTTGAAAAATATATATACTGCAAGGTATATAAAAATAAAATGTCTAGTATTACTCTTATTAAATATTTCTTCTCATATTATATAACAGCTTCTTTCATTGCAAACAACAAGTTATGTTTAGTATACTATTCAAAAAAATTTTTATAACATTGAATTTCAAGTAATCGAATGATAAAAAGTTTTCAAACATTTTGTTACGTTCATAAATTATAAAGTAATTAGAACACAATACCTACATCCATTAACATAAATTGAATGCGAATATATAATTCAACTATTATAATAAATTGAATAGATAAGTGCTCATTTTTTCTTACTTTTAAACTTTTATTTCATTTTTTTAATTTTTCAATATTTTGTAGTAAAATTTCTATGGAAACATTTTTTTAGGATTTCTTGCTTTCTTCTATTATTACAGAGTAATGAACCTCAAGAGAGAGGTTCTACAGAGTAATGAACCTCGAACATTCCCACTATTTACCATTTTATCGTAAAGAATGTTCATTATATAGTAGTTATCAAGAAAAGAGGCAAAGAGTATGAAATTTTAACGTCAGATAAATAAAATTAGCTACACAGATTTGTTTACAAGAAACTAATGAAGAATATCTTAAATAATCCTAAATTAACACTATTTTTTAAATTTTGGTTTAAATATTAATACTGTATTTATAAAATTTAAAAAAAATCAATACTAACATTATAAAAGAAACATTTTATTTTGTTTTAATATAAATGAGAGATATTTTTGAAACAGGGTATGTTTTTAATGTAAGGCAATATATATATATATATATATGTATATATATTCTTCTTTTCTCTTAAATAAACGGCAATCTAATAATAGTGTCTTTACGGTAACAGCCTATGACCAATACAACATAACCCACAGGTTATAATGTCTATATAAGAGTGATTCACTTTCAATGGGATGCCTCCAATTCACTTTATTGTCTTGAAGTATCTCTAAACGTGTTTCTGAGCTGGTCAAGATGTTTAAAGACAATATGAAAGTCACCGAAGGATCAGAAATCTGCGATAAGACAAATATTTGATTTAATTGTTTGAACAATACTCACACACACATTGACACATAAGAGATTTACAATAAAATATTAATCAATGGTTTCGGTAACAGTCCTTTAGAGGTAAACTGTTTATCGTAGAGTTATAATCAAAATTTTGGGAGATCATTATAAGCCGCTATGGATGAATGAGAGCCTGGAATTCCCGAATCCTTTAAAATATGGCTATTGACCCTAAGGATACGAAGAAATAACATCTTACTCCATAAAAAACTTGCTTTCGTGCTATGCTGTAGGAATCAAGTATTCGGGATAAAATGTTATGTTTCTATTGGATGTCTCGGAAATATAAATTCATGTTATAATGTAAATCAAAAGGAAAAAAAGGTATCTGAAAACATTTTATGAGTTTATATGGTGTTTATATACGTCTCCATCATTTTCCGACAGTTTTTCATTAACTGTGACAGTAGTAATTATTTTCTGTATCGGGCGTAAAGTCTTGCTCGGTATCATTCTGGGATCACTGTTGGCCGCTGTTTTCATCACGGGTTATGTACCTCCAGGAGTTATTTTCTGGTGATCGAGTAAGTTTGCAGCTTTATTAGTCCTGCAAGGGTATCGCCGTGTTATCCGGAATGCGCCGAGTTATCGTGTGCAGAGTTTTCGGGTATCTACTCTACCATGTTGAGTAGTGTGTGGAAGGAACTGGGCCATCTCAGTGGTGTACGCCGTTTAACCAAGGTTTCACACATAGAACGCCTGTAAAATATGAAATTAAAATACTTGAATCGTTTCTTTATTCTTTCATATGTTTTTTTTTATTTATTTATTTCTCTTACTTTTTTTTACTACAGCACTCAAAATCTTAAAGAAAGAATTAAAAATAGTACTACATGTACATATATATATATATATATATATATATACACTGGTGTGCAAAAATTAAGGACGAAGTCGAAAAATTAGCATATCAGCTGAACGAAGAGGCAAAGTGGACAGAAAGACCAATCAGAAGATTAAGTAAGGTGATGTACGGTAGCACATGCGCAGATATGCAGGTAGACGTAATGGGGGAGTGTCTGAGTAGTATAAAGCATGTTGTCGGTGTAAGATCAGTATTTCTGGCAAACAGATTGCACGCCGTATAGAAGTTAAAATCACACCGAGTTGCTGCCTCAGCGAGAAATGGTGAATAATCAATCTGTTAGACGACATCTGGATGCTTTTACCCGAGGTCGAATCATTGGGAAATTGGAGGAAGGCCGCAGTGTGACAAGTGTGGCTGCAGAGTTCGGAATTGCTCACAGCATCGTTTCACGACTTTGGAGACAATTTCAAACTACAGGAACAGCTATCCGGGGGTTCAGTAGTGGTCGTCCACGAGGAACCACACCCGCAGATGACCGGTACATTGTCTTACAGGCCAGAAGAAACAGGCGACAGACAGCGGGAGAAATCGCTAGACACACGACACAGCGACTGGACGACCGATATCGCGTTTTACCGTGGCCAGAAGACTGCACGGTGGTGGTCTGTTTGCACGACGCCCTGTACGGCGTGTACCTTTAACGCCTGCCCATCGGAGAAGGCGTTCTCTGTGGTGCCGGGAACACCGGAATTGGAGAGACAATGAATGGGGACGAGTGCTCTTTACAGATGAGAGCATATTCAGTTTGAGTAGCGATTCTCATCGCATACTCATCTGGAGAGAGCGGGAAACCGCAATCATCCTCGAACATCATTGAAAGGGACAGGTATGGAGGTCACGGTGTTCTCGTTTGGGGAGGCATCATGCTTGGTAGTCGTACAGACCTTCACATCTTCGACGCAGGTTCAGTCAACGGGACCCGTTATTGTAACGAGATTCTTCTTCCATATGTGCGTCTTTTTAGAGACGCTATGGGTCTGCAGTTCCTTTTCATGGACGACAATGCCCCATGTCATCGCACAGTAGCTGCCGAACAGCTCTTAGAGAGTGAAGATATTGAACGTATGGATTGGCCGGCACGATCTCCGGATCTCAATCCCATCGAGCATGTATGGGACTTTCTAGGCAGACGTTTGGCAGCTCGTACCTTACCACCAGTAACGATTCGGGAGCTTCGATTGGCGCTGCAAGACGAATGGGACGCAATGCCTCAACAACTCATTGACACTTCCATTCTCAGCATGGGCAGACGCTGTGAAACCTGCCTAGCAGTCAGGGGAGATCATATCCCCTACTAAAGACCGGATGTTTCTTCCTGGACACTCATCACAGGGATGTTTCGGCCTTCAGTCGCATTGCGCTCCTTGCTACTTTTTCAATAATGCTTCTTTTTATCCCTCTGATTTCTCTTTTAGTAAGTGTTGCTTACAAAATACACATGTCCTTACGTATTGGGGATCTTACGGTATTAAATGTGTTGATTTGGAAAGCTTTTGTACAAAGTTATATTGAAAAAACCGTCTCGTCCTTAATTTTTGCACACCAGTGTATATACTATATATATATATATATATATATATATATATATATATATATATATATATAAAGAGGAAGTGAAAGAGCGAGAGAGAATAAAAAAAGAGTATCTTTTACTAGAGCTTTGCGATGTGGAGTAATAAAGAGTATTAGGGCCCCCTCCAAAGTCAAATTTCGGGCCCCGATCCAGATCATGCAAAGGCTTGCAAAACCATAACATAACATAGGCTCAAGGTTCCTTAGAATCCCCGCGAGACGAGGTGCACATTTCGCCACTGACTTTGATGTACTTGTAGTCCTCTCTTAGGCTTTATTGTAGCTTTCAGAAGTTGAAGATGAGATTTGAAGAAAGAATCATACGAAAAACTAACATACCGAAATATATGCTAATATTCTTTCCACATAATTATAGATTTACAATATGTGTGTGTTTTTCATGGTATTATTTTCAAAGAAATGTAGGAAGAATCAATTAGGTCATCTAAATTTCTAATTTATATGACGAAAATTAACAAGAATGTAAGGCAATAAAGCAAGCATATGTCTAATTAAAACTTTTATTTGAAATTATATTAAATTTAGAACATTTAAATATATACTAATATTTTCGGGGGTTATAAAATAGATTTTTCTTGTTCATTTTCCTATACAAATTGCTAGCTTAAATAACTAATTATAATTTAATGAATATGTATATTCGTATAGTTTTTCAATTCCTACTAATACCTCACACACTCTATATATTTATTTATTTATCTTGGTGAAATTTTCAATCGTTAATAAAATACATTTTAAAGCGCTCAATTGAGCTGAAATTTTATATACGTGATTATTTTGGATGACAATACAATAATTTAATTATAATTAATAAAAATTAATTGATTAAAATTAATTATTTAAAGAATTACAAATACAGCCACGTTGGCATCATTTTTGGTGACTTAGCGACCCTTTTGGCAACTTGTGTCAAAACTTGAAAAGGTTTTTTCTTCACATTTTAAAGCGCTCATTTGAGGTGAAATTTTCAATAAACTATTGTTTTGGGTAAAAATTCGATAATTTAATTATAATTAATTAAAATTAATTGGCTGAAACTAATTATTTAAAAAATTACAGATACAGCCACGTTGGTTTCATTTTTGGCGACTTGGGTCAAAACTTTAAAAGATTTTTTTCTCGCGTTTTAAAGCATTTAGTTGAGCTGAAATTTTATATACACGATTGTTTTGGATGAAAATACGATACTTTTAATTACCACTTAATGCTGTGATTCTATCATATGTATATACATATCTATATTAATTGTAACTATTTAATAAAAAGTAGCTAAAATAAAATTTTTTTTTGTCGATCTAAGTAGGAATTGACTTAAAATTCTTTTTATATTACTTGTGTGTGTGTGTGATTCATATAAACTTCTACGATTCAAATAAAAGTTATATATAACAGAAAAAGGTATCATTTTATTTTACTTTTAATGTTTTCTTTTTCCGTATATAGCCATGAAAGAGAAACGAGATTACATTATTGATGCTTTAATTCTCTGTTCTGATATGTTTCTTTCCTACGTTTCTTAACCTTTGTTATTTGCCACTGCTCTAACAATGATTCTAAATTTTTATCTAGTTCTTTTACTTTCTCGTTAGATAGGATAAAATGATGTACAGATGTTTCTGATCTGTTTACCGCTTTCCTAAAATAGATGATTTTCGCCTCCTACGTATACATCGCATAAATTATGTTCATTCAGAGAGAAATAAATCATAAGTCGAACAGTAAGAAATCGAATGGAGCAATTCATGGTATTTTCGGGTTTTGTATTTGAATTTCTATGAATATTTTGATTTTATGAACACTTATTATTTACAATATGAAACTCTATATGTGCCTTTTTTACAACAAACACATTTTAGATACCATTCACAAACACTATATTTAGCTTGTTAAACTAAATAATACACAAAAAAACGGATGTAAAACTATTATTACATAATATGTATAAAATATACAATAAAATATGAATAATACATGAAACTCATAAATATAACATCAGTTTTTAAGGAAATTAATGTTGAAGTACAGAAAAAGAAAAGAAAAAATATAATTACGGAATAAGAGAAAATAAAGAACTGTGGAGAGAGTAATGTTGGAGATCAAAGAAAAATATAAAAAATTGAGGGGAAACTGTACTAAAATTTTATATCATTTTGATTTTCCTGTTTTTTTATAAAATACAATCCGTCTAGTAATATAATTGTGAGCATCTTTTCCTTCTTTCATCAGTGGCTCGACAGCCCAAGGTGGCTTTGGCTTTCTTAAGAAGCCTTTTCCAGGCCAGCCTTCTTCCTGTTAGTGTGTTCTCCAATTCTTAGTTCTCAAAACTAGGAGATATTTTTCTAAGTCATCAATACATCTAAGATTTAGCCTACCATTTTTTCGAGTGCTAATTGGTTGGCTATTGAAGACGTTTTTAGTGGTACGGTCTTCGTCTATTCTGACAAAAAGTATCTCTAAAGCAAATTATTTTAGTCGATACTAAAGCAGTCCTTCAGGATATAGAGATAAATCACGATGCAAACACCCAGATTATCTCAGAAATGAATCAAACCTTGAAATTTCTTCATAAATACAATAAGATAATCGGTTTTCAATGGATCCCTTCACATGTGAGTACCGATGGTAACAAAAAGGCAAACTCATTAGCCAAGAGAGGCATATTTGAGCCACAAGACAACAAACCACTTCCTTCAGAGTAACTTAAAAAAATATTTTTCCGGAATTAGTGTTCATACACTTAAATCTAACCATGCAGCAAAATCAACAAGCAAAGCATGAACTAACATTCAAGACATGTGGAAAAAGTTTTTAAAAGCCCCGTAAAGAGGCTGTGGCAAGCTTCAGACTGCAAACGGGTCATGATTGAGTGGCACATCATTTTGATAAAAAAGACATCCTTCCATTTATTATTAATAAATATACTGATGTGTGTGTGGCCTTATTTCAATAATTTTGGAGTTCAAGTTTGTCATTTCCCGGATTTATTGGTAACATTTAATTTCAACTACCAACTTAAAACTCAAGCAAAACACTTAATACGCTTTAAAAAATTAAATCATCAAGTTAAAATATTAGACTGAAATATTCTAGAGAAAAATCCTAGTAAAGAACGGAACCTGGTACGTCGAAGCCAAGATCAAGATTAAGACTAAGGCAGAATCCGTTACGTTTGGTTTTCGTCGATATAGACCGCGTGGAGTTTGAGCTTGATGCCAGCTACGCTCTACCCACACAAAACCATCTGGTCCATATAATTCACAACAAGTATGTACCAAATTTATTGTTCAGGCATCATGAATACAGAGCATCTTCTTACATGTCCAGAACTAGATAAAATGTTATGAGATAAGGAAATTATACTGGAATGTCAGAGCTTTTTCTTGAACTACTTATAAAGACTACATCTCTTATGTTCCTTTCCTCGTTCTTTAACTTTTATTTCTGTTCTCATGTTAATTTAGCCAGATTATTATTTTAAATGTTTGCTCTTTTTTGTTATTTATCAACTTCATTGTGGGATAATAGAGCTATTTTATTTGTTCGGATTGATCCTTCCAATAACGTCATATGTAAAAAAACAACAACATAATTATAAGTATTTTAATTTTTAATTTGCCAAGAGTTGCAAATGTATTTAAATAAATAAATGTAATTTTTTTTTTGCTATTCATATATACTTCAAGAATGAAACATTGATAAATGCTTAATATGTTGAGCTTTAAAGTCCTTAAGTTCGTGTGATGTGGGTTAGAATATTGAGATGATAGTTGAAGTGTTACCTCGTTACTCAGCCTTGGCTCAAAATTACGTAGTCCTTTTGTAATAAATCTCGCATAGTTTCGATATACGACGTTAGTTATCAATCAATCAACCAATCAGGGGGTAAGAGCCAAATGCTCTGAATATTAATTTTACAAAACTGTAGCTTTTTTATTATTTTTTACAAAAACTATCAGCACCATGGGCGTAACCACCGTCGTATTCGCTGTATGTACATGTACAATGCACGCTCTTTAAGAAGATATAACCTGTTACACAACTTCATTATTCTTGCAGATACTGTTTATTTCAAGGAAATATATAAAAGGATATTTAACTGAAAAGGTAATATGTAATACATAAGCTTTTGCATGTAAGGCGTAATATCTTAATGAGAAATGTAGCTTTTCTACTATTACTTCAGATTAAAATGATTTATTTACATGAAGGTATAAAATTTTGGTTCTTTAAATATCGTTTTAATTTTAAATTTCCGATTATGTTTTCTTTTTTTCTGAAATTTCAGTAATAAATTCGAACTAAACATTTGATTTACATAAAAACATAATTTTCTTTTTGTTGTTACATATTTTTATAAGTCAAACTATAGTTACAAATCTTCTGTTGGTTTTTAAAGAAATTTTTATTATGTTGCTTATGCCACAAAAGTAAGTATAATCCCATGAAAAGCCTCGTTAAAAAATTTTAAATGAGCTGGCTCTTCAGTTACTTTTATGGGTTACTTTTGCATTTTTTCTAAAACTAATTGTGCAAAATTGTAACCGACTTCTTTTTCTACACTAATTAGGCAAAAAATTTGTTTAACTATATTAGAATATACACATATAAGAGCTCCATCCTCATTTATTTTAAAATACATTTAATGAGGTACGCAAGATATATTTTTGAGAATATTTTTATATACTATAAGGTGTACTTTTTTTAAAAAATATATAATTGGCCAACAGAATTAGAAAAGATTCTTCTAAGGAAAGACTTCTAATACTCACTATGAATTCTTCATATTTTATTAAATGCATTTCAAAAAGTGTGTAACTGGTATAAATTAACTATTTACTATTCTTGTATATTATCGCTTAACAAGTAATATATATGAAAAAAATTAAGTCAATTCCTACTTAGGTCAACAAAGAAAAATTTTATTTTAGTTACTTTTTATTAAAAAATTATATATATAACATAAATATATGTATGCATGTAACTGAATAATAATATTAAGTGGCAAAATAGAAAACGACTTCCCATGTAATTTTCCATTTTCCTTTCTATATATGGTTTTGGACTATCATTTTTGTTTTTTACTACTTATTAGTTCATAAATCACATTTTCAGAAATTAGGCCATCCCAGGTTAGATTCGAATGCACGACCGTTGAATTAGAAGTCCAACAAGTCATTGATTGCGCTATAGGGACGCAACAAGCGATTTTTCTTTTTACATAGGGTGTTGGACTATTATTTTTGTTTGTTATTATTTATTAATTAATTAAGTTTAACTAATGAATTAATATATTAAAGAACTTTATTGACATCAAGTGTCCTCCACTACAAGCTTAAAAAATGTATTTGAACTTGAATGGATGAATAGAAAGTATTTTATTAACGATTGAAAATTTGAACAATATATTTATTTTAATAATTTATATATATATATATGTATATAGGGAGATTGTGAGCTAATAGTAGGAAATGAAAAAAAAAAACGAGGTTATATTTTCTATCAACCATCTATATATTTTCCTTAAGTTAACAATACACGTTTGAACAATGCTGTTATCAATTACGTACGTTATAATTTAGTTCTTATTATTTGATAAGCGTCATAAAATTCTCCTCGTCTCGCAGCTATCCCATTAAACTTCATCAAACCTATTTGAAATATTTTTTTATTCTATCATCATTCTTTCGTTTCTTAAAGCAGTAGTGATTTATTTTTAACGTCAAAGAAACGTATTCATTTTCTGTTTAGGTCTTTGGGAACTGCGTCAATTTATTATTATGAAAAGAGTGTCCGTAATTTTATTATTTATAAGGTTTTCATAAGTGCATCACAAAGAGAACCCACGTCATTTTCCGAAGAAAACTTTGTGTGCTAATCCTTGTTGAAAAATGGTTCTCCAGGAAGGGTTTTACGCGCTTTGTAATTTGAATAGAACTGAAATCCATGAAACAAATTCGAAAATGAAACGCTGTTGTCGATGAAGAATTTTTCTTATGGAGCTATTGTAAGAAAAAAAAACGTTTTTTTCCTCTTAATACTGAAAATAAGCCCATTTTCCTTTTAGCTATTTGTTTGAAGATTATCAAATAGTCTATCTAATTTGCTATAACATAATCATAGAATCATTTTGTCCCATTTCGCCGAATACAGCGTTTCATGTTTATGATGTAATTGTGATTATTGTATAAAAAAGTAAAAATTATTTCATGTAAAGTAAAAATATTTTCATGCAATATTTTTTTCAATCACTGCATTAAAAATTAAGGGATGTACATAAATACTTTGGGAAATTTAATTCATTAGAGCTAATAAATTAGAGTGGTACTTTAAAGTACCGACAATCCACAAAAATCTAAAATATTCTCATAATACGAAAACACTGAATGATTTTTAACGCAGTTTTAACTCTTAAAAATGCTAAATAACTTAAGAACACTAATATTTTACAGCACAAAATACTTTTACTTTTAATAATATTAAATTTTTAAAATTCATTTACTTTTTTTACACATAAACTGAATTTGATGATATTCAAAGAAACAGTTTTTTCTGTTCTTTAATGCATAAAAATTCATTACACGTTGTGCATTTTGAGTGAGGTTTCGATTGAATGTTTTTAACCCTTTCTCTACCGACGGTACTTATAAGTAACACTCACTTTAAAATGACATAAAATAACCAATTTTACGAATATTCTGACAATACTTAGCAGGAATATTCTTTGAAATAATCCACTCTTAAAAGATATATGGCAGCAGAGGTTCTATGATGAGTATTTTAGCAGGGAAGGCGAATAGATTTATAGCAGAAATTGCGTTTTCAGCGTGGATTGCAAAGATTATCATTTTTGTCCCGAAAAAATAGTTAATATCAAAATTTAAGTGTCTTATTTTTATGTATGTTAATGAGGACCTTAGAAAACTTTTTAACTATTTTAAGTGAACAGTGTATATAACTAATTTTACAGTGAAACAACTTTAATTAATTAATTAGCTCTAACGGATTAAATTTCCCAAAGTTAAGTATTTTGTTTATGTATATCCCTTAATTTTCAATGTAGTGATCCAAAAAAAATATTGCATGTAAAAAACTGCAGTAAATCATAATGCGGTAGATAAAGGGTTAAAATGTTGCATCTTGAGGTACGAAATGCTGTATTTTCTGAACATAAACTACTGCACCTTGAGTCTTGTTCAGTCTCTTGATCTTGATCGTCATCTCAGGAATCTAATGAAAATTCCAACAGATTATTTACTGGGACTTTTTTTCATCTGAAAAATCATCTTTTAATACATCACTGATTTCAGATGGTAGGTTCTGCAATAAAATCAAAGCCTCTTGAAGGCTGAGCTTCTTTTTTCCAGACTTTCTAAGAAAGAGAAATAATAATAGTACCTTGAAAATCTCCAACTATTGTTAAATCTCAGTTACAAACAAGAAAGTAAAATGTAGTTAATTTTGGAAATCTATGTATATATATATATATATATATATAATCCATAATATATATACACAGAAAGCTATAGAACATAAGTATAACTATTCTAGATAGGAAATATTAGGCACAGTCGTACAATAACAAACTCCTGGCCTTAGGAACCAAGATTGCAGGTTTAAACAAGTTTTAGGGCTAGCCAACCTTCACTTGTAGTTTGGCTATACAAAGTGCAAAGAGGAAAGGAAAGAACAATATTAGGAGAAATTTAAATATTATAAATAAAATCACTATACTAATAAAATATTACGATAAAATTATAGCTTCCAAGTATTCACAGGATAGATTTAAAGTCGATGCAAAAGGTAGATAGTAAGACTTACTTGGTGAGTGTATCAACTGGTTATGTTTCCCGCCAAATACAACAGAGGGATAATAGCACCGCATAAAGTTAAAAATTATGATAGAATAGAATAATTTATAGTTTATATATATATATTTCATATATATATATATATATATATATATATATATATATATGTGTGTGTGTGTGTGTGTGTGTCTGTGTGTGTTTAAAAATCATAAATATACATTGATATAAATATTTGCAGAAAATAAATGAACCCAAGAAATATTTAAATAATATTATTGATTTATTAAACATGTGGCGCAATCTATTGAATAAAGGTATAATTAGTTAAAAATACTAGTATTAAAACATATTGTCAATAATAGTTATTAATACAAATTGTATATCACTGAGAACTATTAGAAATATAACTTGTATATATATATATATATATACATATATATATATAAAATATATATATATTATATATATAGTATATTTATATTATGTATAAAATATATATACATATATATATATATATATATATATATATATGTATGTATATGTATATGATTATATATTGAAAAATTCTTTATATTTGATTATGATTATATATATATATATATATATATATACACATATATATATATATATATATATATATTATTTATACGTATATACATATATATTATATTAATATGTCTATATATACATACAAAAAAGGGAAAAACTCAGATTCAAAAGTTTAAATTTTTGAAAACGTTAAAATAAAACAACAAATATCAAAATAAATAAGTTAAAGAAAAAGGGAAAAACTAAAAAAAATGCCAAAAAAATCAAAATAAGTAAAAAGAAATATTGCACTATAGTGATGATGCTTTAACACAACAAAAAGCAACAATAAGCTACACGGACGAAAAAAGAACTAAGTTCTTGCTCCAACACCCAGTGTGCTGTTGATATTTATAAGTGCCAGAAAGTTATTCAACTGTAAAATCAATTATATACACTGTCTACTTAAAATAAATAGTCAAACCGTTTTCAAAGGTCTTCATTAACATACTTCATATCACTTACATTTTGACATTAACTTCTTTTCCGGAACAAAAAAATGGCAATCTTCACAATTCGATCAAAGCTTCAGCTGAAATTGCAACTGCTGCTATCAAACTATTCGCCTTCCCCACTAAAATACTCCTCTTAGAACCTGTGCTGCCATATATCTTGGAAGAGCGAATTTTAAATAATATTCCTGCTAAGTATTATCAGAACATTCGTAAAATTGGTTATTCTATGTAGTTTTAAAGTGAGTGGGGTACTTATAAGTACCATCGATAGATGAAGGGTTAAAAACACTTGATGGAAGCACCAGAACGTAATCTTTATGCTTAAAATTAAAAGTCTGTTATTGTATGGGTGGTATTTGAACTCTCTTAATTCAAATTTTTCTCCGAGATCTTTTGTGTACTTCATTTGTTACGTATGTGAAGATTCAAAACAAATCGAGCACACAAAATACCTTACCTTTAGTCTTTAGCACCATCTAAATTCCTAGACTACACAAAAATATATTATATAA
The DNA here is from genome assembly GCA_019973935.1 of Trichonephila clavipes. Lineage (NCBI taxonomy): Eukaryota > Metazoa > Arthropoda > Arachnida > Araneae > Nephilidae > Trichonephila > Trichonephila clavipes. The sequence goes on along the minus strand of BMAU01011161.1, from coordinate 21,863 downwards.
CAGATTTTAATGGTCACTTCAACGGAAATGAATAATGTTCCCAGCTATTAAGTAGATGATATCCAAAAATCGAAATTTTAGACAGGAGCTTATCTCATATTTACGTATTATGTGAATGGAAGTTTAATTTTTCTCTCTATAAGCAACCCTTACATATAGGATCCTTTCTCAAACTAACAAAACTCCCTTTTTTTCAGTAGATTGTTATTTGTAAGTGACTCTATAGCTGTTTGTCTTATTTTTTTCATTGTTGAGATTCAACCAGTCCTTTTCTTTGGATAATCCCATTGAATCCTTCTATTTGTCTTTGGATTTTATACAACAACCAATCAAGACAACATTCTTGCTTTTATGTATTCTTCAAAAGTAATAATTATACATTATGACTTTTCGTGGTCATATACCTAGAGCAGGTGTAGGGAAATAGCAGTCCCCACACACAAGCAGCAAACCAAGGTAGGAAATCCGCTCTAAACCGAGATTTCTTTATAGTGACTGATCCAAGATTTGCTTCGTACATTCAACTATTAAGATAACAAAATTCCTTTATTTTTCTCTATTAGGAAAACAAGGCACCTGAAAGTGTTCCTGCTTAGAGGATTTTATGAAAAGTGAGCTTAAATTCAATTTTCACCCTAATTCCGTTACTCCTGACATTAATACAGACACTGAGGAGCTACACCTGGAACTTATTGACTTGCAGTTGGATCACAGTAGGAAGGAAATGTTTAATACTAAAACGTTAGTTGACTTTTACAAATATTTGTCTGTTGAAAAATTTCCATGCATCAAGAAATTTGCTGGGAAAATGTTTCATATATTTGGGTCGAAACTTGTGAGCAAAGTTTTCAGACTTTCAAGAAAAGTGTGATAAAGTATATTTGTCAATTTAAGCTGATTCTAAAATTAAACAGGCTTACAGCTATAGATATGAAATTAGTACAGTGTAACTAAGCTGAATAAAACTGCCACTATTTTATTTATTCATTTTTATATGGCACACTTTGTACTTTACTGAGGGGCAAATTTAAGTAATGAATGCAATCATTTTGAAAAGGCGCGGCCTCAAGTATCCTCCACTCTCTCAACATGGCCCTCGAGCCGAAATAATTGCCTACCCCGACCCAGAGAAATCATTATACTCGTACATATTTATTCGTAATTTCGGTACCATTAAATATGTGTCTCTGTAAACCTGTTTTTTAAAATAGCCTTTTATGAACTTCAATATCATCATAATGTATAATTACGAGTTCAATAATTTTACTAAACATTTCTAAATACCAAAAGGAACATGATGCAAGGGTTTTCATTGTAGCCCTAAATAGGAGAATTTATTTCAAAGCAAATAAAATTTAATCGTTTAAAAAGATCTTAATGTTCTGTGCTATTGGTTGGATAATTTACTTCGCTTTTGCATTTTGAAGTTCGTTCAAGTGCGTAGCTACCGACGCTTCTGCCATATTAAAGATACGGTGCCTCCAAATTTTGGGGCCCCCAAAATATGTAGACAAAAAACTGAAAAATGTTAAGAGGCCCCTAGAAAGGGCCCCCAAGGAACTTTGATACAGGGCCCTCTCAGGATAGGCTACTCCAGTGAGTTCGTTTTTTATATATAAAAAAATTATGAATGACGTATCACAAAGTGATTAAGATTTACTCCCGCCATATTACATATTTCATAATTTTGAATATCTTTTGTGTAACGTATTAACTCTAAGACTAGTTAGCAAAATTTAACTTCGTAGTTAAATTTTGTACATAGTTTCTAATACATAAAATATCTATATTAGTTTATACAATGGCGCATGCCAAAGAAATGTTAGATTAGATTATTTTTCAAAGTGAAAGTCAAGAGTAACTTGCTTCAGAGAGTAGCTAAGTGATTTATTTTCGCTAGTTTTATTTCTTGTTCCACTTTCATCCGTTAACATAAAAGTAGGGCATCATTAGTTATCATATCAATGACAAGTCAACACACACTACAAGTAGCTTTCCTCAGCATAAAACTTTATATCTCTTTTAACATCCTGTGAAGTATGCAGCTGCTACTTTGTTATTTATCATTCTTGGAGTTGAACGGGCGAGTATCCGATTAGTGCAAAATTTATATATTTCAATGGTATTAATCGTTATATTCTATTTTAACATAACATTGATTTGTTACAAACTGAACTCGATGGACGAGAGCTGCTGTAAAATTACAATTAGTTATTAATATTTTTGATTTGTTACAAGCGAATGAAATTTCGGAATGTAATAACATAATTACAATAAGTAAAAGTATAGAGTTGAAATATGTATATACATATTTATTTATATATGTGTACGATATACATAATTTGGCACACAGAAACCTTACAAGACAAACAACCAATCTTGAAATATAAATTAAAATTTGTAAGCCTTTTTTTTTTGCTTAACATTTTCTGTTGCTTCATAGTATTACAAATCTTTCGCTGTGTTATTCAAGTAAATATACGGTGCTTAACAAAAGGTATTCTATATTTAAAAAATGCATGTAAATCAATAAGTAAAACCTAGTCAAATGTGACATTTATGTAAAACTACTAGAAATATATCTTGAAGTTTTAAAGCAATCCAATTGACAGTACGGATATCAGTTTTCAAATTGCAATTCTTTCCGAAAACGCCTTTCTGGTACCAGATGTATTATAAGCCATTAATGTGTTCTATTGTAGTAACTTGTATACATTTTTCAGTATACTCATTATTTACTTGTTCATATTCTTTGTGCTATGGATATGGCTTTTAAAAATTAATAGCATAAATGTATATAGTTTCAAGCTTTTAACACTCTGTTTTGAATTTTCAATTTGAATTCATCTAGCGCAGGGGTCGGCAACCCGTGGCTCGCGAGCCACACGCGGCACTTTGGATGTGAAGCTTTAGCTCTTTAGTTCCATATGTAAATATTATTTATTTTATAAAAAAAAAACTTTTAAAATCTTTCTGAATCGATTAACGAGGATTAGGAACTGTTTCTATTTCTCAGCATCTCTTACTTGCTTTTCAATGCACCCCTCCCCAGTGACACGCGTCATCACTGTCTTCAGTCCGTCGGAAGCTCTAGAATGACGCCGTCATCGGATGTTTTTATATAGGTTTTACTTTGCTTCTGACGCAGGACAATTTGGCATCTTCACCAGGGAATAGAAGGTCTGAGAAATATACGCAACTTGAATTATTAGCTTTCATTAAACTTGAACTAATTTTATTAAACTAACGCTTATGGTAAATGGTACGAAACTAGAATATATCACCTGGTTATACGTATGATTTCTTCAAGTAGAGTAACCTTCTAAGGCTTATTCGCTGAATGCTAACAGCCATACTACAATATCTTAATCCAATTGAATCCTGCAAATCTCGTCACTACTGCTGCTGGCTCAATCGCCTTCTTCTCCGCTAACTTACAACGATCTCCTTAAATACCTTATCTACTTTACATATCCCATCTTCTTCTTTTAGAGGTTATTGGAAATATAGGCGATTTTACAATCCCCAAAGATGCCTAAGAATATTAGTGGAAAGGTTCCGTAAAGATTCATCACATATTTTATAGCTTTTATTATTTAAAAATCAGCGTTAAAATAATAATTATAATTGTAAGTGTCAATAAAGAGTTATTTAATAAACATATTTTCGAACTCTGAGGATCGAAGTTGGCAGGTATTTGCAGTTTCAGATTGTCTATATGTTTGTCAATTTTGATTGATTTTGGCATAGCTGGGCGTAACAGCTTTACTCATAAACTATATCTAATATTTGCTAAAATTAAAAAAAAAAGTAAAATGTGCAAGATGCGCCGTGATAAACACGTTCTGGCAAGTCCGTTTTTAGCAGTTGGCAATCACCGCACACGGGAGGCGACCACAGATGCGATGAAACTATGTATTTATAGTCAATCAATACGTGAGAGAGTTAGACAAACATTGTGTGGGTGCGTGTGGGTGTGTTTCATGTCTAAATTATTTATTTCAATAACTAAATTATTAGAGAAATATTTATTTTATTTAGGCAAGTATTTTTAGTTAGGAAATATCGTAGCAAAATATTTTTCAATAAATTATACTTCATAATGCCCAGCTTCTCGTATGTATTTACGTAGGTATGCGTAGACAAAGTAAATAATTGCAAAACGTGTCATCTGCTGTTTTGGATACCTAAATATTAATTTTAAAAATTCTTAATTTCAGCTTCAACGCAAGCATGACATCTACAAAAAAGCAAAGAACTGAAGAAGAGCATCGAGAATTCAATCGGGATTGGACGGAGTTGTTCGCTTTCATGTGCAACTCAGGTGACCTTCCGACTTCTCTCATTTACCAGGAAGAACTCGCACACAATAAGAAATCAAGTTTAGAGAGAAATTTCATTACAAAACATACTCAGTTTGCTAGTAAGTATCCAACCGGCGAAGAACGAATAAAAGCTGTCGACGAGCTCCAAAAACAAAATCAGCAACCAAGTTCCATGTTAAGTAATTGGACGCAATGTATAAGTAATGTTAATCTAACAAGCTTCGTGGTATCACTAGAAATTGCAAAAAGGTAAATCATTCACAGATGGTGAGTATATCAAAGATTGCTTCATACATGCATCTGAAGAACTGTTTCGTAATTTTAAAAACAAACCAAAAATCTTGAAAAAAATCAAAGTTTTGCCACTATCCACTAAACTAGTACAGGATAGAATAGTTCAAGTCTTTAAATGTAACATATTTGCTGGTGGAAGATATTCAACTTTCCTTGCGACATAAAAGAAGTGGCACAAGTTGCCCTTTTTGTCAGGAGTATGTCTTCCCAAGGTCCAAAAGAAGAATTTCTAGGATTGATGCTGCTCACGAGACAAACCAGATGGGAAAATATAGCGAATGACGTTTAAAAGTTCCTTGAAAGAGATCGATAGAAATAAAATCACTTTGTGCCCAAACATTTCTGGCCGAAATAGTGGAGGTCATGAATTTGGTAATCAAGATTGTTAACTGCATCTTGTCAAAAGCACTCTACAATTGTCATTTTAAAGAATTCTTAAGCGAAATGGGTACTCAGTATTCCGACCACCTTCTTCACAATAAAGTGCCATGACTTTCCAAAGGTTAGGTGTTGAAACGTTTTGCTTTGTGCTTGAATGAAATAAATACATTCCTCAATAAAAAAAAGGCATTAACCACCTTGAAATAGAGACCGACAAATGGTTGCAAAAATTTTACTTTATGCTGGATATCACAGCGAAATTAAATGATCTGAATCTAAGACTGCAAGGAAAGGGAAACCTAGCCTATGTTTTGGCAGAATAATTGGTTTGTTTCGAAGAAAAAAATTAATTCTTTTTGCAGAAGATATTCTCTCTCTCTCAGAGTGGTAAATTACTTCATTTTCAATTTCTAAAGCAATATCGTGATAAAACCAGTGCAACTGTTGACACGAATTACTTCACCACACTTATAAAAAAAATTAAAGAAGAATTTGCTGACAGATTTGAATAATTCAAAACCACTCTAGCATTCATTGTAAATCCTCTCAACACAAACAGTAACGAAATCCACATTGAGGCATTTGGAATTGATTCTGGATCTCTAGAAATGCAACTGATCGATTTAAAAAGTAAAGCTTTTTGGAGTGGAAAACATATAGAGTTGGAGGTTCAGAAATGTATGTACGTAACGCAACACAAGTTGACAGATTTAAAAGAAGGGCCGCAAGTTGAGGCACTTATATTCGACGCATGGAATAATCTTCCAGATTGCTACAGTGAGGTTAAGAAGTTGGCATTTTTGGAGCATTGACTATCTTCGGATCGACATATTCGTGCGAGCAAGCGTTCTCTTGGTTATAATTAAAAGTAAAGTAAGAAGCCAACTAACAAATGCAAATTTAGAGTCGTGTTTGAAACTTAAATAACAAGTTATGAGCCAAATTTACCCAAACTTTCTAAAACCATGCAAAGCTAACGCTCCCATTGAATTTGTTTGCTCAAATGTATGTTATTGTTTTTTTTCATTTTTAAGTACAAGTTTCCTATTGTTTAGTAAAGTTTAAATTTTCTACTTGAATAACCGTACAAAACCATCGCTCCCATTGAATTTGTTTGTTCAATTCTCTTTGTTATTGAAGTACAAATTAGTGTTGTAAAAGTGAATGTTCAATTCTTTTAATTTTTTACAATGAGTAATTTTTTATAATAAGTAATTATCTAATAATGCCATACATATATGTTATGTAATTTGTTGTGGAAAACACTACTTATATATGAATAAATAGATTAGTTTTTTTTAAAAAAAAACTTTACTTATGCAAGTGTTATTTATTGTTGGCAAGAAAAAATTTTATGGCTCTTTGAAAACTTCGAAATTTTTTAAATTGTAATTTTAGGCTCTTCTCCGACTCAAAAGGTTGCCAACCCCTGATCTAGCGTATTACAAAGTAAATCCTTCGGAGCATCTTATTAGTTGGTTATCTTCTCAATGGAGCTTGAAACCTTTCTCAAGCATAATTACTAAGTACTTTACTTGCTTCAGATTAATGAGATACTCAAATCATTAAATGTAGTTGAGAAATTACTTGATTACTTTATTGTTTTGTTAATCCTCAAGAACATTGCGCTCAGTTATCTCAATCAATTCTCTTTTAACTTAATTTCAGTTTTATGTGCGTGAGTATATTTTACATATTGCTTTGTATATTTGTTTTAATACATATTTCCCATGATTTATTAATTTTAAAAATGAATCCTTTTCAAAATTTAAGGGGTCACAGGGGGTATTAAATTTCTTGAGGTCTGAAAATATAAACAATTTTCAAACAGGTGTAATTTCTTTGTATTTAAGTTAAATAATTCAAATCTCTACATTACTTATAAAAGAATGGGGCTTTAGAAAAGTATAAAATGTTTAAAATATAATCATAAATTTAAAAATTATAAGCATATGAAAATGAGAAACTTTTCTATAAGAAATATTTATTAAGTTTTACGTCGTGCATGTTATTTTCTCAAAGGTAGTTTTAATTACTAGAGCTATAAGTTGATTTATAAAGACAAATGTATTATTAATACTTTGTAGCTACTTTTATAAATAGAACAATAACTTACATATTTTAATAAATAAAAAAATGCATTTTTTAAAAATATTTAAAAAATTGCAATATTTTACAAATATTTTGAGAAATACAAAAGATATATAATACTAAAATTAGGTAGGGTTTAAAGAGTATGATACATTGTATAATTCTGTAAAGTTTTATACATCAGAGGCTAATATTTTAGAAAATAGCGTGCGCAAAAGCAAAACATACTTAATATTTATTATAGAATTTCCATATGCTTATGACTTTAAAAAAATTATTATCATATTTTAAACATTTTATACTCTTTTCTGAAGCCCCGTTCTATTATAAATAATGTGTAAAAGATTCGAATAATTTAATTTAAATTTAAAATAATTATACCCGTTTGAAAATCGTTTATATTTTCAGACCTCTAGAGAAATTTAACACCCCTGAGACTTCTTAAACCAAAAATCAAGATTTAATAAACTAATTAATGTATTAGTAGCTAAATTTGTCAGTCATAAACTAGATTCAGCAGTTGCATTCATGACGACTTTTTTGACACCTAAGTACTTTTTAAAGATCATTATGTTACGTTCCTAGAATAGACATTTGCATTATTACTGTTAGATTAAAAGAAAGTTGTGTGAGTGTTTTTTTTTAACAAAACACTATTTTTTATCATAATTTAGAATGTACAGAAATTGGAACTGTACCGCGCAAGTCTTTTGGGAATTCATTCATTGTAACTACCTTGATAATATTTTCCAACACGGAAACGTCTCCAATCCCCGACATATACTAATAAGTTCGTGCATAAATATCAAGCATTTCTTTAACTTATTACATTTTTATTAAAATTTACAATATTTTGTAAGTTGATGAATGAAAATAGCCTTCTCTATTATACAAATTAGGTTCTTCTTAGGTTATGCAAATGTGTGTTGATAATCATGTTCATATTGTGCTGCATCACTTTAAAGAATGATGGGAAGCAGTGCAGTCATTTCGAGATCTCAACGAACTTTTCGGTGAGGGCACAATCAGCGAAAGTCTTTAAAGAGAATGGTTTGCCAGCTTCAAATCTGGCATCACTAGCTTGAAAAACAAGCCAGCCATCACCATCACCACTAGCCAAGAGGTCAAACATCGAATTTGTCGACCAGGGATTTCTGACATCCGTGAAAGGGGACAAAAACTTGAAAGTTCAAATGATGGCTCCCAACTTCAAAGTGAATTATACAGCCATTGCTTATCGTCTCAAAAAGCTTGGAAGAGTATGTCTCCACAAACTCTAAGACAACAATAAAGCCGAACATGTCCGAATTTTCACCGAATTGCTTTAACGAAACGAGCCTAGTCCTTTTCTAAAAGATCTTGTCATTGAAGGTGAGAGAGAGAATCGTGGCTTTTCTTCAAAAACCTCTAAAGAAAAAAGTCCAGAAGTTTCATCAACAGGAATAATAAAGGATGTGCGCTGTAATAAGGCAATGGGGTGTGTTTGATGGCCCAAAAGTGGAATCATCAACTGGGAAACCATTGTAATCTCTGCCCGTGGAATCGATGGTTTTTTATACAAATGAGAAGTAGTTTTTGAAGTAAATGATGGCTTTACTCGGTATTAATCATTTAAAAATGTTACTGTAAAATTTTTAAGTTTCGTTTTTTTATAGTAAAGGAAATTCAAGAACACAATAATTATACACCCACCCAATAAAAATTATTGGAAGATCAGAATATGAATAGATCGTATTAGTTCACCTGAACCATTTCTTATTTCACTACCTTGATCCAAAATCTCTTTGAATGATCGCATGCACTATTTCATTTTTGATTGTCAGTTATCATCTAGTAGCATATGATTCTTTTGATACTGAACCATGTTTTTGCTTTTTTAGAATACGTATATTCAGTGTTTTAAATTGTACTTCATTAAAATCCCATTAAACCGTGAATATCTCATTGCAAACCTATTACCAAAAACAACCTATTTAATAAAAAAACAAGTAGCCACATTTTGCTCAAATAAAATTCTGAAAAAAACCCCGCAAGCCTTATAAAAACAAGCTGACGAACTTTGCTTGCCTTTCTCTTTCTTTACCGCCAAACAAACAAAATTCTCGCGAAGAACCATGGCTTTTAACCAGCGATAAAATGGACTCGTGACCATTAACACCTTAAGTGGGCCATAAAAATTCTGAGCGCAATCCCCGAATGACATATGCTCTTTACTTTCCTAGCTGTGCGGTTCTTCTTAATCAGCTGGCTCTTCCTTGTAGCGTTGTAACATCTATTGCTAGTAACACGTTGCTTGTGCGGTGCTGCGGCTAAATGTGATTACATTAGGCCATGACGCATGGCCACTCAAGACTGTCCATTTAGGCCAAATTATGTTGTTCCCTCTTAGCTTTCTTTTCTCATTTCGGGTATTTTTTTTATTTCGCTTCGTAGATGCTGCAGTTTTAATGTGATTTACGATTTGTTTGATATGAAGGAATACGTTAAAATATCTGGGTATAGAGCTGCAGTTATTTTAATGAGATCTATTCACCATTAGGAGGATTACAAGTTTCTTCCCCCCTCCCCTTTTCCCCCGTCTAGACTAGAATCCCGAAAGATTTTTTTATAGTTATTTAATTTGACTTTTTTGTGATGAGCGACTCTGGTTTGTAGGTTGTGTATACAGATTTCTCTGAAATCCCGTTAATATAACTTTTAATGAGTGATAAGATAAAAAGAAATAATGTTTTTATTCTGCTGATATTATTAAGATTCATCAACCAGAATATTAAAATTTTGTATTTCAAGCGGTAAATCTTTTTGTATCATTTGTCGGATATCTGTCAGCAAAGTTCACTGATGAAACCTCAAATTTACAACAAGAAAAGCAATCTATTCCGTGCTATTTTATGTAAATACCTTTTTTGTTGCAATTGAACTTGATATTAAACAATTTTTGCTTACTTATTCAGCTTTTATTTTCTTTTAAATTTTAATTGAACACAATAAAAATTTATATTTAAGAGAAATTAAAGATGCCAATGCTTTCAAAATATGTTCAGTAATATTAATTCAAATAAAATTAAAATATAAATTAAAAATATAACTAAGTCGAATAAAAATTATCGGTTTAATACAAAATGAAGTACATCAAAAGGTTTTTTTTGTTTTTATTTTGAAATGGGACTGTGGATTGGTATTTTTACATTCCTCAGGTGCTGATATCACATTTTAGGGTGACACCACATAGGTACATACCAATTGTCACAAAGGAAGAACTTCAGCTCAGACAATGCGAAACTGTGCTTTGAATTTAACTTTACCAAGAACACCCAAGCCAAACAGGTGCTCAAAAGGGATATTTTTACATGCAGCAGAATTATGCGACGTGGACACTGTCGATTTTGTGCATCATACAAATCCATCAATCTGGCCGGGGACGAACCCTCAAACTTGGGCGCACAAGATCAGTGCCTAACCAACTACGCCATCCAGCCGGTGCCATAAATTTTAATACTTTAATTTCTATTAAAAATCAAAATACTCATTAATAAAGTTCCCTTATACCTGTTGCTGCATAATCCGAACAGCCATATAAAAATTTCATGATTAATGGGCACAAATCCATCATATTTTAAGTAATGTTTTCGAACCTTACACATGTAATGTATGTAATGTATTGTTTTGAATACTCTCGTATGCAATTATTTATTATTTTGCTTTATCTTATTTTGAAACATGCATTCTTGTTATAGAGCAGAGTTCTTGGCTTATTTTTCTTATTTTATAGATTGTTTTTGTTCATCCGGACTAGAAAGAGGTGCCCAACCCAAATGAACTTGCAGGCCACTTCGGAAAACATTATATAATTTCGCGGTCCGCACATAAAAATATGTACCTTAATATCAGATTTTGAAACAATAAAAAACATTTATTGAGTGAAAATTTAAAACAGAATGAATTATTATTATTGTTTTCATTATTTTTCATGTATACAGACATAGATAATATAATAATGTTAAAAAATATAATAATACAATGATCAAATAATGTTAAAAATATTACAGTGTGTGTTGCCATTTTCTTGAAAAGTACGGTGTTCCTTTTGATTTGATCTTTTGTTACTCATTGTTGAAATTTGATAGTGCTGTCATTCGCAAACAACTAAGTATACGTTGCCCTTTTATCTTAACCTTCCTGAATATATTTTTTCAACTTTAAGAAACATCTCTGCCTGCCTCTTTCTTTTTGAGTACTCCAAACAGAACAGGAGAAGGAGAAATGAAAGTCGCACACACAGAGAATCATGTACCATCCATAGTAAAATGATATGCATAATGTAATTCGGAATTTATTGAAAAAAAAATTTATTATAGAAAAATCAAATGTAACTGTTTGATAAAATATAAATCTATTTTAATCTATAGGACATTTCAAACATCAAAAAGGATTTATTTTAAAACAAGAGCAGGTAACAGGCAATACATTGTACACACACACACACATATATATATATACAGTATATATATATATATATATATATATATATATATATATATATATATATATATATATATATATATATATATATATATATATATATATATATATATATATATATATATATATATATATATATATATAATTTAAATTGCCCCTCAAATAAATTTCAAAATGAAAAAAAAATTAAAAACTTGATTTTTAAAATTTTTTTAAAAAAAGTGTTGGTGAGCCGCAACTTACATACTGGCGGGCCGCGTGGTGGACACCCCTGAACTAGAGTCTCAATTAGACTAAACTGAACTAAACTCAGTGGCGCAACAGCCCATAAGGGCCAATGACTACTACGGTGTACATCTCAGTATACGCGACCTTAGGCGTTGAGGTGCATGAGCAGATGTTCCGGTCAGGTGGCCAGTCTGATACGAAGTTCCCAGTATTTAGTTCTCAAGAAAGCCTGGAACTCCTTTATCGCCCCACTGAAGGGATGGAAGGCTGAGTCGACCTTGCCCAGCCCGGTATTCGATACGCTACCACTCAGCCCCCGAGCGTCTTTCAATTTGACTAGATTAATGAAATTTTCTATTGTAAATTATATTTTAAAATACCAATGAAATACTATCACCGTGATAATGAGTGGGTCGACTTAATTGAGTGAACTCGGGCATGTTTAGAGAATCGGGAGTGTATAGTAGGGTGTCAGCTCAGGTATCTTCTTTGTCGCTTGACCGAGGGTTCGTCGTCAAAAGCCTTCACGTTGCTTTGAATGTGGCGCAAATTAAGAACTGAATAATAAATAAAGTATTATGAAAATGATTTGGTTTACTACTTTTTTATGAATGCAATTAAGTCATACATTTTTTTCTCTTTTTTTTTCCCTTTGTATTTATTGGTTGTGCGATTTTTTTTTAAATTAAAAAAGTCAAATTTGATAAGTGTGTGTATTATTCCCAAGTTTTCATTTTATACAGAATACAGAGTTAGTCCTTTTCATTAGTTTTGGTGATTAAATCAACTTTTACCCTTTCAGGAGGAAGGACGCAAACGCGTGCTTACCCTCCAGGACCAGAGGTTTCCGTCGCGAGTGTCACTCATAGACCGGAGGGTTTTTGTGTATAGATGCTTCAAATCCATTAAATATACCGACATAAAGCGCATTGTTCAATATAGTTCTGTATATTATATATTTCGTATTAAAATATACTTTATTTACTGCAGGCACTTTCTGTTTAAGTACAAGTTTTAAACATTTTATTGTCAGCATTTGTAAAAGTCGACCTTGTAAGAAGTAAGAAGGAAAAAAAGAAAATTTTTGACTAAAGATCTCATTATCCATTAAAAACTAGACTGCAGACCCAACCGAAATGCTTTAGAAAATAAAAATCGCTCATATTCACTATAAACAAAAACCACATGTTCATTTCAAGAGCAGTCGTAAAGCACTCACTTCGAAAATATTCCCTTCCCCTTATGTTTGTAAAACAAAAACCACGTGTATGTGAGTAATATTTCTCTTATTTCGAGGAGAATATCAGATCTCCATGTATCTCAAATCTTATAGACATAGAATTACAAAAACTAAACTTACAAAACGTTACAGGTGTTTGGTACGAAGGTGAATCTTTTTCGGCCTGGGGAGGGAGAAACACGCTTGCTCGCCAGTGAGTCATTCGGCCTCTGACGGTCTTTCATGTTGGCTCGCCTATGGGACTTTCGTCCTGAAAGGATTAAGAATGCCTCGTTCTCAAAAACACTTGCGAGTCTGAAATTGAATGAAGCTGTATCAAATATAATGCTTGTTATTTTTTTCTATTTATTCAAAACAATGCGCACATTTTTCGATACAAATCAGCTTTTTTAAGAGTATACATATATATATATATATATATATATATATATATATATATATATATATATATATATATATATAGTGTCATAATTCATACACATGTGTATAAATATAAAGGGTGTTTTTAGAGGTATAGAACTTTAAATTTGCGATAAAACAACGATGTATTATTCGATTGACATGAATTTTTTTTTTTTTTATTCGAAAGATAATCTTGTGGCATTACATTTTAAATATGATTTCTGGTATATGACTGCCACAGCTAGCTCGGATGAAGTCCAATCTGGACGTCCAATTTTCGATGACTTTTTGCAACATTTGTAGCCGTATATCGGCGGCAATAACACGGCGAATGTTGTCTTCCCAAATGGTCACGTTTGTGGCTTATCACATAGACCAATGACTTTACATAGCACCACAGAAAATAGTCTGGCGGTGTTAAATCACAAGATCTTGGAGGCCAATTCACAGGTCCAAAACGTGAAAATTAGGCGGCCACCAAACGTGTCTTTCAATAAATCGATTGTGGCACGAGTTGTGTGACATGTTGCACCGTCGTGTTGGAACCACAGCTCCTGTACACCATGATTGTTCAATTCAGGAATGAAAAAGTTAGTAATCATGGCTCTATACCGATCACCATTGACTGTAACGTTGGGGCCTTCATCGTTTTTTTTTGAAGAAGTACGGACCAATGATTCCACCAGCCCATAAAGCGCACCACACAGTCAGTTTTCTGGATGTAACGGTGTTTCGACATACACTTGTGGATTAGCTTCACTCCAAATGCGGCAGTTTTTGTTTGTTGACGTAGCCATTCAGCCAGAAGTGCGCTTCATCGCTAAACAAAAATTCGCTTATGAAAATCGGGAACAACGGCCATCTCGTTTTGGGCCCATTCGACGAATCTACGCCTTGCTTGATGATCGTTTGGCTTCAATTCTTGCACGATTTGATTTTGTAAGCACGCAAACCAAGATCCTTCCGCAAAATCTTCCATAAAGTAGATGGACACAGATCCAATTCCCTGTGCTCGATGGCGGATGGACTCATTCGGGTAATATTTCTCCTGCATTTGCTACGCTCTACAGTAGCAATAGCTTCTTCTGTACGCGCACCGTACGGCGTTTCTGGGGATGCGAGTTATCAATTAGAGTAAGCGTGGTGCGAAAGCGTTCCATGGTTAATCGAATTAACTGCTCTGATGGACGATTTTGTCGACGATAAAATAGACGTAGTGCGCGATACGTATTCCGTTCAGAACCATTATTTTCAAAATAAATTGCACAATTTGAAAGCGTTGTTCAGGCGTGAGTCTATTCATGATGAATTGCCATACCAAACTGAGAATAAATCACTTTTTGACAGCTGTTAAATCGGTCATCATGCATCTTGGAAAGTAATGCCAACTTAAACTTCTATACCTGGAAAAAACACTCTTTATATACACTGCTGGCCACCGTAAATGCAACACCCTGAAGGAAGCATGCAAATGACATGAAATTTACAACAAGCATTATAGGAGGTGAGATAGCATGATTAAGATTCAGCAATTTCAGCGCAGACCCACATCACGCGCACCTGTGTCGAGAGGCTTGGAGATTTCGACGATTTCAAGTTCGGCAATTGTGTTTTTCTTGTGGTTATTTCAAAAAACAATCACTTATGTCTCGTAGAAAACAAAGATCAGCTTTTGATCAAGTATCCGAGTTCGACAGAGGAAGGATAGTGGCCTACCGAGATTGTGGAATATTTTTCAGGGAAATCGGTAGTCGTGTTGGACGAAACGAAACAACTATAATGCGGATATGTCACCGTTGGATGCAGGAGGGTACGACGGACCGACGTGGTCGATCGCATCCACTTCAGTGCACCACTTCACGTGAGGATAGGAAAATTGTGCGCATGGCAGTGATGGATCGCTCAGTCACATAACGAACCGTAGCACATCACATTGAGTCTGTAACGCATCACTCAGTGTCTGCGCGTACCATTCGACGCCGTTTACAGCAGAGTGGTCTGTCCTCAAGACTTCCATTGCTTGGTCTATCCTTGACGCAGAACCACTGACGTCTCCGCCGTCAATGGTGCGATGAAAGAAAGATGTGGGTGGCAGAATGGAATGAAGTTGTCTTTACTGACGTCTCACGCATCTGTCTGCAACGCCACGATGGGTCGGTTTCAGTCTGGACATACCGTGGAGAGAGGATGCTCAACACCTAAGTTATGCACCACCACACTGGTCCTGCACCGGGTATTATGGTATGGGACGGTATGGATATCATTTTCGCACTCCTCTAGTACGCATTTCTGGTACTATAAACAGCCAGCTCTACATTTACGGTGTTGGAGCCAGTTGTCCTTCCTCACATTCAGGCTTGGCCACGGCGATTTTCAACAGGATAATGCGCGACCACACGTGGCGCATTGTCCAAACGTTCTTCGTCAATCATCAGATTGAAATTTCTTCTCTGGCCGGCTCACTCTCCGGACCTTTCACTGATAGAAAACATGTTGTTCTTGGTTGGTCAACGATTGACCAGATTACACCCCAGCTGCCACACTAGTTCTGCTTTGGTAACGTGTGCTTCTGCTTTGGTCTGCTGTACCCCAGCGGCAAACACATCCAAAGTCTCTTTGAATCAATGCCGAGGCGTGTGACAGCGGTGATCTCCAACATTGGTGGCTACTGATACACTTCACGAAGTCTATAAATTTATTACTTGGTTTAACATGTTATCTATCTACAAAGTAAATTTTGTTTTGCTATCTCTTGTCTTTCTTGGTGTTGTATTTACGGTGGCTAGCAGTGTATATAGAGTATACAGTTGTCACTAACTTTGATGTTGGGGAAGGGACACTGCATAGGCTATATACTCGATAATTTTTTACGTTGACCCTTGTTTAAAAGAAATGTTTTAAATTACTCAAAAGGCGAAATTTTACGAACAACAAGGGGTCAAAGTACTATAAAGATCTGCTTTATATTATTTCTGGGGTTCTCTGATCCAAAAAAACGTGAATGCACAGAGGAAAAAAGGATTTCGTGGAGACATTTTTGATGTGACATGTTTGGGTGTAAGAGAGACTTTGCACAAAGGGAATCGGCATCATCAGAATCAGAAAGTCGGAATCAAATATCCGACCTCCTAACTTTTTGACATCAGAATGTAGTTCAAAACACAGAGCCTCCCTTTTTCTCTTCTCCTCTCAGTGACAAGGTACGTTTTTGTTTGATCACATAATGAAATAATTTCTATAAACTTTTTAATTTTTTTTTTTCGATTTGGGTAGCACTCTTTTTATTTGATTAGAATTCAAGTATTCAAGAAATTAGTATTCAAGAATCATTTATAACTCCAATCATTTGAAGGGTCGAAATAAAATTCAGTATCGGTAAATAAAAATTTGGGCGTTATCTTAAATTGTTCAAATTTACTCTAAAAGACTTGCAATAGAAATGACACATATACTTTCCTGTAAGAGACAAAATTGAAATACATAAAAAAAAAAAAGAAAAAATTCAATATAAAAGTTCATTTGCATATTCAATCAAATTCAAAAGAAAGAACGAAATTTCAAATTGATGCTTCAGATGAAGATACAAATTTGTGTGTTAATTATTTAATTCTAAATGTTCGTGTTAATCTGTATATTTAAAGTAAAATCCTTTCGTCAGACAAACATGCCGATTTCACGCATTTCCGTTCATTTGCACATCTGAGTGAATTTGGGTGATGTTTTCCTTTTAACTCGTGAAATTCAAATTCAAACGGTTAAAATGAGTAGTCACTAACATTTGAATAATGAGATTAGGTGGTGTATCGTTGGGGATATATATATATATACTTGGCTTACAACCGGTTTAATGAGACCAGGACTATAGAGCAAAGTCTTGGAAAAGTCTCTAATAACCAATGAAGATCCAATTTTTGTCCATTACAGCGGTGTGCAAAAGGTGGGAAAAAAGGAATTAGAAACAGCGATAACTCGCATCATTTGGCAGCCTCCTAATGGTTCACCATCCCGAGAGAGTCAACCAGGGCTCTGACGTGTTGCTATGTATAAAAATAAACTATGCAGTCGGGATTAAGATTTGAATATAAATCAAAAATATATAATGTAAAAACATGAAAAAGTATACTTTGAAATTATTTTAATATATTAACGTTGGAAATTATTCTTTTTCATACTATTATCGTCTGCTCTCTCTATCTCTCTCTCTCTCCTCTCTCTCTCTCTCTCTCTCTCTTTGATTTACTCGTAATAATTTATATAACTTTAATTTTTCTTACTGTTGATTTTATTTACTGATATTTAATCGCTTGAAATTATTAGCTTTGTTGTTAAAAATTCACAACTGTTTGTCATGAATCTCAATGTGAAAAATCTTTAATTGACTGTAGAATACAAATTTGGTAGTATTTTTGACACATAATAGGAAAAGCTGTTGCTTTTATTTATTGATTTAAATGAGATTTTAGATTGCAAAGATTTGTTTCAATGTTCTTGCTTGTAAATCTTTATTCTTTTTATATATCTTAGATTTAATTAAAAGATATTAGTTGATTCTGAATTATTTATTTACACCATATTGCGAACACTAAACCACCAAAACAGACATTACAAACTTATCAAAAGTAATACAACAATTTCAGTGTATGCATGTCACACAGTGACAGAAAATCGAATTTTTAAGGGGGTTACTGTTTCCAGAACACTATATTTTGGGTCAGGTCTCTCTGTATCCATACACCTTGCGCAATGAAACGACTGTCATTTAGCATGGTGCAAGAAATATTAATCATTATAACAAGTAGAAGACCGTTTTATTCACTTGTGAGCTCATATTAACGTAATCAATTCCTTTTTTACGAAACTTTATTAGAGGTAATTCGATACTAGCTGCTTGTCCTCGTACATTCAAAGAAGGTCTGGCTGTGGATGTTATATGATCTGGATAGGCATCTTGTTGAGCGGAAGCATAGACTTTAATGAGATATCTCTCTAGGTTGCCCTCTTGAAATTAACTTGCTATATATATTTTTTGATGTTTTTAACTAGTTTTACTGCTATCTTCTTACAAAGAAAACATGACATGCGAAATGAAAATTTTTATCTAAAATGAATTAAAGTAGAGCTAGTAGTAGAGGAGGGCTGTAGCAAAAGAAATGTTGATAATCGGATAGTATTACAAAACATATATTCCCATTGACTCCAGTTTATTCTTCAGTAAAATAATTATATCGGCTTATTGGCCTCAATATATTGTAGATGCATCTAAGATTGTTACGAATTACAGCTGGCCAGTAATTTTTATATTGCACCAAACTGTGTTAATGTCCAATTTATTAAAATATGTTCACTTTTTCTGGAAATAATCAAAAGAAAGGAGAAAAAGCTGATTTTTGTGTATATTACTGAGAGCATGAATAAAACATTATGAATAGATATAGAGGTATGAAAAACCGCCAATTTAACCATCCTTTTCAATCATACATTTAAATATTTTTCATAAAACTTGTTTGTTTTTCACATTTTAGATAGTAAATAATGAACATATGCCTTATATTTATATAATTTATTGTTGTAATCATTATATTTTCATACATTTCTCTCTCTCTTCAGTTAGTTTACTTAAAAAAAACAGTCAATCTGAAAAGTATAAACAACATTTTCAGTTCAATTTAAAATGTATTGACTTCATAGTACTATTATTAATGAATGTAAAATTTATTAATTAAAAATATTGTTAAGGGACAAACAATTTTAATTATTATTGTGTAATATTAATTAATAAATGAACATTTTTCAGAAACAAATCAAGTTCGATATATGTATTCGAAAAAAGGATTTTGATTGACAGAGATCAATTGATATGAATAAGAATTTATTCGCCCAAAAAGTTGTGAAAATAACAAGTAATCCTTTAGCAATGATCAGTTCGTTAGGCGCTCAGCACAACCACAAATTTAAAAAAGCAAAACTCATTTTTACTGACAATAATAATTTTAAAAATTAGTGGTGAATAGAGCATCAAAACAGGAAGCTTGATGATTATAAAAATACATTCCATTTTGGCTGCTTGTGTCTCGTATATACATATATTAGATTAGGGAAAACCCATTATTTGTTCGGTAGATGGTTGTAGTGTCAATATCTCGAGAAACATCGTTCAAACAATTTCAAATTTATGCTCGTTGTCAAGGTGATATTTCACACTAAAATCTTTTGCTGTTTTTGTTTGGTCCATTCAGTTGTGAGTCACAGTGTGTTAAATATGGAAGTCAACAAAGAGAAAATTCGGTACATTTTACAGTTTTCCTTTGATAAAGGTGAAAATGCAAGTCAGGCTGCTAAAATTGGGAATGATGTCTATGGTGTCGATACTAAAACAGCAATTACGTGCAATTTTGGTTTTGTTGATTCCGTTAAGACATTTTTGATGTTAAAGTACACCTAGCACAGGCAGGCCCGTCGTCTAAAATGTCGATAACATCACACAAATCACCGGCATGATCATTAAACAGTTTTAAACCAATTGCGCAAAGTTAGATTCAAAAAAGAAGCTCAATGTTTGGGTGCCACACTAATTAAACCAAAACACATGATCGATCGAATTTCCATCTGTGAAGCCTTGGTCAAACGGAATGAAATCGACCCGTTTCTTAAGCGGATGGTGAATGGAAATGAGAAATGGGTCACATACGACAAAATTGTGGGAAAAAACGACCGTGGTCAAAGCGCGGTTAAGCAGCTCAAACGGTGGACAAACCAGACTAATGGTTAGGAAAGTTCTACTGTATATTTGGTGGAATTGAATGGAATCTTTTATTATGAGTTACTTCCGTATGACCAAACACTAAATTCAGATCTCTACTGTCAACAACTGGACAGTTTGAAGCTAGCATTTGAGCAGAAACGGCTAGAATTGGCCAACAGAAGAGGTGTTGTATTCCATCAGGACAATGCCTAATCACACACATCTGTAGTGACACACCAGAAATTCTGGGAGATTGGCTGGGAGGTTTTAATGCATCCACCGCATAGTCTGAACCTTGCACACAAGTGATTACCATCTTTTATAGCATTTCCTAGCATTGATAAACTTCCTGAGTAATAAGAAATTTGAATCAAGAGAATATTCTCAAAATAGATTTCTGGAAATTTCGCCAATAAGGAACAAGAGAGAGGCATTGTGAAGCTACCTTTAAATGGCAACAAATCATACAACAAAACGGTGCATATTTGACCTAAATTGGACAATCGAAATATGTTAAAGAAAAAGTCTTGAATTTCATGCAAAAATAATGGATTTCTTTTTTTCCCCAAACTAATATATCAAACTGTCTTATCAATTTATATTTACATTATTTTGAAAATAGTTTTATTAATAATTCTGAATATTACATTTTTCGTTATATAGATAACATAATCATTTTAGACAAATATAAGACAATTTTAAACCTAACACCAATTTTATCCAGAATATCTTAATTTAATACAGACAAATAGTAACAGCAATGAAGCAAAGTTTCTTGATGTACATATCAAATTAAAAGATAATGTTATATTTACTAATATTTATGATAAAAAGAGAAGAATTTAATTTCAATATTATATAAAAAGTTCCTCATTGGATGAGTAATGTACAAGTTTCTATACTCAGAAATATTGTTACTAATTATATACAGCGCAATCAAATTTTAGTTTTAAAAAATCTGAAATAATAAATAACTATAAACATTTTTACTAAATATTGCTTAAATCAGAAATACCCAATTAATTTTATTAATAGTTATTTGTATAAAGAAACTATAAAAGTAAGGATTAAAATTCCTTACATTAATGATAGTTTATTACTATAAATTTATCATTTTTTCCTAGTTATAGTTACTCCATATTCAATATTAGATACAATTACTTATTATTTAATTCATATATAACTCTAGTGTAAATAAAATTATAGTAGTTTGTAAACTGTCCTTTTAATTTTTTATTTCTATTCTTTTAATACTTTTGTTAAGTGCTACAATTCAGCCATTCACATGCTTTGAATCTGCATTTGGGTCCAGAATCTAGCAATAACTTATTTACTGCACTCAGATTTAGCGCTGGCTCTGCATTTTTATGTGTGTAATTTTTTGGGTAAGTTACCTCTATCTTGTAATGGATTTAGATATTTCTATCCATTATTTTTAATAGGTTTTTGCTCAGTATTATTAACATAAAGGAAGAAGGTTGGCTGGCCATGAAACATGTTCGACTCCACTTTTATATAAATTATCTTATAAATAAGCTGCCCTAAATCAGGGATGTTTATAATACTGCAGAATCAATTTTTAAATTTAGTTTGCTCATGTGTCCTTCATTGTGTGGTTTTTCTTACTGTCTATCTTTGTAGAGAATTAGACTATATATACACTGGAGCAATACGTAAC